>PRKT01000052.1:200267-213391 GCA_003671525.1 Saccostrea glomerata
ATCTTTCCTCCTAATAATAAATGTACATAGTTCTTTGGTTTAATAACCAGGTGCAGAAAAGAAGATTTTTAAAAGAATTTATGCATTTGCACTATATTATCAACAGAGCCCCACCCTAACTTCAGAACCCCCAACCCATATACCCATAATACCCAGTAGCAAAGGAAAAGATTTTCAAAGAATTCATGCATTTTCACTATATAAACATTAGAGCCCCACACTAACACGATAAGCCCTGACCCAGGGGCCCTGAAATTCACAAATCTCAAAGATGTATCTTTCCTCTTAATAATAAATGTACATAGTTCATTGGTTTAATAACCAGGTGCAGAAAAGAAGATTTTTAAAAGAATTTATGCATTTGCACTATATTATCAACAGAGCCCCACCCTAACTTCAGAACCCCCAAACCAGGGGCAATGAAATTCACAATTTTGGAAGAGGCGGTCGTATCCCTAACAAAACAATACTACAGTTAGCTATAGTTTACTATAGTTAACTATTGTTTACTATAGTAAACTATAGTAAATCAAAGTGTCAAAGTTTTCGCCAAAGTTTTTCAAAGTGTCAAAGTTTTTCAGAGTGTCAAAGTTTTCGCTAAAATTTTTCAGAGTGTTAAAGTTTTCGTCAAAGTTTTTCAAAGTGTCAAAGTTTTCGCCAAAGTTTTTCAAAGATCAAAGTTTTCGATAAAGTTTTTCAAAGTATCAAAGTTTTCGATAAAGTTTTTCTAAAAATCAAAGTTTTTGATAAAGTTTTCGATAAAGATTTCAAAGTGTAAAAGTTTTCGATAAAGTTTTTCAAAGTGTCAAAGTTTTCGATAAAGTTTTTTAAAGTGTCTAAGTTTTCGATAAAATTTTTTCAAACTGTCAACGTTTTCGATAAAGTTTTTCGAAGTGTTAAAGTATCCAAGTTTTGGATAAAGTTTTTCAAAGTGTCAAAGTTTTCGCCAAAGTTTTTTAAAGTGTCAAAGTTATCACTATAGTAAATCTAAAGAAATAATTCATTTTCACTATATAATTAGGGGGTTCAGGTATAAATTTTCGGTGAGATATATTAAAATGAATATATTCTAGCAAAAACATGGACACATTAAGAAATATAAAAAACTTTAGAACTGAAGTTATGAAGTTATCAATGTTGTGAGTACTGCTGTTTTATATAAGAAAATTTAACTATATGAGAGTACTTTATGATGGCACATGAAAGGAAGAAAAATCCCTTAAATCTAAGTAACTTTTAAAAGATAGAGTCTAATTTTATTTGGAAATATGGTAAACTATATATTTTCGGAGAGGTCTATGCAAGCCCTAATTTTCTGTTTCCACGCCAGCTTAAAAATATCTAAGATGGCGGCAAAATATCCAATATGGCCGCCAGTAGTCAAAATGGTCGACACTGTCTAACTGATAAAAATGCTTTCGAAATTATGTAAACTAGGAATAAATAATGAAATTTTATTAATTCTTTACAAATTACTACTTGTAAAAGATTTATAAAAATAGTGATCTTAATCAAATATGGTCACTAAAAGTCAGAGTTCTTTCTGGACATCGCATAGCTGCAGATCTGTAGCTCTCCGAAAAAAAAATATTGATAGACCGGAGAGCTACAGTGCCACTCATTGAAAAAACTGTATATTTATTGCGCACAAAAAATGCGTTCGGTTTTCGATTTATTTTTCCATGTTTTTAAAACTGCAATCTCTAAATATTACTAACCGTATGTTCCTAACACATTCTTTCGCTGTTTTCAAAACCAAACATTCCTCATAATTGTTGTTAATAGTCCTCCTGATCCTGATATTGTAGTCATCAAACATTTCGTTTATTTATACTGCCATTTTGGTTTCAAAGATAATTCGGTCCAATATGCTTCGTTTAGATGTCAACTACGAGAGTACATGTATTTGATAAAGGAGAGAGGAATTTTTTGGAATCTTCCCTTTTTTGCAGATGAGGTAAGAATTTGGAAGAATTAATCAAGAACCGAGCGCATTTTTTTGTGCGCAATAAATATACAGTTTTTTTAATGGGTGGCACTGTAGCTCTCCGGTCTATCAATATTTTTTTCGGAGAGCTACAGATCTGTAGCTAGACATCGCAAAGAAGAAAAAAGTCAATATTATAAAACTGGCAAAGATTGGAGAAAAAAAAAAGAATTTACTTACAGTAAATTCACAACTTTATCTTAAAAATCGCCTCCCGGAAAGCCAATCAAAATGACGCTATCAACGTCGCGAAGACAGAATTACCGTGCCATGCATCAAAGGGGAAACCCAGCATCCAATTTTAGCACAACTTCGACCCGCTTAATTTTTATTACAAACTTTTCAGAATGACATAACACGCACATCATACGAAAGTTCAAACAATGTACAACACATTCATTATATTTAATATTCAGATAAATATGAAAAATAATGCATAAATCACATTTATAAACACCAATAAATTGCGTGTAAATGGCACAATTACACAGCTAAGTCGGGTTACTTGAACTCCCTAATATAATCTTTAAATCCCAGCCCTAGCACTAGAACCCGTGGACCTGGGGCCCTGAAATTCTTAATTTTGGAAGAGACTCTTATTTAACATAACTATGCAATGGTTAGTTTATTTAATTGCCACGAACAGAATTTCAAAGAATTTATGCATTTTCCTGATATTATCTATATAGCCCCGTCCTGCCACTTGAACCCCCTGACCCTGGGGCCATGAGATTCACAATTTTGAAAGAGGCAGTCTTATTCAACATAACTGTGTACTTGCTTAGTTTATTTAATGCCCAGGAGCAGAAAAGAAGAATTTCAAATAATTTATGCATTTTCATTATATAATCTATATAGCCCCGCCATAGCACTGGAACCCCTGATCCTGGGGCCATGAAATTCACAATTTTGGAAGAGGCAGTCATTTTCAACTTAACTATGCAATTGGTTACTTTATTTAATGTCCAAGAGCAGAAAAGAAGATTTCAAAGAAATAATGCATTTTCACTATATAATCTCTTTAGCCCCGCCCTAGCACTAGAACCCTTGACCCTGGGGCCATGAATTTCAAAATTTTGGTAGAGGACTCAATGCTGATTACAATCATACCAACAGTTTGACTGGTTTATGTCCAGGAGTAAAGAAGAACAAACTTTTAAAGATTGCACTAATTTTAGTGGTTTGGCCCCTCCCTCAGGCTCCAGGGGGGCAGGGACCATGAAAATCAAAATTTTTATTTCCCTTCACCCATAGATGTTAGATGCCAAATTTGGTTGAAATTGGTTCAGTAGTTTTTGAGAAAAAGCTGAAAATACTCAAATGTTAACTCACGACGAACGAAAACGGATAGCAATAGATCACCAGAGTTTACTCAGGTGACCTAAAAATAGGGTGGGGTCATTAAAAAATCTCAACAATTACTGGGCCAGAAAAGCTGAATCTTATATGGAAGCATCCTGGGGTAGTGTAGATTCTACATTGTTCAAATCATGACTCCCGAGGTAGGGCGGGGCCACAACAGGGGAAACAAAGTTTTACATAGAAATATATAGGAAAAAACTTTCAAAGTCTTCTTCTCAAGAACCACTGGACCACAAAAGCTGAAACTTATGTGGAAGCATCCTGGGGTAGTGTAGATTCTAAATTGTTTAAATAATGACCCGGGATTGACCCTGGGGGTAGGGTGGGCCCCAATAGGGAATCCAAGTTATATATAGAAATTTATAGGAAAATCTTCTCCTCAAGAACCACTGTGCCAGAAAAGCTGAAACTCTTATGGAAGCTTCCTGGAAAAGTGTAGATTCTAAATTGTTCAAATCATGACCCCAAGTATTTGGACGGGGCTACAATTGGCAATCCAAATTTTACATAAAAATATGTAGGAAAAATCTTTAAAAATCTTCTTCTCAACAACCACTGGGCAAGAAAAGCTGTAATTTATGTGGAAACCTTCAAGAAAAGTGTAGATTCGATTCAAAATTAAAATTAATGACCCCGGAGGTAGGGTGGGGCCACAATAGGGGATCCAAGTTTTACACAGAAATATATAGGAAAAACTTTTAAAATCTTCTTCTCAAGAACCACTGGGCCAGAAAAGCTGAAACTTATGTGGAAGCATCCTGGAAGTGTTGATTGTAAATTGTTCAAATCATGACCCCCAGGGGTAGGGCAGGGCCACAATAGGGAATCCAAGTTTTACATAGAATGAAAGAAAAAGTGAGCTAGCTCACATACCCCACGCTCCCCCAAAACTCAACCAGAAGTCTCTGTCGAGACTGTAGCTCTGCTGGTTTGTACTTATCAAAAACCATTGCACTATTTTATGTATCTTTATGTAGTCTACTTGTGTGCCAACTTATTTTGAAATCTGACAAAAACTGTAGAAGGAGTAGCGTTTTTAAAGAATTCCACAGAAAATTCTATTTTGAAAAACCATAGCAATACCTTTCATGGAAATCAAAAACCGATGCACTATTCTATGTATCTTAGTGTAGTCTACTTGTGTGCCAAGTTATTTTGAAATCAGACCAAAACTGTAGAAGGAATAGCGTGTTAAAGGAATTTCACAGAAAATTCTATTTTTAGTAACCATGGCAACACCGTTTATCAAATTCAAAAACTGATGCACTATTCTATGTATCTTAGTGTAGTCTACTTGTCTGCCAAGTTATATTGAAATCAGACAAAAACTGTAGAAGGAGTAGCGTTTTAAGGAATTTCACAGAAAATTCTATTTTTAGTAACCATGGCAACACCGTTTATCGAAATCAAAAACCAATGCACTATTCTATGTATCTTAGTGTAGTCTACTTGACTGCCAAGTTATATTGAAATCAGACAAAAACTGTAAAAGGAGTAGTGTTTTTAAGGAATTTCACAGAAAATTCTATTTTTAGTAACCATGGCAACACTGTTCATAGAAATCAAAATTCGATGCACTATTCTATGTATCTAAGTGTAGTCTACTTTTGTACCAAGTTATACTGAAATCAGACAAAAACTGTAGAAGGAGTAGCGTTTTAAAGGAATTTTACAGAAAATTATATTGTTAGTAACCATGGCAACACCGTTCATCGAAATCAAAAACTGATGCACTATTCTATGTATCTTAGTGTAGTCTACTTGTGTGCCAAGTTATATTGAAATCAGACCAAAACTGTAGAAGGAGTAGCGATTTTAAGGAATTTCACAGAAAATTCTCTATTTTTAGTAACCATGGCAACACCATTTATCGAAATCAAAAACCGATGCACTATTCTATGTATCTTAGTGTAGTCTACTTGTGTGCCAAGTTATACTGAAATCAAACTAAAATTGTAGGAGGAGTAGCGTTTTGAAAAATTGTTTACAGACGGACAGACAGACAGACGGACGGACGCCGGACGCATTACTATCGCATAAGCTCTTCTGGTCTCTGACCAGTAGAGCTAAAAAGCTGAAAATTCCGGAAAAAAATAAAGGAATTGAAATTTCCCGTTAATATGCACATCCACACATTGTGTCCTAAATATCTGCAAAGTTTGCTGAAATTCTATGAAGCGGTTTATGAGGAGTTGCGCTGACAAACTGTTCATCGCTATATTCAAGATATCCCCAAAAATCTAAGTTGAAAACTGCGGAAATTCCCAGAGAAATAAAGGAATAGGAATTTCCTGGTAATATGCACATCTACACACTATGTCCTAAATATCTGCAAACTTTGATGAAATTCTGTGCAGCGGTTTAAGAGGAGTTGCGCTGACAATCTGTTGATCTATATATTCAAGGTATGGCCAAATATCTAAGTTGAAAAGTGTGGAAATTCCCGGAAAATTACAGGAATTTCCTGGTAATTTGCACATCTACATATTGGATTCTAAATATCTGCAAAGTTTGACGAAATTCTGTGCAACGGTTTAAGAGGAGTTGCGCTGACAAACTGTTCATCTCTATATTCAAGGTATGGCCAAAAACCTTAGTTGAAAAGTGTGGAAATTACCGGAAAAAATAAAGGAATCAAATTTCCTCGTAATATGCACATCTACACATTGTGTCCTAAATATCTGCAAAGTTTGACGAAATTCTGTGCAGCGGTTTCTGAGGAGTTGCGCTGACAAAAAAAACAGGACTGACGGACTGACTGACACTCTGACGGACGGGTCAAAAACATTATACCTCAAGCAACTTGTTGCGTGGGGAATAATTATATAGGAAAACACATTCAAAATCTTCTTCTCAAGAACCACTGGGCCAGAAAAGCTAAAACGTATGAAAAAGCATCTTGGGGTAGTGTAAATAATTAATTGTTCAATTCATGACCCCCAGGGGTAGGGTGGAGCCACAATAGGGAATCCAAGTTTTACATTGAAATACAGATGACTCTCGATCTCTCGAAGTTCAAGGGACCGCAAGAAAAGTTCTTGAGATCAAGGGGTTCGAGAGATCGAAAGTAAATAAAATCCGGAATTTTCAGTTCCGATCATCGAAGTTCCACTTTTACAGATACCGAAAGTATTATATAAATATAGCCCTTTGATGAGGTCGATCCATAGATATATCGACTTCACAGAAAAGCATATCGACCGAGCACGAAGTGCGAGGTCGATATGCTTTTCTGTGAAGTCGATATATCTATGGATTGACCGAATTAAAGGGCTACATTTGTTATATTATTTTTTACAAAGATTAACAAAACAAACTTTGAAAATAATGGGGAAAAGACAAAAGTTTTCACTTTTTAACACTTAGAGACTATAGATCAAAATGAAAAAATTAAGCTGTTTAATGTAAATATGTTTATATTGATGGAGTAGTTTAGAGGACTTACATACCAGTATTCAAAATACTTCATCTATTTGATTATATAATTCTTATAACAAACATATCCAATATGTTTTAATATAAAGTAGTACCTAATTCAAGGCATTATTACATTTCATCAATTAAATAACATTAAAAAAATATTATTACAAGTTGAAGTATATTTTTTTTTCAAAAACATCAAGTCATACACTGTATTAGCTAAAATTGAGAAATCAGTACTATTTTTACTGAAAATTATTTCCATTTTAAGGAACTTCAAGTCGATATGCATTTCAGTCTCTTTAAATAGTAACTCAAGTCTTTATGCTGTTATATACTTAATCATGTGATCAAGTTTGAGCCAATCAGAGAGCTTGAAATAAATGATAAAAATAATATTTGTAAATATAGTGATTTCACGTTTTCAATCGTATTATACAGGTAATTTACTTGGTATCAACAACAATGATTGTATTTCGAATAAATAAAACGAATTCCTAAAGATTCAATATTTCTTTGTCTCTATTTCATAAAACCCGAATAGCAGTTGTAGGTTTGGCTATTCCGCGGCTTGATCGGGTCCTTCACCAGTGTTCACCAGATTTTTCTTAATCGGTATTCTGTCCTTTAGAAAAGAATTTCTTGTGAAATATTTGCCATACTGGGATTATGTAGACTCTATATAATCATAATGAAAGTTCATAGTCTGTGGGAACTTACTGAAACGAACATCTATAAATTAATTTCAAAAAATTATCGTCTCGGTTTCAATTTAAAATAAGTTGTGAATTTGTTTCTAATTTACCCTGTGAATAATGACCAATTAATTATATCAACACACGGACGACCCACAGGTGTAGTTTCATCTATGTAAACACCCAATTAAAACCTCCATGCCAGTCCAAGGCCTTCACGGTTTCCAGGTAAGTCCAGACTGCATCAATTTTACGCTTGATTGGCGTGTATACACGCGCAATCAACACTTCGAGAGATAGAGAGTAAAATTCAATGAAATATGTGTAACGGGACCCAGGTTGTGGTTCGAGAGATAGAGAACTTCACGAGAGATGAAAGTTCGAGAGATCAGGAGTAAATTTGCTTAGTTATATAGAGGAAAAAAACGGGACCGGAGGTTCACTTCGAGAGATAGAGAACTTCGAGAGTCACCTGTATATAGGAAAAAACCACTGGGCCAAAAATGCTAAAACTTATGTTGAAGGATCCTGGAATAATGTAGATTCTCCATTGACCAAACCATGACCCCTGTGAGTAGGACGGGGCCATAACGGGGAATCCATATTTTCACATTGAAATATATATGAAAAAAAATCACCGAGAATCTTCTTCTCAAGAACCATGGGTCCAGAAAAGCTGAAACTTAAGTGAAAGTATATTGGGGTAGTGTAGATTCTAAATTGTCCAAATCATGACCCCGGGTAGGGCGTGGTCACAATTAGTATTACAAAGGAGGGAATCTGTTAAAGAACAGCATGACCAAAGTTTCTCAGGTGAGCGATGTGGCCCATGGGCCTCTTGTTATTTATTTTACAATTTCACATCTCACGCACACTCATTGTAATGTTCACGAAGAAGTACGATTTGAATTTCACCTTGAATACATATTTGAAAGAAGTTATACTTGCCTTGTTTACATGAAAGAAGTGCTTTCTAAGGCCTGGCATGATCCAGACATTCAGTCAGTTCTGCTGAATAGCTCTGCACTAAACCCCAGTTTCAAAACTCTGTCTTATCTATAAAATGAAAAGGGTCAGGATGTATGCTATTATCTTCAGGTGATTGATGTGACAGTTAAAGTTGAGAAGACTGAAAAGCTGGAGCTTCCAGAACCCCGTAGTTTTCCAGACGATATAACTCCTGATTCAAATCCGTCAGAATAGTGAGGTAGTTAATGATGATCCACCCCCTATCAAAAGATAAAAACTTTCAATGGACGATTTATTTGGAGCTAGACGTAATAGTAATATATGTAAAGTTAACAGCAGCAAATCTGATATTTTTTCTCATATCTGATAGAACATTATGTATTGTAATTATTCTGATGTTTGGCCCATATTTTCAATAAAATGACTAGTCAGTATCATTTGTTAAACCATTATCCTTTCCATCTTAATTACTGCTGGGGTGGGTGTGAAATTCCTCCAAATATGCTACTGATTATCTTTGTGTCTGCAGACAAACTCCACCATCTCAAATTTTCTTGATGACATCATGCTTATTTCATCTATGATAAGGTAATCTGTTTGCCGAATTCTGGCTTTCGTATCCACAAACCTGTCATCATTTTCAAACAGATGTTGACTATACCGGCCATCAAAAATCCCTGCCCAGAGATGAATTGTTGTTGCATTCATCCCAAGCTGCAAGCAAGCCATCCCTGTGGATGCTGTCACAGTTGTCACTTTAGTCTTGGACAGTTCTCTTACTATTCTCGTGTAATAAAGATATATAAAAAAAATCAGTATTAAAAGCAAACTGGCATCTTTGTCTTTGTTTCATATACAAATACACAAACTATTTTTAAGATTCTTACATGTACCAGCCCATCTTTGGAATTTATAAAATAAAATAAATGGACTTTGCATGCTTACTATATCTAAATAAAATTATGAAGCTACAATAATGTTAGGTCGAAAAAGGAAAAAAAATTGTTTCGCAGTTGGCTACCGAGTCATTGAAAATGCACCTGACCTTATTTGTTTCAGCTCTATTATTTAATCATTTTTTTAAATCACACTATTAGAATATTGAGACTGTTCATTTTATTTTCTATTTTTGGTTTTTGTGAATAAATGGCTGACAATACGCAAATCTCCCTTGGTGCGCTCTTTCCTTTAGGAGAGGAGTTTCGTCGCCGCGTAAACAGATATGTGGGGCAGATATACTGGATACATTGCATCATCGATATACTGCTTTATCATAACTACATGATTGTCAGGATGCACTCTAAAACTATACTTGAGAATAACCGAGTTAATGTAAAGGCATCATTTTTAAAGCAAAAAAAGTAACATAATAGTTGATGTGAGACTTTTCAGACGAGGGAATATACCTATATCACTACATGGACCTCTAATAAATACGGTACACATGCATCTCATCATTGCATGTCGGCAATCTAAATGACATATTGATTCTTTTCCTTATAATAAATTTACAAATACAATAACCTTTTAGAAAATGTTTGTACAATCAAGAAAATTGGTTACTTTTTATAAAGACTACGAGGTTTCTTTCGCTTTCAAGTACCCTAAAAGTGCAAGTAGATTTTGTAAGTATGCATGGTTGAGGGTGATAAAACCATCAATTGTATCACTGCTTAATATTATTATCTTTCTATAACGTTTAATAAATTTTAATTCTCTCTGAAGAATACTGTTCCAGGCACTCCAGCACCAAATAAAGACATTATAAGCAAACTGATAAAACGGATTTTTGAGGTGCAATCCACAACAGCATGGTCATTCAAACTTAATCCTGGTGGGGAAAGAACTATTATAATCAGAAACATGGGAAATAGGATTGCGAGTTCTAGTGACATTGTAAAGCTAACATCCTTTTTCAGTGTTCTTCAAACTGAGCCATTTTTTAATGTCAGCTGTCCCCTACCAGTTGTTATTTATGGTGAGCAGCAAACCTGTTCTGTTGGATTTGTACCGAATGGCCTCTGGATAAAAACAAATGGAGTCAAACTGTCATCCGTCATCTATGTCCAATCACAAATTCTAATATTGTAGGCATAATACAATTAATATCATCCTTGAAATTATGCACTGGGGCTACAAAAGATGAGGGATATATTCCCAAGACATTTAAGGAGGAAAGAATATCATCAACTTTTGAGACCAGTGATAGATTTGTTATGAGGTCCAAGCACTATCGTGTTATTTTGGAATAGTTGACTTCTCAAGATGTTTGTTTATCATGTAACATTTCAAGGAGTCGAAAACATAATGAAAGGAAGAGAATGCATCTGGAGCAAAGAGTATTGGCCTTAATAACAAAGAGATGGAAAAGTCTAAAGTGAACAGATACCAGTAAAAGTTTCAAAAACAGGTAAGAAAGACAAGGAGAATGACATTCCATCCTGTCTTTCTTCAAAGCCTGGGGTATTAGGAGAAAGAAGTAGTGAGACCTTATCATAAAGAGACAAACTAATTACACAGTCTGAAAAGATTCTGCTGAATGAAAATGATCAGAATCATATGGAAGGCATTATCCAATATGTCCTTAAGAGTGACTTACCAGAGGAATCCGTGGTTCTTCTAAAATCCCAGTTATAGAACTGTAGTAAGGACCTGGACATACACCAGCGGAGATGGGACCCAAAAATAATTAGCCTGTGCCTCATGCTGTACATAAGGTCGCATCAAGCCTATGAAGATTTGAAGAAGTCAAACTTCCTGCAACTTACATACAAACGTCTCCTTCAATACTATGAGAACTCCGTCTAACAGATTCCAGGTTTTAATCAAGCAAATTTAACATGGATGGCTAAAGAAATGCAGAAGCAGAATGTTTCAGAGTTTGGCAGACATGGTGGAATAATAATAGATGAGATGACCATACAGGACGATTTAATCATAACCAAATCTGGAGATACATGGAAACTCGTAGGTTTTGTAGATATGGACGCAACAAATAACAACATTGAAATAATCAGCAAAGGAAAGAAGAAGATCAACCTGGCCACCTATGCCTTGCAATTAATATTTCTCGGCTTAACTGGTTTTAGGTATGTGTAACAAAAATTTTACTTATAATTTTATTACATGGCAACTCCTCTTTTGAAATTTTTTCGTTCCTCGGTTAATTTTGATTTAATCTTTCCCTAAACATGCAGATGGCCTGTTGTCTACTTCGGGTCCTACCCAGGAACTTCCCATCAACTTTATAACACTTTCTGGAAGTGTGTGGATTTGTTTGTGGAGCTGAATCTCCATGTTGATTATGTGATGATGGATTGGGCATCTACAACTGTTTACAGAAATTTTGCAGAAATGCTTTTCCCAATATATCCGTCCACCACTAACTTGATGTTGAGTGACGTATTCTCTCAACAGCATAAAATATGCTACATTCAAGACATTATGCATGTTTCAAAAAAATACAAAAATGTTGAAGCCAGTAAGCCACAATGCAAAACTTGTTGATGGGGAAAAAAGCATCAACTCTGGTTATATAAACTCTGGCGTTGAAAATTTATTTGGATAACAATGTGGTCTCCGTAATGGGTTAAATAAACAACACTAGCACAATATGGTCCCTCCAATACAGCTATCGTCCTGGGGCAATGCACAATCCCAACAAGTCCAAATCATCATTTTTGGCTGCAAAAAACCCACGTGCCCTCAATCCTGTTAGAAATGAAGAGAAGGGGCATTTGTTTGCAAAGGTACTATTTCTTTATTAAGTAATGTACTTATGAGCTAATAAAATTACTTTGAACTGATACCCTGACATAGTAGCCACCCACCATTGCTTGTACATTTCCAACTCCAGTCTTCCCAGTACACCCTTTCACCATGTTACATGTACCTGACAGAGGTGAATGTATGAGCCGATGGTAGAGAGTGGTTGTTTATACCTGCCCTGTGTGTAACAATTTTGAATTGTGA
Source organism: Saccostrea glomerata (assembly GCA_003671525.1). Lineage (NCBI taxonomy): Eukaryota > Metazoa > Mollusca > Bivalvia > Ostreida > Ostreidae > Saccostrea > Saccostrea glomerata. Next base: position 212,673 of record PRKT01000052.1, read on the forward strand.
TATTCATCCGCACTTTATACTTTTAGGCCACACTTTAAAGAAAAGCCCCTTTTTACTAAATACTATGTTAGGGGTCAAGAGCAGGTGTGTACTTGTCCAAATCCTCACCGAGCAATAGGCATTAAATTTACTAGAACTTCAAAAATTTAATGATCAAGAAAGATTTTTGAGTAGAGTTGCAAAAAAAAATTTACAACTGAAATTTTCTCAAGAACTTTCGGGTATTTTTAGGAAATCCCCATTTTCAGTCATAAAAATAACATCTCACCCACAAAGACACCGAAAGCGGGGGACCACAATTCCTTGAATTTGCCTGTACATTTTCAAGTTTAATTGATGCTTAACCATATGTACACAACTTAGACCGGCCATTTACGTAGTCAGTGGCAAGATGAATAACAATATACCTCTTCAAGACAGTTAAACAATAGAAAAAATTGAACCCTATAAGGCCATTTCAGTTTTTCACACCTCTGACTTTTGGTGGGTAGGCCATTTTTCACACCTCCGGCGAGGTATTATTACCCCTCTGACAATGACAGTTATATATTTCTTTCGATCAAAAAGTGGCCGGTATGATGATGGGAAATTTCCTGGGAATGTTTCTTAACTTTTGTTCTTGGAAAAGTGTCCGGTGTCCGGTTTTCAGGGGTGGCCGGTTTTATGAGCATTTTTGTGTAAAGAAGTGTTAAGAATTTTGCCGGGACTTATAAATTCGG
>PRKT01000052.1:213944-225196 GCA_003671525.1 Saccostrea glomerata
TTTTCTTGTTATACGATCTTTTTATATGTTACTTGCAATAATACCTGAATGCTAGAGAATACAGTTTAAGTATGATTTTCCCGGTAAATATTTAATTGCAACTTTGCGGGCCCTAGCGACTAGCGGAATTTTGCCCTATGACAAAAGACCCGAGTTGAATTGATAAACGTGCACTCTGTCGGTCCACTTAGTTTCCGTTCATTTTCTTTATAACCGTTGCACATACTGAAATTAAATTTGGTATACAGATATATCAGATGAATATATAGGTCAAGTTTTATTTGGGTACGATCACGCCATTTTTGACAGAGTAATGCCCTTTGGACTTAAAAAAATTCCAATGTGTTAAGGGGCACAAGTGTTTTACAAACATCTCTTGTTTTAGGAAGATTTTTTTTTCATTTCTCTATTTTTTTAATAGTTTAACAGAACCTCGTTGACTATTTCTTCACTGAGATTATCTCGCTTTCTTATCCTGATCTATTTCACAATTTCTTAATTATTTCCTTATCTGTCTTTTCTACATTCCTGGAGTCTTCTGCAATTTCACTCTGGGTCAGATTTATCTCCTCAGTTTCATACAAAATTTGAATGCTCTCTCTCTCTCTCTCGCAGCACTCTCACTCCGAGTCTCCGCATCATCTATAAGTCCAATTGTCTCCTCGTGTCTGCATCTTCTCATACAAATGTATCTCTTGATTATCCTTCATTCTGTTTTCTAAAAGGCGTTAAATGGAATTTACATTTTGTACTATATTTAACATTTTGATTTTTCGGTAGATTGAAAAAGTTCTGAAAAGTTATTGTATCATTCACAGGTAACTAAGCTGAATTTTATGTAACCAATTACCCTTTTTTGCCATTTAACTGTGTTCTCCTCTTTGTCATTGTCATATGACTTATTTATTGCAGATATTGAATCCAACTTTTAAAGTATTTTTAATTTATCTTTTCAATTGTCAGTGAGAATGATCAATGTATCAAGTATAATATAATGCAGTGCATAATAATTAAAATAAATTCCCATATCAAATGAAAATACATGTACATGTACATTTTATACTTGTCAATAGCATCCGAATGAAGGTGAACTGTCATAACGTTATCCATTGATGCCTCAGTGAGTTTTGTTTTTGTTTCTGTTTTGTACGATGGCCGATATCAGCCTGTCTAAAATAAAATAACATGACCTATAATTTTGTCTTTTGTACATGTACATTTCTTGAAATTTGTACATGTACAAAAGAAAAAAAGTTCTTTCGCGGAAAGACAAAATGTACATGTACAATTCTTAAACGTTGACAAAAAAATCTATAGCGGTATATATAAAAGATTTTGTCACTATAATTACAATTACAGATACAATTTTTAAATTTAAAATTACAATTAGCAATTAAGAATCCGATTCTTACACTTGACTTCTGATACCCCTGAAACAATAAATCACGTAATACCTGGTAATCAACGTGAACCGGAAGACGCGGATATTTAAACAGCGATCAAGAGATGAAGACAAAGAATGTGTTTTGATACAAGCAAGTAGAGATGGACCATACGCACATATATCCCGGAAAGTAATATATTTGAATTCCATGCAAATATTACAAACAAATAATTGATTATGCGATGGGTTCTTAGTCAAGGACCCCATTCTGTATGCGATATTCGCTAACATAAAATTACCAATGAAATTGAGGTATAAGAATTAATAAAAAACTGTAATATTCTCAGAAATAAAAGAATTGCAATACAATCCTCCTAGAATAAACTATTGTGTTATTCAACCCAATATAAACCTGAGTGATATGCTTTTCTTTTTGCTAATTTTGTAACCTGTATAACAAATGTGAAAATAGGCTCCCGATGATGGCGGATTTGCAGCTAATTAATATACTATAAAAATCATGAACCTCGTATATATCAAACCGCCGAAACACTAGATTAGTGTCGAGTCAAGTGATCTGAGGTACGTGACTGATGGGAGCCACTTTCTTTAAAAATGTAACAGATAAAAGTTCAGAAACATACTTTAATTGATATTCCCCATGTGTTCATTACGAAGGAACCATTTCTTTTATTTATTGCGTTCAGGTTATCAAACGTCAAGTAGAAGTATGCTAATTATACCGCGCTATAGATTTTTTTGTCAACTTTTAAGAATTGTACATGTACATTTTGTCTTCACGCGAAAGAACGTTTTTTTATTTTGTACATGTACAAATTTCAAGAAATGTACATGTACAAAAGACAAAATTATAGGCCGTATTAACTTTTTTTATTTTGTACATGTACAAATTTCTAGAAATGTACATGTACAAAAGGCAAAATTATAGGTCGTGTAATTTTATTTTAGACAGGCTGATATCGGCCATCGTAGTTTTGATCTTTTTCATCTGACTAAACATCTTTCACACTCCAAACTTGAGATACATACAACGAATCATGCGCAGTTGTTCTAAATTTTCGGAAACTTAAATTGATTAATATAAAAATTCATAAAAACGCAGTTAGATACTTAAGGTGTGTACATTTAAATTTTAATTACGTAGTTGATTTTTTGTATGATTCGAGAATGTGTAGATCTAAAAATACCTTACCCTCATTTTTTAAATACCCAGTGGTCTGGTTTTCATAGTCATTGTATTTCAACATAAACAAAATGGCGATGCATTATAAACTTCCTTGTCTAATATTTTTTTTATCTACTACACGGTAGGTAGTGTAAAATATTACAAACTTTTAATTATTTTAACCCGTATTTTGTATGCTTAACCGATACAAATATATCCGAATGTTAACAAAAATAATTTTGTTCATCAAGACAAACTTTGAGATCATCTCATGTTAAAATGAAGTTGATTAACGATACAAAAAAATTTTGACGTGATGAAAATAATGTTGCTTATTTACATGTACATGTATATCGAAAAACTTTGAGTTCATCTTTTTAAAAAATAAAGTGCGGATACGATTTTACATTTTTATCAAACAAAATGATCTTTTCTTTATCTAACTCACGTCATGAATAACTAAAGCGTTAAACGTTCTTTATTTTTTCTTAGTTTCTCAACGTGACTTTTTTTCTCCCCCCCCCCACTTGAAAATCGAGAGGGTATGTATATAGTAATCGAGATGTTCGTCTGTCTGTTACGCTTTGGGGTACCCATCTCTTATCTGCAACTCCTCTCCTACAACTGAATGAAATTTGATTCTATATTACATATTGCAATTGCGCACCTTCTACTTTACTTTTTGATGAAACACATTTTTTGGGTTTTCCTTAGCAAGACATGGACACTGTCATTATATTCACGTGGGGAGGGCGGTGGTGGGTGGAGCTCATTGCTCACAGTACCTCTAGTTACATATTGTCATTGTGCACCTCCTATTTTCTTTGATCCGACAATTATTTTAGGTTTCCCACAGCAAAGCATCCATGGACACTCGCATTTTATTCATAAGGGAGGTGATGAGGGTATCATTTAGTTAGCTCATTGCTCACAGTACCTCTAGTTTATTTGGTATTTCATGGATCTGCAAAAAATTAAACATTTCTAGATAAAGCGTTGGTATCATTTTTGGGCAAAATATTTTTGATACTAATGATGGATGTAGTGTATAAGGCATGAACTAATACCAGGTTCTGAAGACATATTGTGTAGACATGTCACTTTTATATCCGTAATATTGGACAAATACGAATTTCTCGTCTGTTTGGAATGAAAAAGGACCACCTTGGAATGCTTACAGAAGGTGCAGTTGGTCTCGAGGATATCGACGCGGAATTATATTTCCCCCTTTCCTTTGCAGAGCTGCACTGACTTCTGGTCCAGTATCGACAACGATATAAGATAACACTTACCTACTTCTACTTACCTACTACACCCTGTTTGGATGTCTTAATAAGTTGCTGAAGTTTATAAGTCAGCTCGATCACTAATATCGAAAACAGCAATAAGAATTGTACCAAAAGTTCGAACTAAGATTTTTGGATAAAGGGCCTTTATATATAATTCGTTGTTTGTGGAATGACCTTCAAATTGCAACATTCGTAAAATTTGCTCAAAGTCGGGATGTCTTAAAAACTGCTTACACCACACTTTTTTAAAGATTGCTTTACATTTTATTTTATTTTTCTCGTATGTTCTTCATTTTTATGCATCTTTATTATAGTCTTCTTGATGCTTTAATTGCGATAGTGCATATTTATTTTACTAAAATCTAAGAAGTAATTTTTATAAGACAGGACGCTCTACAAATTTATCCATTTAAGGCAGGTTGGAAAACCTTAGTCTGTCAACATTTTTAATTCAACCTTAAAAACAGATATTGCAGCATTAAGCAACATATTTATTTTTTGTTTTTCAGGTTGTGATGGCCAATATGATTATGAGTCTTACATTTACTTTAACAAAACTTTCAATACGTAAGTTTTTTTTTTTATTTAATTAATTCTTTCAGAAATAAATATTAAGTGATACACAAAATCCTGAATTTTTTTCATTTATAATACGGACTTCTGATCACTTTTCTTTTATTTATCAATCATTTATCAATTTATTAAGGGTGAATAAAATTTGGTTGTTTTCTTGATGAAAAAAGAATATCAGCAATCTCGTTTAACGTCATCATTTCGAAAGTTTTGGGTCGATACAATGACTTTGTCAGCGAATACAATTTATCATTAAGTTATATGATGACGGACATTTTTCATTCTTATTGTTACTGCATTGTTGACGGATTTTCCCGTTATTTCCCAATCATGACGAGGAGCACACTGCGGGTGTGACCGGTCAACAGGGGATGCTCACTCCCCTATGGCACCTAATTCAATCGCTGATATGTTGGAAGCCCGTGATTACTCTGCTCTAGATTTTGTATTGTTTTTAGGACTTTTCAGCTCTAGTACTGTTCGTTACCTCTATATAGTTCATTTATGTAAATATATATATATATTATTGAATATAGGGTTTCTTTACCAGAGAGTATCTGTTATTAGGATAAATATACATTATAGATATGAAGTTCTTATCGGTATCCTCGTCGGTATATTCGTTGGCATCATATTTATCTCGGTAGCATTGTATTGCTGCTGTACTGCACTACAAAAAAGGATACGAATGCCAGGTGTTGTCAGAGATGAAAATAAAGCAGCAGACAACAATAACGACAGGTAAAAAACATCTGTCTGAAAAAAGTTATCCTTTTGATCTATTGAAAAAAATAATATGCCGTCATGTCTTTGCATCTGTATAAATAACTGAAACAAAATACCGGTAGATATTTTAAGGAAAGCCCCATCCAGGTCCTATACATGGTTTTATCTGATATCCTACTCTGCAAAATATTTTGATGTTAATTAATATTCGTCTGTACCTGGAACATGCTTATGGAATTGGAATGTTATATGTGTTTACATGTAATTGAAAATTGTTACACTGAACACCCTGCATTAGTTAACGTTTACTTATTATATGTTACGTAATCTTAAAACTACGTTATCTGCAACCTTGTGCAATATTTTAAATAGCAAGTATTTCTTGCTTTTCGAATAAAATTCAATGATTATCAATTTGTTCCAGCACTAAGATTTTCCCCTGGATTATATACCCTATTCAGTCCTCTGATGCTGAACAAAATAAAGGGGTGCAGTACTGGGTGCCAGGACAACCGAATACATAAATATGCGAACTGTCACAGAATAGAGAGTATCTGCCGCTTAGCAACGACGTTGGAAGGGAAAGAGTGACGCGATGGTGTGTGTGTTTGTTTGTGGGGGTGTAATGTCCTGTGCAAACGGACATAACATAATTTTCATCGGTATCCATGTCGAATGTTGTGTTCATATACAGATATGCTCTTTGTGAAGGGGATTATCCGCTTTGCGGTGTCCTTGTCAGCCTATTTTCTATGTAACGTTTACTAAAAAAAACTGAAGGGTATAGTGCAGGATATATAGGGAAAGCAGTTTAATGTCTCTCCTAAGTAGATTATTTACTCTCTTTAATTAAAAGAACCAGGATACTGATCCTGCAGCTTCATGTATATCCGTAACCGAAAGCAAATGTTCTAATTTGAATTATCTAGCGTATGAATGTAATAAATTAAAACTTTTCTAGAATTACACATGTTTGTCTGATGATCTTATGTAAAAATTATATTTGATATCGGCTAACATAAAGTCGATATTCTTTTGATTGATTTGTTCGTGTCCCATTCTTTTCTTTAGCAAATGTAAAACTATTTTTGAATGGAATATATCGAATGATAAAATTAAACTATCGGAAACTAGCTGTTGTTTATTGTACATAAAATAATTGCATACACTTTATATTGATAAAATTGTCACTAAATAAAGATATTGTTATAAAGACATGAATAAATTATCATAAATCAAAAACTGAGATATGCACATAGAAAGCTCATTGGGATGATTGATAAATTAGGGTTGTCCAAAACAGACGCTACACATGTAAAGTTTTGCTAATCTGAGCTTAAAGCTCAATTAAGTGACATTTTTCATCACATTTTGTCCGCCTGTCTGTCATCCGTCTGAAAACATTTTTTCAGAGCCATTGAACCAATTTAAATCATACACGACTCATAGCATCCTTGGAGATGATTCAAGTTTGCTCAAATGAAGGGTCACGCCTTCTTCTTAGGGGAGATAATCAAGAATTATTAAACTTTGGTGGTACATGTACAATGTACATGTATCTTTTGAAAATATACTTCTCAAGAAATATTGCGCCAGAAAACATGAAAATTATGAAGGAATATACAACGTATTCAGGAGTGAAGATTCAGTTTTAGTCAAATCATGACCCCTAGGGATAGGGCGGGGCCACAAGGGGTGATCAAAGTTTTACATCGGAATAATTGATGAAAAATCCTGCTCAAGAACAGCAAAGCCCTAATTGGTCATATTTATATGAAGGAATCCTTAGGTAGTGTAGGATCAAGTTTGTTAAAATCGTGACCCCTAGGGGTAGGTCGTTGCTACAAGGACAAAGATTTAAATTGGAGCATATAGGAAAAATCTTAAAAGATCTTCTCAAGAACAGCAAAGCTATGATTGGTCATATTTATGTGAAATCATTTCAGTTAGTGTGAGTTTGTTCAATTCATGAACCCCTGGGGTAGGGCGAGTCCACAAGGAACGATCGATTGAAGTTTTACATAGAAGAACAGCAAAGCAAAGATATATTTACTATTAAGGAAGCTTCCTCAGATCGTGCTCATTCAAGTTTGTTCAAATCGTGACCCCTGACGCACGGCGGGGTCACAATGGACGATCAGTTTTACATCGCAATTTTTAAAAAAATCTCAAGAATAGGAAAGAAACATTTGGTCAAATTTTTATGGAGGCATCCCACGGTAGTGTAGGTATAGATTTGTGCAAATCATGACCGCCGGGGGTGGGTTCAACAATTAATGTAAGTTCAAACCTAAAAGGTGGGAAAGCCACAGTTACTTTAACATTTTAAAGGATCACAAGTAACAGCTTTTCAAAAAGCTTGCCTGATGAATGCCATCAATATCAATAGAACCTACAAAAACTGTACGAGCCAAAAAGTAATAAACTTCCTCAATCCTGAAATGTGAGGGCACTTTCGAAAGTTTATATTCTGTTTTTTAAGGAGGAAACCCCTGGAGGGGGGTGGGTATGATCATATGTATATTTGTTCGTTTCGTTTTTATTACTTTAAATGAAGCAACTTCTAACCCAATTCACAATGTATCACCAGTACCGATATGTTTTTTCCAAAGCTCGATCAAGATTCCGACAAAAAAGAACAGACTTGACATAATATTAAATGTCTCTATTATAATCCAGGCAGTTTTCATTTCCATTCAATAGAAAAGTCCAAGAAAAGGCACAAAAAACTTACTCGTGACCTTTTGGCGCGAAATGATTTTGTCACCCCTTTCTTAGAAGACAAATGGACTATTCCAGTAGTATAGAAACGCGGAAAAAAGGTCAAACGGACATGTCCGTATAGGAACTTGCATGAAATAAGTAGCTGCATGCAATAAATTAATAAGCACTATAAGGAAATAAGTGCATCAATATATTGTATCAGTAATATGTTTATTTTTCTGCTAAACTGTTGTTGTTGAAATGCAGGTAACAAAATCCCATGATAATCAGCATGCACAAAATTCTGCTGGCTAACTGTGACCTCTTAGATTCGCGCCCAGGAAATATTGATCCTTAGTAGTGCCTGACGTCTTGACGTCAGGCAATTAATTAGTGTAGATTCAAATTCGTTCAAACCATACCCCTACCCTTTAACGGTAGGTTGGGACCACTTACGGAATTAAATTTTTACAATACTGTGTTAAACCAACTTATTCACGTGTTAGAAAAAATTCGCGAGTTTCGCGAAGTACTTTTATTCGTGAATAATAATTACTGTGAACCAAGATGAAGACCACCTGAGTTACACTTCTGGAAATCTTCTCTGTACTGTAAGTATCTCACTGTTTTTAGGGACAGTTGATAAAGCTCACCGACTCTCAAACTTCTATGTTCCCTTTTGATCCGGGGGCATTAAAAGAATATGCTAGAATCACAATGTTAGTAATATTTTGAAATATACTTTGAAATAAATGAATATACAGTGCAACTTTTTGTGCGCAATAAATATACATTTTTTTTATAGTGGGTGACACTGTAGCTCTCTTGTCATTTATCCTTTTTTTCAGAAAACGAGCTACAGATCTAGCTGTGTGCGTAATAATGAGCATTTATTTCAGATCAGAATAATTGAACTCCATCAAAAACTAGTGATCCCGCAATATTACGGCAAAGCATAATATTGCATTTGGTAAACAACTTTATTTTAAGCAATCATGTACCTCGGCAAGCTGTATTAAGGGGTCCTAAACAAGAAGATTTTTTAAATTGTGTTACTTTGTATTGTAGAATTTTTAGATGCCTTTAAAAATCTCAAATAATTCATACAATGTATGTCGGTAAAAGTTCTGCGTGTGTTTGGTCTTTATTAAATCATCATGATGTTATTGTCCTGTAATGAATATACAAGTAAACTGTACTGATAAGCAGTATAAAGATTGATAGTGTTGAAGGTTGGTCAAAGTCTCGAGCGAATTTAGTCATAAACTGCTTGGAATCATGAAAGTAGCACTTCTTTTTCTTGCGTCTATTACACTTGTGTCAGGTTAGTAAATGGCATTGTTTGTTTGTACTCGTATCAGGTCTTTTGTGTCTTCATTGTACACATGAAACATGTAGTTGTCAATACATTGAACTTTATTAACATTAAGTATTGCATAAATCTTTTGCAAATATTTAGCCGTATTTTATTGCTTACAATAATCATGCTTCTAGAGTAGAGGTAAACATGAATGGTACATGTACCAACAAGTCTGTAATAGTTTTAAATAGTCTGAAAATTGAATAGCAACGAAACATCCGATTTTCGGTGAAATATCAAGAGATCTTTTGCTCAAATTTTAAAAATACAAATGCATATCAAAAGGATTTTAATGCTAACGCATTCTTTTCTTATTTATTACGGCTAATTTACGGAGGTTTTAAATGAACTCCTGATTTTAAGTACTTTTATTTATTGTAAAACCATGTTGATTTATATTTTTCAGCATTCAAACTAGAGAATGGTAAAGTATTAAGTATATGCTTATTGTATATGTACACAAAATTTAATTTTAAAGGAAATATCATATGATTATCCAGAATCCACTGTGTAAACTTGGTTTAAATGGAATTTTGGAACTTTTTACAGCTAAAAGAGCTACGCATGCTGGGCAGTGTCCAACAGTTGACACGAATCTCTTCGGTATTTGTATGTTTGACCCCGCTATAAATTGTCTTAGTGATGATGAATGCAGACCAAGTAAGTAATAATGAAGAAATATATGACTTTGTGTTGAAATAAATATTAGTATTAATTTTCAAGTTTTCTCCTGATTTTCAGTGTTCTTAAATGTGTATTATATATATTTGAAAAAATTAAAACAGCATGATGTGAAAAAAATATGCATACATTCATCTCTATATGGTCTATAGTTGAACTGTCATGCAGCAATTCAAAGTGTGGATTATTGTAAACTGTTATTCATTGAACTATAACTCTTGTTTCCTTTCAGCGGAGAAATGTTGTCCAAGTGGCTGCAACAAGAAGTGCACGACATCTGTTCATCATCAGTTGCTTTTGTCCTAAACACTCAATACCTTAAAGACAATGATGATTATATACTGTTGGCCAAATCATTAAAATATTGCTACAGCTTACTACAATTTTTAATGATTGTAAAGAAATAAAATTAATAATTCAGAAAATTGTGTTACCTGTCTAAGGAAAACAGAAGATGATGAAAGAACTAGACAAAAAATCGCAGTTGGAAAAACAAGTCAACCTTCAAGTTGATCTTTACACTTTTGGTCTGAAAACCAGTAGGGATGTTTTAATTTAAAAAATAATAATAAACAAGGTTTTAAAAAGCTTACATAGAAGTTAATCAAGTTATGTTTATGATATTTTGATATCTTAAAAGTTAGTATGCAAGGTATATTTGTGACCTTGACCTTTGTTTTTTTTAAGGCCAAAGGGCGTTATGAGATAGATTTAAATGCAAATTTTCAAGATACATTAAATTTAATAATAAACAAACTACATGTATTAGGTTGAAAAAAGTGTTAAACATAAACACGTTATGCTACGTGAGTCGTGCTACTGTTATTACTTAATATGTACTGTACTGTATACTGATAAGAAATACACAGATCAAAACTGATAGTGTTGAAGGCTGGTCGAAGTCTCTAGCGAGTTTAGTCATAAACTGCCTGGGATCATGAAAGCGGCAATTTTTTTTCTTGCGTCTTTTACACTTGTTTCAGGTTAGATTTTTAAACAAGAGGCCCACGGGCCTTATAGGTCACCTGAGTATTGCGTAACAACTTTCAAACAATTAAATTTGGTTCGTGTTTAAACCAGAGGCCATGAAATTCACAATTTACAATTTTGAAAGAGGCACCATTGCTTATCATAATTATTAACTTTGCATGCTTACTCTATTTACTTAATACCCAGAGGTAGATCAGAGTAACAAAGAGAAAATGCACTTCCACTTTATAACCAGTTGTGCACCTCACCCCAAAGGAGCCACTGACCCAGGGCCATTTATTTCAAAATTTTTCAAATTTTATCATAAAATGGTTGATTAATACCAAAGAGCAGATTTCAAAGCATTAATTTATTTTCAGG
>PRKT01000052.1:241050-259249 GCA_003671525.1 Saccostrea glomerata
CCCCTCCACATTTTGTTCCAAGCATAACCTTTACTTTCTAAAATGTTCATTGGAAGGCCTGTTGACTTTATTCTGAGCATAACTTTTAACATATTGAAAATTTTCATTGAAGCCCCCCTTTTTTTTATTGCAGCATAGTCAAACAGGGGTAGGTGGTTGCGCGTGAGAAAAAATGTTACTGATGTTTGACAATTTTCCTTTTTTCCATGTGAGCCTTTTTGAAAATAGATTTGAATTTTTCTCCCCCCCCCCCTTTTCAAAATCGAAGTTACACCCCTGAGTTAAGATGGTAAAAGTCAACTGCATACTGTATAGACATCTTATTTCACAGGCAATTTGGGATATTAAAAATGTATAATTTAGACATTTGCTGCCATAAGTTTGTTTCATATCTCTGTTAATAAGGAAAATTTTCAAATAGCAGCCGGTGCGATGTTTTCAGTTATTAACCGGTGCAATATTTGCTAACACCCTGATAGCAACCGTAACTTTAAAAAATCGTGTTTTATCCAGAAATCTCTTTTAAAATTCACTTTTCAATTTTTTAAAATTATTTCTAAGTATTATCATAGATTGACGCATCTTTAAATACCAAAATACCCACAATCTGAATAATAGATTATTTAAAAAAGCATGAAAAATGGGTATTTATTGACTTGAGATTTGGTACAGGCTTTGGAAATCTTACTAATTCTAAATTATTAGAGGGCTATTCTGCAAATTACACATGACAACATCTATAGAAATACCTTACTTGTTCCGTGCACCCGGACTTTTCAGAGATTATCTTGATTTGGGGTCATGATTTCACTGTTTTACAACTTGTTCTAAGAGTTTTCAACATATTTATTTCTGCTAGCAGCCGTACAATTTTCGAATAGCAACATTGAACGCGGTTTTGTTCCGATAGCAGCCGTTTAGGTACTACACCGTGGTAATGTAAATGATGATTTGAAGTGATCTCAGTGTCAATGTGGACACGTTTCCCGTGCCTTCGTCGGAAGTTTGGTCGAATGTTTGTGAAAACGGGTCGCAAGTTTTTGGATCTGCTGCTTGCAATAAAGTGTTGAAACATATCGTTATTGGATAGGCTTTGATTGAGCATTGAATGTTTTGTCATATAAAAATATCATAGATTGTTTACCGGAACACATACCTCCATCCTTGTTTTTCTGCATCAGTAATTCTTACGGTCTAACCGGAACTACGCGCAGTGATCATTTTTTAATGCTTACCGACACCGCAGTAATCATGTCACCGCTTACGCTTGTCAGGGGGTGATTTGTGACTTAGAATAAATATATCTCTAAAGTTTTTCTTCATTTTAACAAGGACAATGACGGTGAGAAAATCGTTAACTTTGGTCATTTGTTTCATGTTCCCTCTATTTATAAAAGGTATGTCATTTGAACTACTCTACTAAGATTTTCAATAAACATGACTATGACAAGTGTTTTAGCTTAGGCCATTCCAAGTTTTTTCTCTGTTTATCGTCCACCCATCTTTCAAAAACCTTGTTACCTATTCGCAAAAAACACACAAGTCAAAAAAATAAAACACATATTTTATAGTAATAACAATGACGTAATTCAAAAGATATGATTTCATTTATCTATTTTTCATAAAGAAAGTTATTTTCGTCAGCCAAATTAAGGTCTAAAATACTGAAACTATTACAATAATGAAATATTATACAAATATTTAGAGATATTGCTGGAAATCACAAATTTTGACCTGAACAATGAATTTTCGGACTATTGATTCTGTTTGTTTTTTCTGACATGGGGTGTCAAAAACCAAGGCGCACGCGGACGCTAAACATAGAAAAAAACTTGGAATGGCCTAACAGTCAGACTATAAAAAAAACTAACATTAATCACTGAAAGTTATTTAGCAAAAATTATTTACTTCGTAAAAAAAATAAAGGCATAGCACGCTGGTCATTATTAATATTTAGTAAACAATTTTTAATACAAGATGAAATCTCTGCGCGCACTCTCACGTACGTGCAAGTCCATGATATCGATATCCAATATATCTAATATTTTGTTCTAAATTTTATCGTGTTTAGTTGCAAACCAATAGAGGTATACTTATTTTATGTTTAAGCCAATCAGATTGTTGTACACGTGCATGCACGTGTTTACATAATAATTCTTTCATATCCTGTTGTAGAACCTCTTAATGTTTTACTATGTGTAAGTGTCAAAGTATTTTGTCAAAGAACAAGAAAGATATTGGGACTTTTGTTTCAGACAATCAGAGGGAAGCGCATGTGCATGCACATGAGTTCTTGCTATTTTTGAACATGTCATCTTATCGACACTACTATAAAACTATATCCTTACATTATGAGTTTCAATGCATTTCAGAAAAAAAATACAAAGGTTACGGCTATATAAATTATATCGGTCATTTCACATGTTGCACGTGCTCAAGATTTGGTGCTAGCCATTTGATTTTAACCATACTCCTCCCATTCACAACAAGATTATGATGCAAGAAATACTCTACGATCCCTGGTCAGATCCGGTCGTCATTCTCAGCAACAATTTGTTCGTTTCCAGCGTTCCAGTTTGACATTATTTAAGCAGAGCGTAAATATATGGGATTATAATTGATCCTAAAGTTTCTTTTCTTAAAGACGCTTGAATTTCATAAACAAGGTACAAAGCACACAATCGTCATCATCATTTCATTGATAAATTGTTTAATTTGTACATTTGATTCACGAAATTAATCTCAACTTCATCAAAAACTACAGTGGATCCATGTTTCAAATATACATTTTTAGTATCATCCCACTTCTGTAGAGTCTGATACACGATGGAAGAGACATAAAAATAATATCCATTTTTTAAAATCAAAATAACGACCTATTGTTTCTTTTTCTTGTGTCACACTTGATCTCGAAAACTTTTAATTATGCATACACAGAGAATATATTGTTCCAGTACATCCATTGTTCGGCGGTGAATCCACCAAAAGAAGATGAAATTTTACGTGGTATCTTTCCCAATGGTGCTCGTGTTTCAATGGTGTTAACTTTTTTTCCTGAATGCTTTCAAAAGAATCTTCAAAAAGAATCTTCAAATATTGTCCCTGTAGAAAGCAAAGTTTCGATCATACATGTATGTTATATAATGTAACATAATATCCCTGGAAAAGCAGTGGAAGACGGGATGTGTTTTACACAGTTCCGATAAGTTTTAGAAGTTGATTTATTGCGGAGTCGGATATCATATTTACCCTCTACCATGTGCAGATGAAGAGACAAATCCATATTATCAATGAAGTAATAGATTTGCATTTTGAATCTGACTTTCACTGGAACCTCGATGTCCATCTGAATATCATATGCAGTATAGTTCTGGGGTATTCCAAAGAATGGGTGGACTTAACGCCCTATTTTGGATCTTTTTGAGATTACTCTAACAAGTTGAAAATAAAGTGAATCCAAAATATATTACAACCAGGTCTTTGTTGGAATGTTTCATAAAGACCTAGTGATATAAAATGTATGCATATTGGTGGTCTCTTAAATAAGATATTTATCCCCCTCTGCTCTATAGTTCCGTCTTTTTTCATCTTTCTATATATCTCTAATAACATATCATAAATATATTTTAGGATGAAAGGAAATTATCTTTATTTGAACGTTCCATTGTATTTTAATGTGAAAAAAATATTTGCCAAGAACAATCAGATATTTATGACCATCTATGTACCTTTTTAAAGTCTACAAGACAGAATAAGTAGAACAGAAACGCAATCTCTATATTTTTGTAATTTTACTGTAGATATAAAAAATGTGTCTTGGAATTAGTTAACTCTTTTTTTTACCTTTATTAATTGGAAAAAAAATTGAAAAAATCAACAATTTGGTTTTGAATTTTAATCATTAATGACCTTAGCTTATTCTTTGAATCGCATTATTTTAATAATAGGGTTTCTTCAAATAGTGGTTGCACTTTTGGTGGTGTAAAATTAGATTATTCTGAACCACTATTATTTAAATAATAACTACGACATGCTGGATTTTTAACTAAGCAGCAAATTCCCCATTTGAAACCGACGATCTCGAAAAAAAAAAACAAGACAGAGTATGATGCTGCTTACAGATCCATTCGATACTCTTATTATCGATTCTATACTTCCAGGTAATGTATATCAAAATAGTTTATTTAGTAATTAGTAAAATTTATATATATGCATGATAAAAATATTTTTGTCACAAATCGACACACATGGATCACTATATCCAGTGACTTTTTGATAATCTGTCTGTTAATGGCCACTTATATCTATAAACTATAAGAGGTAGGGATTTCATATTTGCCATATTTATTGCTTTGCAATGTTGCTTTGAGAAAACAATAATTTAATTTATAAAACCTTCGAACTTTTTCACAACCTAATTTTGTTAAAGTTCGCGACCACTTTGCAATGCTTCAATTTGGTTCTTAACTATAACAGAAAGTTGTGGCCAACCAGATTTTCAATAAACTTTCACAGTAAAATGTTATGTTTTGAAAATTTCTGACAGGATCATAGTGCACATATACAGCATATTTTTTATATTTAAGAGATACGTTTTTGCTATTTAACAAGTGTGCTGTCAGTCAAAATGAAAAAAAAAACTAAACAAAGAAAATAAATTACAAGCGTTCCAGTAAATTTGAGCTTTGACCTAATTTGTTAAGAGGAAGATATGACTTAGCAATGTTATCGCAAGTTATGGGGTCTGTAATGAAATTGTGTTTTTACATTTATCGCAAACTCTAAAATAATACGTCTAGGAAAAAGATGAAGGGAACAAACAGTGATCGATGTAAAATAAATTTTACACAATACTTTATGAAGGACATGACACATAACAACCCAATGAATTCAAAAGGTGGGATCGGGTCCCTAGGAGAAGTAGGTATCTCATATCGACAGGTCACACACAAACCTTGTATAGATCAGATACACGAAACATTCCGTAGTCCAAGTCATTGTAAAACAAAGGCCTAACAATCGGTATAAAACAGGTCGGCCAAAATATGACCCAGTGAGTTATACATGTATTTGCTAACATTAACAGGGTCATTTTAAGGATCATAGAACTTACGAAATGCATGCCGACTTCCACCAAAGATTTGAAATTCCTGTAACACCAACTTATCTGTCAGTAGCCCTCCTCGGTTAAAAAATTGATCGTACTTAGGCGTGCTCTTGAGTATCGAATAAGTTGAGAGATGTAAACACCATTTGCAGGTGGTAGCGAGATATTACTACATAAATACGAAAAGTTGACGATTCAAAATTTAATCATCTATTATGTCATAAAATATAGTAGGATGTTAGCACTTATTCTCCATTGTCAGTAAAACATCCAAGTATATATGAAACAAACTATAGCAGACTAAGCAAATACATGAGGATCGGTAAACCAAGATAAATCGTTAGACTAAGAATTATTTCATCAGTCAAATCATTTAGCAGACCTATTTATTTAATCTCAAATTTTCATCCCTGCGCACTTATTCAATAAATCCATTTAATTTTGAAAACACTATCGATCTTACGCGGGCCGGAACGTTTACTATGGCCCGGAACCAATATTATAGGTATTTAGCGTTCCGGCTGGAACGCGAAGTTACCCGGAACGTTTATTATGCGACACCGGACATATGGTTTAAGGTTGACATTTTACTTAAGGTTTTGCAAAAGGTCAACATGTCCGAAAATTCATTTTTACAATAGCTCCAAAACTATGTGGTTTATAAAGTTACAGTTTATATAAAATGTTGATTACCAGATAGAAATAATCACTTGATAACAAATACTATATAAATATTTAGTTATGTTCCCCAAACGAAGTTGGGGAACATATTGTTTTTACTCTGTTTCTTATTAAGGTCTTTCGTCTCCAACGGAAGACCTTATTGTTTTCGTTCGGTTTCTTTTTCCCTATTATTATTTTTCTTACCGATTTTGTGCACGCGATTTCTCAGAAACGGCTCGCCCGATTTTCACGAAACTTTCAGATCTGATAGATATTCATCTGAACCTTGTCGGAAATTTTCGTCGTTGATGACGTCACTTCCGGTCGTGAGATATGGACGATTTTCTTATTTTCAGAGGGTCGGCTTGTCCAGAGATCTCCTCCTAAACGACTGAAGATATCGACTTGAGATTTTCAGTGAAGGTAGAGGAAGGATGGTAGATGTGACATTTTGCATATAGAGCTTTCCAGGTAAAAAGGCATCAACGCTCGCCTGGGCTCAAACAAAGGCTCATACGCATCTCGCTAAAATTGATACGTTTTCTTTTATATCTTTTTACGGGTTAATATTTTGTTAAGTCATATATAATAAAAAATGTGCAATATAGTAAGACCTTACATTTGGTATGAAGAAAATGGGATTATCCCTTCTAATTAGGTGCATAGAGGGGCCAAAAGTTTTTCGTCTTTAACTCTTTAATGATCAATATTTTGTGAAACATTACTGAAGCAAAGATATTTAACTTATCTATTTGCAACAATAAATACTAAAAATTTGATCATATGTTACATTAGAAAGGGTCGCAGGGGTCTAGAATACTGAGTCTTTGACGCTTTATATCTCGAAAAGCGTGAATATTTTGATAAGCAATATTGAACAAAAGATGATCAAAATAATATTCCCAACAATATGCATACTTTTAATTTGTTCATTTTTTCCGTCGACACTTCCGTTGTAAACCGGAAGTACATGTAATTTAAATACATGTACATGTATAGCGATTTTTTTTCATTTTCTAATGAATGTAATTGTTCATTATAGAGATTTAAAGAATATGTAGCATCTTAATATTTCCATCGGAAGTACGGTTCTTTCAAACCGGAAGTTGTCTAAAAATGAGTATTTTCCATCGAAACTTTCAGGGATGATTACTGCTTGCTTGATGTAGAGTTGATAGTAGTTTTGAGCACATATGGTCGCACCGGAATTTTGAAGAATTCTTGTGCCTTTTTTACATTTTTTATCCTATCACTGAAATTATCCCAACAAGGGTCTTTTACCATCAGATATCGGACGGAAGACCTACTCGTTGCTTGCAACGAGATCGCATCTAGTTAAGGTCTTCCGTTTCAGACGGAAGACCTTATAGTGATTCTACTGTTTCTTTTTATTTTTTTTTCCCCTTTCCCCTTATATTTGTTTTGATGATTTTTCAGAGATGACTAGATGGATTCTCATGAAATTTTCAGGGATAATAGAGAGTAAAAATATCTTTCAAATGCAATTGTCCGTTTTTCAAAATTCACTTCCGGTCGTCAGTTATGTCCGATTTCCGCTTTTTTCAAAAAAGTTTTGTCCGAGTCATATCTCAAAAACGGTACAAGATGAAGACACCAAACTTAAATGAGTAATAGATCTTGATAAGTAGGCAAAACCAATTGGGTTAACATTGTCCGCCGTCACTTCCGGTCGTCACAGGAAGTGATCAAAGAAATCAAAAATTTGAACTTTTTATTTTTTGAAACTTTTTTGCATCACTTCATAGCATCTTATTCGTAGTTTCGGAATATGTCAGTCCCACCGGAAATAAAAACGACAACTTCCGGTTATAAGAAAATAACTGCATATTTTCAGTATTTTTCTTTCCCATAAATATTTTTTATAGATGAAGTATTTGTTATGATTTTTGGATATGCTATTCAGACTGCAAATGACTACAGTAACGTCAAATATCTTTGTAAAATTTACTTCCGGTCGTATGATTTCCTGTCCTCAAAATGAGAAGTTATAATAGCTAGATCTCGTAAACGAAAAGAGATAAAGACACCAAACTTATAGGAATGGTAGATCTTGATGAGAAGGCAAAATCGTATGGGTAAAGATTGTCCGCCGTCACTTCAGGTCGTCACAGGAAGTTATCAAAGAAATCGAAAAATTCAACTTTTCTTTATTGAAACTTTTTTTGCATTTCATTATAGCATCTTATTTGTAGTTTCAAAATGTATCAGTTCCAACGGAAACAAAAATGACAACTTCCGGTTCAAGGAGAAAAACTGCATAAATTGAGTATTTTTCTTTCCCATAAATACTTTTAATAGATAAAGTATTTGTAATGATTTTTGGATATGTTATGCAGACTACACACGTCTACATTAATATATAATATCTCAGTAAAATTAACTTCCGGTTGCATGATTTCCTGTCCTCAAAATCAGAAGTTATCATAGCTAGATCTCGTAAACAGTAAAAGATTAAGACACCAAACTTGTATGAGTAATAGATCTTGATAAGTAGGCAAAACCATTTGGGGTAAGATTGTCTGCCGTCACTTCCGGTCGTCACAGGAAGTGATCAAAGAAATAAAAAAAATCAACTTTTCTTTTTTGAAACTTGTTTTGCATCACATTATAGCATCTTATTTGAAGTTTCGAAATGTTTCAGTCCCAACGGAAACAAAACGACAACTTCCGGTTAAAAGAGGAAAACTACATAATTTGAGTATCTTTCTTTCCCTTAAATTTTTTTTAATAGTTAAAGTATTTGTAATGATTTTTAGATATGTTTTTCAGACTGCAAATGTCTACAGTAATGTCTAATATCTCAGTAAATATCACTTTCGGTCGCGTGACTTCCTGTCCTCAAAATCAGAAGTTATCATAGCTAGATCTCGTAAACGGTAAGAGATTAAGACACCAAATTAATAGGGATGGTAGACCTTGATGAGTAGACACATCTTTTGAGTTTAAAATCGTCCGCCGTCACTTCCGGTTGTCACAGGAAGTGGTCAAATAAATCAAAATTTCAATTTTTTTCTTAATGGAATCTTTCTTAGTATAACCTTAGAGCATCTTACTTGTAGTTTCGAGATATGTAGTCCCACTGGAAAGAAAAACGACGACTTCCAATTATGAGAGAAAAATTGCATAAATTTATTTCGCACTATCCCATAAATATCTTTTATAAGAAAGTATTTGAAATGGTTTTTGGACATTTTATTCAGATTGCAAATGTCTAGAGTAACCTCAAATATCTTCTTTTAAAATTTACTTTCTTCAGGTCACGTGATTTCTTGTCCTCAAAATGAGACCTTTGACCCTTACTCAAAAAGTAATAAAGAAATATTCATTACCTTTATCTAGATTCAGCTTCAAGTGTTAATCTCAAGTTCACCTCTCTCTCTCTCTCTCTCTCTCTTTTATGACATTGACCTTTGACCTTGATAAATAACCTTGTCCTTTGACCCCATTGACCAAAGGTCACAATCAAGCTTAAGTATGTGGAGGTAGTAACAACTCTCATTTTAACATATGCTTATGAAATACCCCCCCCCCTCCCGTCCCTTAAAAAAATTCAATAGCAACATAGAAAAAACTTCTTCCTCTGAAAAGACACCACAGATCGACATAAGATAAAGGATTTGAGTAGAAGACACCTTAAAGAAAGTGTCCTAAGAGTTTCACGGTGAGTCTCTTGAGTATAATGAAATTCTACGGAATATCGGCAAAAACTGCATTTTTTTCTGTCTGAAATTTAAATTCTGATGGGCATAAAATGAATTAAAGCTTGCATTGGCTATTTCTTCATTTGTTGTTAATATCATTCGAATCTCCTGCTCTAATACGACATTTTAATACCAAGTATTCTAGCTTTCTTTAGTATGTGGAATTTATTTCAATTTTATTTAGATTTAATATTAACTGAATGAATCTTGATTTCATTTGATATTTGATTTTTTTTTCTAGAATAACACAATCTTATAAGAAATAGCGACTTTCAGCAGAGTAAAAAGCAATACACGTTTCTTCCCTGTGTTTCCTATCTAGAAATACTTATTTGGAATTTTATTTATGCTACTTACAATGAATTTAATCCACACACATATTCCATACCTATTTCGGTCAGGATTATTAAAATCCGAACCCGATTCTCTGTTTTCCTTTCCTATAATTACAAACTCGCTTGCATCTCTCGCTCATGTTTCTCACATGCTCTTATATAATTTATCGCCATTCATTTCAACATTTCAGTAGACATGTTATGTAGATTTGCCGAACGAAGGTCATTTTGCGCGCACGTGCTTGCAAGAGCGCGCACGTGCAACACGTGAAATGACCAATATAATGGATATTGCTGTAACTTTTCTTTTTCTTGATGATTTTTTTTGAAACTCATAATGTAAGGATACATTAGTAGTATAGACAAGATGGCATGGTCAAAATAGCAAGATCTCCCGCGCATGCACGTGCGCTTCGCTCTGATTGGCTGAAACTGAAGTCTCAATATCTTTCTTGTTTCTTGTCATAATCTTATGAAATTTTGGACATAGTCCTACATTATGAAGATCTAAAGCATGATGTATAAAAATTTTCATGAAAGCATGCGCATTTGACACTGTCAAATTAGCACGAACTCACGCGCATGCACGTGCGCTTCGCTCTGATTGGCTGAAACAAAAAGCTCAATATTTTTCTGTTTTTTGACGAAATGCTATGAAATATCAAACATAGGCATACTTTAGGATGTACTACAATGTGATATATAACAATTGTCATGTAAACACGCGCATTCACGTGCACTGCAATCTGATTGGATGAAACTTTAAATGGCTATATCTCCTTTGTTTTTTGACGAAATGCTTTGAAATTTAAAACATAGTCATACATTAAGATATCCTAAAATATGATAAAGAAAAAATTCATTAAATCACGCGCATGCACGTGTGCTGCAATCTGATTGGCTGAAACTTTATATGGCTATATCTCCTTTGTTTTTTGACGAAATGTTTGAAATTTTAAAATATAGTCATTCGTTCAGATATCCTTCAATACGATAAAGATAATAATTTATGAAATCACACGCATGCATGTGTGCTGTAATCTGATTGGCTGAAACTTTAAATGGCTATAACTCTCTTGTTTTTCAACCAAACAGGATGGGATTTAGAACATACATAAATATAAGGGACTCCTACAAGAAGGTGTAGTCATTATGCACGTGCGTGCACGTTAAATGAGTAAAATTAAAAATACACTCGAATGAGTGAATTTTTTAGTACTTTTGGATTAAATGCTTTGATATTAAGTATATTAAAATTTGAGATAGTGTAGACAAGATAATTTGGTCGTTACGCACATGAACACGGGTGCAATGCCTATTTTTAAATATATTTTGTATTTTTCTGGGAAGACCTTGATTAAGTCTAAATTCCAGAAAGTATTTCTTATCTAATAGAGGGTACAGGGAATATGGCACCAAGAGGGAGTTGGGGGGCGTTTGGGGAACATCTGTAACGGTCCCCGTTACAATTAGCACTAGTTAGTTATATTTCTATTGTCAATTTCCCTTATTCCCTCATCACGTTATGGTTTATTTCTCCCAGTTGATTCAATACGCAAGATCGGGCTCTGCGTACTAACAATTATTTCTTAAACGAGGAAAGCTTTTGACAATTACCATAAACGTCTTTTTAGCTCACCTGAGCTGAAAGCTCAAGTGAGCTTTTCTGATCACATTTTGTCCGGCGTCAGTCTGTCTGCAAACTTTCCCCATTT
The DNA here is from genome assembly GCA_003671525.1 of Saccostrea glomerata. Taxonomy (NCBI): domain Eukaryota; kingdom Metazoa; phylum Mollusca; class Bivalvia; order Ostreida; family Ostreidae; genus Saccostrea; species Saccostrea glomerata. The sequence goes on from PRKT01000052.1 coordinate 252,593, forward strand.
TCGACTTTTTCTCCAGAACCACAGGACCAATTTAAACTAAACTTGCCATTAAGCACAAAGATGTTGGGTAAAGGGAATTCAGGCTTCTTCAAGGGGTGATAATTAAAAAATATTTAAATTTTGGTGGCATGATTAAAAACTCTTCTTCATACATTGACTTGGTCTTGAACAATGAAACTAATATGGAAGCATCCTCAGGAAGTGTTTATTCAAGTTTCTTCAAATCATGACCCCTTGGGGTAGGGCGGGGCTACAATGGACGATCAAAGTTTTACATAGGAATATACAGGAAAATCCTATTCTCAGGAACAACAAAGCCATGATTAGTCATATTTAACAGGAAGCATCCTCAGGTAGTGTATATTCAAGTTAATTCAAATTATTTACCCCCCCCCCTGTTTTAGGGGTAGGTTGGGACCAATTACATTGTATGTATTAATACTTTTCAATCCAGGATTGATTTTTGATTTTTTTTCTTAGCCACAGTGCTCAGGTGAGCGATGTGGCCCATAGGCCTATTGTTCTAAAATATCCAAATGTAAAACACGTATCAGACTCTGTCAGTCTGTAGTTTCTTTATTGCCATGATCACGGGAATATATCCTGTTCTTATGTGAATGGAAATAGCTAATTGTTAATACGTGGTCATAAAATCCAAATGTTGATTTTAAGGCCATGGCAAGTGTTTTCCTCTCATTTATATTAGATTTTTAAATTAATTCTGCTTTATATATCATATTAATATATCATAGTGATATATATACAGAAAATGGACTGCTTATAACGCGGTAATAATAACTTCTGTATTGTATTTTTTCCAGTGGTCTACTTCGAGCTCTGAAGTAGGATTGATCGTTGGGATAATTTTTGGTATTGCTAGTCTGTTTAATATTGATATGCTGCTGTCTACGAGGAAGTCCTGGTTGTGAAAAATTTAAAAGCAACTGTCACAGTTCAACACAGCAACAACAAAAGATTGCTATATGTAAGTACTGAGTGTAAATATTAATTATAATGGAATATTTAAGTGCTTTTAATTTTACTCTCTTCTACACTGATAAGTGAAATATAATAATTATACGGAGAAAAATTCATTATTCGCTTTGACTTGAAAAAATAGCACATTCTAACCGATTAAAACGCTACATTCAGACAGTCTTGCCTGACATTTGGTGGCGGAACAGAAGCAGAGAAAAGACCATCAATGTGAGTCAAGATATTTTTTCATAGGTACAGACGTTTTACTTCAGAAAATTATAATTTACGGAAGGAAGCAACTACCAGCCAGTCCTTATTTTGAAGAGCATGACTGGCATGCACTGTGATTTTTGTAGTCATTGAGGTCAAGACTTTGCGCGTTTCCCACGCTTTACTTCGGCCCACCCACCCTTCTTTTTACATATTATTTAGTTAAGCGGGTATTGGTATGTCTATTTATTATAACAAGAGACCAACGGGTCTTACAGGTCACCTGAGTATCATGTAACAACTATCCAGCAATTGAACTTGGTTTGTGTTTTAATCCAAGATCCATGAAATTCACAATTTTGAAAGAGGCACCATTGGTTATAATGATTATACACTTGGCATACTTACTTTGGTTACATAATACCCAGAGGTAGATCAGAGTAACAAAGAGATAATGCATTTTCACTTTATAAGCAACAGTTGTGCACTCCACCCCACAGGAACCACTGACCCTGCGGCCACATATTTCGAAATTTTATCATAAATTTTATTTCATCATAAATGGTTGATTAAAAGTGATAATATAATAATAATAATAAGTAATACCAAAGAGCAGATTTCAAAGCATTTTATTCATTTCGAAAGAGGCACCTTTCTTCACCATAAACATGTAATTAGATCAATGGCATATTAACAAGGGGCAAAGGAAAAGATTTTCAAAGAATTCATGCATTTCACTATATAATCATTAGAGCCCCTCCCTAACACCAGACCCAGTGGCCATGAAATTCACAATTTCGGAAGAGGCAGCCTTATTCAACATAATACATGTAACTATGTTCTTTATTAGTATATTTAACATCCAGGAGCACAGAAAATTTTATATAAATTAATGAATTTTCACTATATAATCATAAGAGCCCCGCCCTAACACCAGAACCCCTGACCCAGGGGCCCTAAAATTCACAAATTGTAAAGAGACACATTTTTTCAACATAACGATGTACTTTGTAAGTTTATTAAATGCCCAGGAACAGAGAAGAATATTTTTAGAGTTAATGTATTTTCACATAATAATTAATGGAACCCGCCATAATACCAGAACCCCTGACCCAGGGGCCAGAAAATTCACAATTATGAAGGTACATTTTGTTCATTATAATACTTAATACAAAGGAGCAGAGAAGATTTTTGAAGAATTTATGCAATTTCATTATATAATAAATTGAGCCTCGCCCTAACACCAGAACCCCTGACCCTGGGGCCATTTAATTCACAATTTTTAAAGAGGCAGCCTTATTCAACATAACTACATGTATGTAATTGGTAACTTTATTTAATTCCCAGGCGCAGAAAAGAAGATTTTCAAAGCATGTATACAATTTCACTATATAATCATTAGAGCCCCGCCCTAGCATTAGAGTGCCTGAACCAGGGGTCATGAATTTCAGAATTTGGTAATGTTAGCCTTATTTAACATAACTATGTACTTGGTTAGTTTATTTAATGATCAGGAGCAGAGAAGAAGATTTTCAAAGAATTTATGCATTTTCACTATTTAATCTATTTAGCCCCGCCCTAGCACTAGAACCCCTGACTCAGGGGCCATGAATGTCAGAGTTTTGGTAGAGGACTCAATGCAGGAGTAAAGAAAATGTTTAAAGATTGCATTAATTTTAGTGGTTTTGGCCCCACCCCTCGGGCCCCAGGGGAGCAGGGACCATGAAATTTATAATTTTTGTTTTCCTTTACCCATAGATGGGAGATTATATTTCAACAGCCCCACAAAATGAAAAGTTATTTATCAATATTCCCATACATTGTTATGGGGGAGTTTCAATCATAACAGTTGCAAAAATGTAAAAGTTTTATTTAATTTTAAATTATTTTGCGAAAAATGGAATAGAGTTCTATTTATTTTTTTCTGGAGCATCACTGTTGTAGAAAAGAAGAAAATTACCTAGCAGGATCCTGGCATATTGTAGATGCTAGTCTGCACAAATCGCGGCATTTGAAGGTAAAACAGGACCACAATTTATAGGGAATAAAATTGTATTTTTTAATTAAAATATTATACATGCAGAACAAAATGGATCCGTAGAACCAACTGGGATAGCGGAAACAAGTGACTAAGGGGAGTGATTTTGGGGAAAACAGAATTTAACATGTAATTTATACAAGTGTAAAGAAAGAATTGTTTTAAAATGTTCTCAATAATACCCACGGTCATGCAAACATGATATATAAAACAAGCTAATTCAGAGAATCTATGTCCCCCGCATTAGGGAAAAGAAGAGCATGCACGTTCCAGGTCAGCATCCCTTGGCGCATTTTCAACTATTTTTGCTACTTTGAAGTTCCTTTTCCACTTTATGACGAAGATAAGTTAGCCAGGAACCATAATTATGATCATATTTTACGTTCCGGGTTAGCATCACTGGGCGCATTTTCAACTATTTTTGCTACTTTGAAGTTCCTTTTCCACTTTATGACGAGGATAAGTTAGCCCGGAACCAAAAATCATGGTCATAATAACCGTTCTGGGTTGCAATTACTGACAGATATCTCATATATTTTTGCTACTAATTTGTTCTGTTCCAACTTTTGACGAAGCTAAGTTAGCCCGGAACCAAAAATTATGGTCATGATAAACGTTCCGGGTTACAATTACTGAAAGATATTTCATATATTTTTGCCACTTAGTTGTTTCTTTTCCAGTTTGTAACGAAGCTAAGTTAGCCCGGAACCAAAAATCATGGTCATAATAACTGTTCCGGGTTGCAATTATTGAAAGATATTTCATATATGTTTTCTACATAGTTGTTTCTTTTCCAGCTTTTGACGAAGCTAATCTACCCCGGAACCAAAAATTATGGTCATAATTAACGTTCTGGGTTGCGATTACTGACAGATATTTCATATATTTTTGCTACTAATTTGTTCTGTTCCAGCTTTTGACGAAGCTTAGTTAGCCCGGAACCAAAAGTTATGGTCATAATAAACGTTCCGGGTTTCAATTACTGAAAGATTTTTCATATATTTTTGCTACTTTGTTGTTTCTTTTCCAGTTTGAAAAGCCAAGTTAGCCCGGAACTAAAAATTATGGTCATAATAACTGTTCCGGGTTGCTATTATTGAAAGATATTTCATATATGTTTTCTACATAGTTGTTTCTTTTTCAGCTTTTGACGAAGCTAATTTACCCCGGAACCAAAAATTATGGTCATAATAAAAGTTCCGGGTTACAATTACTGAAAGATATTTCATATATTTTTGCTACTTTGTTGTTTTTTTTCCAGTTTGAAACGAATCTAAGTTAGACCCGCAACTAAAAATCATGGTCATAATAACCGTTCCGGGTTGCAATTACTGAAAGATATTTCATATATTTTTGCTATTTAGTTGTTTCTTTTCCTGCTTTTGACGAAGCTAAGTTGGCCCAGAACCAGAAATCATGGTCATAATAACCGTTCCGGGTTACAATTACTGAAAGATATTTCATATATTTTTGCTACTTAGTTGGTTTTTTTTCCAGTTTTGAAACGAAGCTAGGTTAGCCCGGAACTAAAAATCATGGTCATAATAACCGTTTCAGGTTGCAATAACTGAAAGATATTTCACATATTTTTGCTACTTAGTTGTTTATTTTCCAGCTTTTGACGAAGCTAAGTTAGCCCGGAACCAAAAATTATGGTCATAATAAACGTTCCGGGTTACAACTATTGAAAGATATTTCATATATTTTTGCTACTTAGTTGGCAATACCAAAAATTATCCCAACGATCAATCCTACTTCAGAGCTCGAAGTAGACCCCTGGAAAAAATACAATACAGAAGTTATTATTACCGCGTTATAAGCAGTCCATTTTCTGTATATATATCACTATGATATATTAATATGATATATAAAGCAGAATTAATTTAAAAATCTAATATAAATGAGAGGAAAACACTTGCCATGGCCTTAAAATCAACATTTCGATTTTATGACCACGTATTAACAATTAGCTATTTCCATTCACATAAGAACAGGATATATTCCCGTGATCATGGCAATAAAGAAACTACAGACTGACAGAGTCTGACACGTGTTTTACATTTGGATATTTTAGTACAATAGGCCTATGGGCCACATCGCTCACCTGAGCACTGTGGCTAAGAAAAAAATCAAAAATCAATCCTGGATTGAAAAGTATTAATACATACAATGTAATTGGTCCCAACCTACCCCTAAAACAGGGGGGGGGGGTAAATAATTTGAATTAACTTGAATATACACTACCTGAGGATGCTTCCTGTTAAATATGACTAATCATGGCTTTGTTGTTCCTGAGAATAGGATTTTCCTGTATATTCCTATGTAAAACTTTGATCGTCCATTGTAGCCCCGTCCTACCCCAAGGGGTCATGATTTGAAGAAACTTGAATATGCACTTCCTGAGGATGCTTCCATATTAGTTTCATTGTTCAAGACCAAGTCAATGTATGAAGAAGAGTTTTTAATCATGCCACCAAAATTTAAATATTTTTTAATTATCACCCCTTGAAGAAGCCTGAATTCCCTTTACCCAACATCTTTGTGCTTAATGGCAAGTTTAGTTTAAATTGGTCCTGTGGTTCTGGAGAAAAAGTCGAAAATGGGGAAAGTTTGCAGACAGACTGACGCCGGACAAAATGTGATCAGAAAAGCTCACTTGAGCTTTCAGCTCAGGTGAGCGAAAAAGAGGTTTATGGTAATTGTCAAAAGCTTTCCTCGTTTAAGAAATAATTGTTAGTACGTAGAGCCCGATCTTGCGTATTGAATCAACTGGGAGAAATAAACAATAACGTGATGAGGGAATAAGGGAAATTGACAATAGAAATATAACTAACTAAATATTTATATAGTATTTGATATCAAGTGATTATTTCTATCTGGTAATCAACATTTTATATAAACTGTAACTTTATAAACCACATAGTTTTGGAGCTATTGTAAAAATGAATTTTCGGACATGTTGACCTTTTGCAAAACCTTAAGTAAAATGTCAACCTTAAACCATATGTCCGGTGTCGCATAATAAACGTTCCGGGTAACTTCGCGTTCCAGCCGGAACGCTAAATACCTATAATATTGGTTCCGGGCCATAGTAAACGTTCCGGCCCGCGTAAGATTGGTTCCGGCCGTACCAAACGTTCCGGGCAACCAAACACCTTATTAAACTCTCTATTTATATTCAACATTGGCTGTTAATTTTAATTTTCTTCTTTCTTTTATACCTTCGTGTATGATACAGCAGGATTTAATCGTAAGACATACATGTACATATGTTTACATTTAAAGTCAGAATATGCGGTCTTTTTACCAAAGACATTATATATTTATTGATGTCTTTGATTTAAATATTATATTAATCCATGAAATTCCAGTTGATTATTTTGATTCTTTGTAAACAAAAGAAGATGTGAAACTTGTTTACATTGATATAC
>PRKT01000052.1:259290-270178 GCA_003671525.1 Saccostrea glomerata
ATTTTAATTAACAATTTGTTGAATGTGTTCAACAAACAAAGGAGTCTTAGTGGGGAAGGCAACCGCGAACGTTTGTTCTATCGTCTACCTGATTTTTCAAAAGACATCTTTGAATGACTTTTCCTATAGATATAATAGATTTTTTTACGAACTTTCAAAAACTATAATTATTTGGAAAAGAAGAAAAAGTTTCTCTTTTATTCTGATAAAACGTGTATTTCCGCTCTAGAAGTCGATGGTAATGTAAAATCTTAATTCAAAATGAAAACAAGACCACTCTCGTGATTTGAAATGAGTTTGGTCTAGAAATGTACCGTATTTTATTACCAAATCGTTATTTTTCAGAAAGAATGTGTTCAAAAGTTATATAAGAATTTATGATTTTGATATATATATATATTGGATTTGGAAGCAGATAGCAAATATATTCCTTTAAAGTTCTACAATTTAAATGTCTTGAAATAAATATGTGTATATTACCTTTTTTTAATTTCCACTATACGGCTATTTTGTTCATTTTCAAAAACTTCTTGAACATGGAAAGAAACAATATTGAATATTAACATTCGCTGTATTTTTCTACTAAGCCAACTATGAAATTGATTTGAAAATCATTTTCGTGTATACTCACGCGTAGAAAAAAAACACGGAGAAATGTGCGTTACCGTGACGTCACAATAGAGCTACAGCGACGTTAGTAAAAGTATAACAATATAGGGCAGCGAGAAATTCAAATATTGAGTATATTATTTTTTGGTGCTTCCAAACATGTAAAATGTAAATATAAGGAATGTTTTAAAGTTTAGTGTGAATTATTGGTGTGAGAATCACACAGACTTGCACGTAGGCATATTTTTCATGAAGCGCTAGTGCGCTTCATGAAAAATATGCCTACGTGACAAGTCTGTCTGATTCACACACAAATAACTCACACAAAACTTAAAAACATTCCTTAAATAAAAACCAGATATTAATTTTTTTCCAGTTTGACGAAAATAATGATAATTTTCGAATTTATCATTCAAAATATAAAGTTTATGATGTTCATTGATAGAAAAAAGCATCGTTTCACGAAAATGTATTGGGTTAAAAAAAATAGACAAAAGTAAACGTATCCGGGAAAAAAATTAGGACTCTTTTATCTTCCTGACCCCCTGCCCTTTTTAGCAAAGTCAAAGAGAGGGTTGCATGCAACCAATTTCCTTTTTTTTTGTAAATTCAAAGAGGGGTTTTCAACCCCAGCACATCCTTCTACAGGTGAAGAGAGGATGAATACCCTCTTTTTTAAATTTGTCTGCATTTTTAAAAGCTACTTTTGAGTAATTTATTTAAAAAAAAACTTCCTTATAAAGCTATTGTGTATTATTGCCCCCGCTTCCGCTTTCCTTTCTAAATACACTATGATTTTTGATCCCGTGACCTTCAAGTTTAAGTTACTTAAAAAAAATAGACTTTACTTAAAATTGGCCATGATTTATATATGACAAGAGGGATATCATACTAAATGTTTATTATCTGTGACAAAACCTTTCTAAATGCACTATGATTTTTGACCTCTTGACCTTGATATTTCACATACTTTTCAAAAAATTAACCTTGGTCATGACTTAAAAATGCGTGACATGTGGTTTTTACATAAAATTGGGACAAGACCTTTCTAGATACACTGATTTTTTTTATTTTGTGACCTTAACCTTGAAGTGTGACCTACTTTTCGGGTGGGAGTAGTTATGTAGAATTAAAGGTTTTCTAAACATTGAAAAGATTGTTAATCAGATTGTTCTTTCCGTTTATAAATTACAAGATACATAATATATTTACTTCCATAAAGTTTATCTGTAAAAATGTATATGTTTTTCATATTTTATATATAAAGTTACTTATCATTTACTATCGAAACAATGACAGGTCCCTTTTTTTAGAACATCGAATTTTACTTCTCGGATAAAAACGTACTCTGCACAGTTCGTGTTTTATATTCTAAAATTGAAAATTAATTCATTTTTTAATATAAATGATGCGTGTATCTTACTTCAATTTGTATTTTATGCAGCCAACATTTACTTGAGTAATTGATCAAGTTTAAAATGGTATCGTTTTTGATTGATTTTTATCCGACTTCAAGTTTTTAAAAATATTTGCGACTATCGGCTCCATCAATTAGACGCATGCCTTTTTACACATATCGAAGCTGTTTGTTGATCAAGACTCATTTTCATTGTTTACTTTATATATTTCCCGGGCGACGATTGATGGTTACATCAATGTTTTCTTGTTGTCTTTGTTGGAATGTTTCATAAAGACCTAGTGATATAAAATGTATGCATATTGGTGGTCTCTTAAATAAGATATTTATCCCCCTCTGCTCTATAGTTCCGTCTTTTTTCATCTTTCTATATATCTCTAATAACATCATAAATATATTTTAGGATGAAAGGAAATTATCTTTATTTGAACGTTCCATTGTATTTTAATGTGAAAAAAATATTTGCCAAGAACAATCAGATATTTATGACCATCTGTGTACCTTTTTAAAGTCTATAAGACAGAATAAGTCGAACAGAAACGCAATCTCTATATTTTTGTAATTTTACTGTAGATATAAAAAATGTGTCTTGAAATTAGTTAACTCTTTTTTTACCTTTATTAATTGAAAAAAAAAATGAAAAAATCAACAATTTGGTTTTGAATTTTAATCATTAATGACCTTGGCTTATTCTTTGAATCGCATTATTTTAATAATAGGGTTTCTTCAAATAGTGGTTGCACTTTTGGTGGTGTAAAATTAGATTATTCTGAACCACTATAATTTAAATAATAACTACGACATGCTGGATTTTTAACTAAGCAGCAAATTCCCCATTTGAAACCGACGATCTCGAAAAAAAAAAAACAAGACAGGTAAAGCACTCCATAATTTTTTTAAAAATTTTCCTAAAAACATCAAGCTATATTTTTCTCTTTTCAGAGTATGATGCTGCTTACAGATCCAGTCGATACTCTTATTATCGATTCTATACTTCCAGGTAATGTATATCAAAATAGTTTATTTAGTAATTAGTAAAATTTATATATATGCATGATAAAAATATTTTTGTCACAAATCGACACACATGGATCACTATATCCAGTGACTTTTTGATAATCTGTCTGTTAATGGCCACTTATATCTATAAACTATAAGAGGTAGGGATTTCATATTTGCCATATTTATTGCTTTGCAATGTTGCTTTGAGAAAACAATAATTTAATTTATAAAACCTTCGAACTTTTTCACAACCTAATTTTGTTAAAGTTCGCGACCACTTTGCAATGCTTCAATTTGGTTCTTAACTATAACAGAAAGTTGTGGCCAACCAGATTTTCAATAAACTTTAACAGTAAAATGTTATGTTTTGAAAATTTCTGACAGGATCATAGTGCACATATACAGCATATTTTTTATATTTAAGAGATACGTTTTTGCTATTTAACAAGTGTGCTGTCAGTCAAAATGAAAAAAAAACTAAACAAAGAAAATAAATTACAAGCGTTCCAGTAAATTTGAGCTTTGACCTAATTTGTTAAGAGGAAGATATGACTTAGCAATGTTATCGCAAGTTATGGGGTCTGTAATGAAATTGTGTTTTTACATTTATCGCAAACTCTAAAATAATACGTCTAGGAAAAAGATGAAGGGAACAAACAGTGATCGATGTAAAATAAATTTTACACAACTTTATGAAGGACATGACACATAACAACCCAATGAAATTCAAAAGGTGGGATCGGGTCCCTAGGAGAAGTAGGTATCTCATATCGACAGGTCACACACAAACCTTGTATAGATCAGATACACGAAACATTCCGTAGTCCAAGTCATTGTAAAACAAAGGCCTAACAATCGGTATAAAACAGGTCGGCCAAAATATGACCCAGTGAGTTATACATGTATTTGCTAACATTAACAGGGTCATTTTAAGGATCATAGAACTTACGAAATGCATGCCGACTTCCACCAAAGATTTGAAATTCCTGTAACGCAAAAGGACGTCCCCTTATTGTCTGTTATGCGTAATATTACATAGCAAAGGAACTTTCACTTCCTCTACATAACCAGAAGTCTCTGACGAGACTGAAGCTCTACTGGTTTGTAATTATAACAAAGGAAGAGAAAAGTACTTAAGGAGTTGGGAATTGAAACTTTACAACAGCAAGAAATAGAATAATAATCCTTAATTAAGGTCTTTGTGTAGTCAACTTGCATGCCACATGAGTATTGAACAGAAATTTCTATTATAAGTAACCAAGGTAATCATGTTAATAGAAGTCCAAAACCGATATTCAGATTTGTGTATCATAGTGTAGTCTACTTGTGTGCCAAGTTATATTGAAATCAGACCAAAACTGTAGGAGATGCAGCTTCTTGAAAGAATTTCACAGCAGTTTCTATTTTTAGTAACAACAGCAACACCTTTCATCGAAATCAAAAACTGTTACACAGAATTATGTATCTTAGTGTAGTCTACTTGTGTACCAAGTTAAGTTGAAATCAGACCAAAACTGTAGGAGAAGCATTTTGAAAGAATTTCACAGAAATTTATATTTTAAGTAACCACGTCAACACCGTTCAACAAAATCAAAAAGCGATATACAAAATAATGTACTTTAGTGTAGTCTACTTGTTTGGTGTAATATATTGATTATACTCTTTACCATTGATTATAAAGTGAAAATACATTAATCTTTGAAAATTTTCTTCTCTGCTCCTGGGTATTAAGCAGATGAACTACTAATATAGTTATGATGAGCAAGGGTCTTTCTTCCAGAATTGTGCATTTCAAGGGTCAGGGTAGATAGAATGTTCTATCGTTAAAATGATACTGTCCTACGGACCCGGTTTAACGATAGAATTCGTTCCGTGTATTCGTAATGTAGCAGAAAGAAACACGGGCGATAACTCGCATAGTGCATTTAATAGGAACAATCTAGAGAGTTCCGAATGTAAACATGGCTGGTAATTTGAATCGCGAGAAAAACGTTGAGAAAATTAATTGGATTTTCGTATTTATATGGATTATTTTTTGGGATAAAAGGCATAAGCAATCTCAAGAAGGTTTGTTTTGATTACCTTGGTAGTTATTCCCAGTGCAATTCATTTTATATTCCTCAAAATCGTTTCGGAGCGGATCCGCTCCGATTTGCTACGTTGCAAGTATATGGGACGTATTCTAACTGTGGTGAGGGCCTGTACCGAGACACAGTTAGATTATTCTAACTAGGGTCAGGGGTACCATAGACGGGAGGGGGGGGGGGGGGGGGGGGGGCTCTACGTATATACTGAAAATGAATGAATAGTTTAAAATCTGCTCCTTGGTATTAATCAAATATTTTTGAAAAGCAGTGGTGCCTTTTCAAAAATTGTGCAATGTGTAGGCCTAGGATCAGTACTTCATGTGTGGTAGGGGCACTACTGATTATTGTTGAATATTACTGATAAGTTGAAATGCATTTTTTGTTCCCCTACCCTGCCTATGGGTATAAAGTATCAAACTAAGCAATAGCTAAGTGTATAGTAGGATGATCAACGGTGCCTCTTTCAAAATTGTGTATACGCCTCGAAGATGAAAGTGACGAGATTGAGCAGGTTCCTTTACCTGTGCTACAAAATCGCCACCAAAGAGGCAGGGCCTTTCCTTCAAATCTGATTCATAATTTCAGAAAACATTTTGAAGTAAGTACATGAATAGAAATATATTGTGCATCAATCAATTGGAATTTTTTGTTTGTATTTGGCTAACATCTGATACATAATTAAAAAAGTTTTAAAAAATCAGGCATCAATCCACGTAATACTTTATAAACTAAAATGGCTTTTCTAAAGAAAAAGTAACCTGATAGAGGCATCCAATTAAGTTTTGTAACCATGACAGAAGATGGCGTTTGAAAATTTCTGATGTTCAAAATGACCCTAGCAGCACGGTTTTGTAATATTAATAGCTTTTTCACATTTTCAGCATTTTTTGGATTTCTCCATATAGTACAACAGTGCATCATTTGACATAAAATATCTTATTCTTCTTAAAATACCAATTCTCTTAGAGATCTTGCATACCAGTGCTTCAATGTGACTTTTCCAGGACAAAGTTTCATCAACAATAATACCAAGTAATTTTGACTCTTGAACACATTCTATGACATGGTTAATATCGACTAAATTTAGTTTTCGACATTTTGCAATTCCAGGGCTGGTCAACAGCATCAAATCTGTAACAGGAAAGGAGAAAATGTATGGCTGGACCGGGAGACCGGGACACTGACTGACGGACGGGTCAAAACCATTATACCTCCCGCAAGGGATAACGAACAGTATTCATATCAAATTCCGTAAAACAATACAAAATAGGAGCTGAGCAGACACGGACCTCCAAAACATCAGAGGTGGGATCAGATGTCATGGAGGAGTGAGCATCCTTTGCCGACCTGTCACACCCGCCGTGTGATCCTTGTCATGATAGGGAGCTAACGGAAAAATCTGTCGTCAATTCAGTGTATAAATAATGGACTTACAATAAGTATGAAAAACGTCAGCCAGCATTTGACTCGATGATAAATGTTTTGCTGACATGGTCACGAAATGATGACTTTAAACGAGACTGTTGATAGTGGGGTATAACTACAAATTAGGAGTAGAGCACACACGGACCTCCAAAACATCAGAGGTAGAATCAGGTTCCATGGAGGAATGCTGAATGCTAATCTTGCGTTGGATAGTCTCCCTTTGATGTCAGTCTCTGCTTTACCATCTGTTGACACTTTGCTACTCAGGTATCGAAGGATGTGATTTTCCACTTTGTTGGTTTACATTTAGTGCCAGCACCTCGGTCTTTTTTGATGCTGTTCTACAGTTCAATGCTTCCTGCATATTTATAAAGCCTGGTGAGTTTATCTTGAATGAGCCGGTGGGACTGAGAGAATAAGACTATATCATCATTAAAGTCCAGGTCTTCTAGTTTTTTAAACGCACCGATCTAATGCCCCTCAGGATATTACTTGTATTCTGCATGACCCAGTCAATGACTATGATGATGAAACATATAGAGATAACGAACAGTATTCAAGATCAAAAGTCCATAAAACAATTCAAATTAAAAGCAGAGCAAACACGGACCTCCATCATATCAGAGGGATGGTGTTGATGACATTACGCAGGCTTTACGTACTTCTGTTTTATCGTCAAACTCAATGATGTTAATTGTTTCCAACTCTGCTGACATGAAAACTCTATGACATATTTTAGATGTTGTGGTATGCCATATGACCGCACAATTTTCCAGAGAGTGTCTCTATGTATACTGTCGATAGTTTTCTTCGAAATGAAGAAGGATATGGAGATAACGAACATTAGTCAGTCTCAAAGTCCATAAAACAATACAAAATAAGAGCAGAGCAAAGACAGACCCACGAAACATCAGAGGTGGGATCAGGTGCCATGGAGGAGTAAGCATCCCCTGCCGACCGGCACACCCGCCGTGTGCTCCTTGTCATGATCAGGAAATAATGGAAAAAATTCGTCGTCAATTCAGTGTTTAAATATAAATGGACTAACAATTGGTATGAAAAACGTCAGTCAGCATTTGACTTAATGATAAACTGTATTTGCTGACAAGGCCATTGTATCTACCATAGAACTTACGAAATGATGACTTTAAACGAGACTGCTGAGATTCTTGTTTCATCAACTTGCTTGTCAATAATTTACCTCGTTTTAGAAATTGTTCATACGTAGAGCATGCTCTTGCGTATCGAATCAACTGAGATATATATATGCTCCGTATGCAGGTGATGTAGGTATATTGCTGCATAAGCAAGGGAAGTTGACGATCGAAAAGTTAAAGTCATCACGTTTATCATATAGCTTGTGTAGTGGAACCATTTTATGTAAGAACTGTCTAACGCTGTGTATGATTTTATGTACGAGTTAATTTAAAGTAATGTAAACACACATGGCTGCAAGTGCAGCACACTGCAAGCAATTTTTCTTATAGTTAAGCTCGATCCACTACAGAGTAAGTTTCATATGTATTATAAATGATAAAGATATATGTTAATTTACTTATTGTTAACTGCAAAGTAGGCAATTTCACGTATTAGGCTATCTTTATGATCGGAATGTAATGTAAACAATGTACAGCTATAATATTTTCCCGCCATTATTGTCCATTGTCTTAAAGCAACTTGTGTAGAATTTGTGTTTGTATCTCATGGTAATGTGTTGTTTTTGTTTTGTTTATTGTAGTTTTTTACCTCTTCTGAGAGTATATAATAAAGCAAGCAAACATTATAGTAAAAAATCTGTAATCATCACATGAATCGAATCAGGGACCTGAGATCTACACGGAACCTCACCGAGCGAGCAAAGGAACAGTACGAGAAGAAAGTGAGTGAATATACAGAACAATTACGTGTTCTCAGAAAAAGTGTAGAAGAACAAATTCTGGCATTTAGTGAATTTCCCCTTAAAGAGGATGCAGAGTTTGTGAAACATAGGGTGACCCAAACACTTGGAAAATATGGGGACTTGTCTGAAAAGTTTGTGGCCTACTTACAGGAAACAAGGACAAAAGACAGTGAGTACGAGCTTTCAGCACATGCTATGGTAAACAGATCAGTCATGAGCAAGGCAGAACTGTTCATAAAAGAACTTGAACATTTCGATCAAAGTGACGTTAAAGAGGAAAACGGACAACGACTATCTAGTGAAGATTCTACACAGTCCGATAAAGAGACAGATCATTTTTCAGTCAAACAAGAACCCGCAAGTGTTACAGAAGAGTCGGCAAGTTCTTCACATCTCAGCAAAGTCAAGGCTAGATACGAAGCAACAAAAACAAAGGCTAAGTATGCAGAACTTACAGCAAAATTAATTAAAGAAAAGACACAAATAGAAGAAGACGAGGCAATCGCAGCTTCAAGATCAGCAAGAAAAAAAGAAAGATTTGGAAACTAGTTTAAATCTTATTAAAATACAACAAGAGGCTGAAGAGGCAGAAGCAGAGTTGGACGCTCTCATGGAGGAAATGAGCATCAAGTCAAATCGTTCCGAGCATAGTGTATGTACATTGACAAGTGAAAAGCGCAAGAGAACCCGAGACTACGTGGTGGAGCAAAGCAGTATGCGATCTGAATTATCCAACCATGAACGAGCTACAAGTGAAAGACCCCCAAATCCCTTTGATAAACACAAACATGAAACCTTTACATTCATGTCAGACAAATACAGGCAACCTTCATATAGAGACTTATGTGTTCAAGAACAAGATCCTGTGATTAGGAAAACTACAAACCCTCAAATTAATGAACACTATGAAAAATGCAATACTGACAGACATACACAAGATTATGAATCACCAATCGTGCCAAAATTACATAGTTCATACACAAGAAGAGACTATGAATCGCCAATGGAAAATCATGCGTACGAAAGAAACACCCCACCAAAGGAGCATAGTGTTATGCAATGTGAACCTGATTGTAACAACATTTCTTCGTGGGTCGGCACAGAACTTACAAAGTTTCTTGTCAAAAAAGGAACTTCTCTTATCAAGACTGTCCGCCTTCAACGACAGACCTGAAAACTATCTCATGTGGAAAGGCAGTTTTCCATCATTATGAAAGACTTAAGTGTTACCCCTATGGAAGAGTTGGATCTTCTTGTGAAGTTCCTTGGACCAGATTCGAAGCAACATGCTATGCGACTTTGCGCATCACACCCGACTGACCCATTGAAGGGACTCACCAGAATCTGGGAGAGGCTTGATGAGCGCTATGGCTCCCCAGAATTTGTAGAAGCAATACTGAAGGAAAAGATAGCAAAGTTTCCCAGAATAACTACAAAGGATGCCAAAAAGATGTATGAACTATCTGACATAGCCTCTGAAGTGGAATCGGTCAAGGAAAATCCTAAATACAAAACCCTACTGGCATATTACGACTCGTCCTTTGGCGTAAATTCCTTTGTGTCCAAATTGCCCGGATTTCTGCAGTCAAAGTGGACTGACAGGGCACTGAAGCATAAGGTAGAACACGATGTTCTCTACCCACCTTTTGCTGTTTTCACGAAGTTCTTGAAGGAGATGAGCATTAGAATGAACGATCCAAGCTTTTCATTTGACAAGGGAACTTCACCTACATTTGAAAACAGACAAGTTTACACCAGTGAGGGGCAATATTACCACCATTAAGACAAAGCTAACACCAAAGAAGCCTAGCAAGTGTCCGTTACATGAAACAGATAAACACCTGCTTAGTGACTGCAGAACATTCAACAGTAAACCAATCGCTGAAAAGAAATCCCTCATTAGACAGAATGGCCTGTGTTTCAAATGCTGCAATGGCAAGCATTCTGCCCGTGAATGTCAAGAACATGTATCATGTAATGTGTGCAACTCTAACAGACACTGTACCGCTATGCATGAAGAGAGAAGTACTTCACAGTTTCACAGCGGGGAAGAGCCACGCAGAACAACTAATGATGCAACTAATCCAAATGTGAGAGCAAGCTGCACCCAGGTTTGTGGACGTGAAGGATTGAAAGGAAAGTCCTGTGCAAAGACAGTCCTAGTGAATATATATCATGAACACTATCCAGAACGAAGCTTGAAAGCCTATGTTCTTATTGATGACCAAAGCAACAGGTCACTCGCAAGGTCAGAGTTTTTTAGCTCTACTGGTCAGAGACCAGAAGAGCTTATGCAATAGTAATGCGTCCGGCGTCCGTCCGTCTGTCCGTCTGTCTGTCTGTCCGTCTGTAAACAATTTTTCAAAATGCTACTCCTCCTACAGTTTTGGTCTAATTTCAATATAACTTGGCACACAAGTAGACTACACTAAGATACATAATTCTGTG
>PRKT01000052.1:271199-290777 GCA_003671525.1 Saccostrea glomerata
CGTGGTTACTAAAAATAGAAATGTCTGTAAAATTGTTTCAAAATGCTACTCCTCCTACAGTTTTGGTCTGATTTCAGTATAATTTGGCACACAAGTAGACTACACTAAGAACATAAAGAGACTTTATCAACAATCATTATTCTATTTAATGCTGTTTATAAAGTTTCAAATCCCAGCTGCTTAAGTACTTTCTCTTCCTTTGCTATAAGTTCAAACCAGTAGAGCTTCAGTCTCGACAGAGACTTCTGGTTGACTACTTCAACGAGAATGCTCAGGAGATTGAGTACGTTTTATCATCATGTTCAGCCTACATATCCACAACTGGCCGACAGACCTCAGGGTACATAATCGAGTCTCTTGATGGCAGCACAAGACTATCATTGCCAACTCTTATAGAGTGCAACCAGATTCCCTACATGCGAGAGGAAATCCCTACACCAGAAGTCGCAAGGTACCACGAACACCTCAGGGATTTAGCTGATGAAATTCCGCCATACGATCAAGACGCACCTATTCTTTTGCTTATTGGTAGAGACATGATAGCAGCTCATCATGTGTTGGACCAGAGAATTGGACACAAATACGCACCGTACGCTCAGAAACTGAGGTTTGGTTGGGTCGTCATAGGTGAGACATGTTTAGGAGCTACCCACAGACCTGAGACAATCACAACCAACAAAGTTCACGTCTTGAGTAATGGACGTCCGTCAATACTTCAGCCATGCCCAAATGATTTTAAGCTGAGAACTGACACCAGACCAACGTCAGATTTTGAATTTGGAGAGAACGTTTTCCTACAGACCAGCAGTGATGACAAAATTGGTTTCTCGATTGAAGATAAGGAGTTCCTTAGTGTCATGAACAGTGGCTTTAGAAAAACTCAAAGCGGAAACTGGAGTGCACCCTTGCCGTTCAAGTCCAAACGACAAGTTTTGCCAGACAACTATGAGCAAGCACTGCAACGGGCCAAGAAGTTAAGAACAAACTTAAGAATGAACCCAGACAAAGAGAAACAGTTTTGCGCATTCATGGAGAAGATTTTCCCAAATGGACACGCTGAGCCAGCCCCGCCATTGAAAACTAATGAAGAAAAGTGGTACTTACCCATATTTGGTGTATTTTCACCCTAAGAAAAGCAAGATAAGAGTTGTGTTTGACTCGTCAGCAAAGTGTCAAGGTGTGTCGCTGAATGATGTTTTGATGACCGGCCCTGATTTGACTAACAGTTTGATTGGTGTGCTCCTGAAGTTCAGGAAGGAAAAGGTAGCGGTGATGGCTGACATCGAGCAGATGTTTTTCAACTTCTATGTACATGAGGAAGATAGGAACTATTTGGGTTTCTTGTGGTTTTGAGACAATGACATTAACAATGAACTCGTGGAATTTAGAATGTGCGTCCACGTGTTTGGCAATTCACCATCCCCTACAGTTGCCACGTTTGGATTGAGAAAATCCGCCTGTAATCATCATTCATCAGAATTGTGCAATCAAGTGTGTGAACTTGTAAACAAACATTTTTATGTTGACGATGCCTTAGTATCCTTACCCGATGCAGAGTCAGCTATAGAGATCATGAAAAAGACTCAGGATGTGTTGAAACAGAATGGAAATATAAGACTGCATAAAATCAGGTCAAACAGCAGTGAAGTGTTGAAGAGATTCCCGACTGAGGACTTATCCGAAGATGTACTTAACATGGACTTCGGCGACCCCGTAAGAAGTCTTGGCCTATTATGGGACATCAAACAAGATGCATTTACTTACCAGTTGTTTGATGATGTGAAACCATTCACAAGGAGAGGCATACTATCTACAGTAAATAGCATATATGACCCCTTAGGGTTCATCGCACCTGTAATACTAGGAGGCAGACTGGTGTTAAAAAAGGCCATGAACAGCACAGTGAATTGGGACGAGCCTCTACCTGATAGTCTGCACACAGAATGGGAGAAGTGGAGAATGTCATTATCACATCTAGAGTCACTTAAGATTCCCAGAATGTATGCCAACATTCAGCATGCATGCCGAAGGGAGCTATACACTTTCTGTGATGCATCCAAAGAGGCCATAGGAGTAGCAACGTATGTCAAGTTGTACAATAAACATGGAGAATCAGATCATGGTTTTGTGATGGGCAAGTCGAAATTAGCACCACACCACAGTCATACTATTCCACGACTAGAACTATGCGCAGCAGTACTCGGAGTAGAGATTGCAGAATTTGTAGCAGAACACCTTAACATTCCCAAAGACGCATGTTATTTCTACAAGGACAGCAGGGTAGTCCTAGGCTACATTTTCAACGAAAGTCGTCGATTTCATGTCTACGTGGCCAATAGAGTGGACCGAATCAGACGAGCTACTTCACCTAGTCAGTGGAACTTTGTAGCAACAGAGTGCAATCCAGCAGACCAGGCAACTCGGTACCAAGAATCTCACAAAATAGAAAACAGTATGTGGCTAAAGGGACCTCCTTTACTACAGTTCAAAGATCAAGAATCTTTCAATCTTATCAATCCAGATGAGGACAAAGAACTCAAGTTAAGCTTATTCAAAACAGAAGTGACAGAAATGGAGGGCATTGGTTCAGAACGCTTCACCAGATTTTCATCGTGGCATTCTCTAGTGAAAGCCCTAGCCAACATAAATAAACTGGCTGCAAGATTCAGTAAACAAAGTTCTCTGAAAGATCCTCTCACCCTTTACAAAGAAACAGAGCAATTTATTCTGAAAACCATTCAACAGGAATTTTATTCTAAGGAGTTGAATTGTTTATACAGCAACCAGCCACTACCAAAGAATAGTAGTATCTTACCTCTTTCTCCCATCCTGGACGGAGAAGGACTATTGCGAGTCGGTGGGCGTCTGAGAAGAGCCAACCTTCCCACTGGAGAGAAGACTCCTATTCTTATACCAGGCAAACATTACATTGCCACACTACTGGTTAGACACTACCATGAGTCTATTTATCACCAGGGTCGACACCTGACAGAGGGAGCCATTCGTCGAGCTGGTTATTGAATCACAGGTGGCAAGCGTTTAATCTGCTCTATGCTCCACAGTTGTGTACCATGTCGCAAACTTCGAGGTAAAACAGAGTACCAGAAGATGATGTCTGATCTACCCACAGAACGCCTAACACCGAGTCCACCGTTTAGCTATGTAGGGGTCGACGTATTTGGACCATGGACCATAGTAACCAGAAAGACAAGGGGAGGCAGTGCAAATTCAAAACGCTGGGCAGTCATGTTCTCATGTCTCGTTACACGTGGAGTCCATATTGAAGTGATTGAAGAACTAAGCTCTTCTTCTTTTATTAATGCACTGCGCAGATTCGTATCTCTCAGGGGACTAGTTGTTGAGTTCAGATCAGACAGGGGAACTAACTTCGTAGGAGCGACGGATGATTTAAAGATAGATGTCATCAATGTTGAAGATGGACCAGCACACAGTTTCTTGTTTAACAGCGGAACTGTATGGAAGTTAAACGCACCCCATTCATCACACATGGCCGGTGCCTGGGAACGTATGATAGGAATTGCACGCCGCATCCTTGATTCCATGCTGTGCCACGTCCCTCACCTTACACATGAGGTCTTGTGCACCCTCATGGCTGAAGTATGCGCAATCATGTATTCACGCCCTCTTGCTGCGGTGTCCACGGATCCAGATTCTCCAACAGTTTTATCGCCGGCAACGATCCTAACACAAAAGACAGGTCAGCGCGTCGAGCCATTCCAGCATTTTGGAGTGAAAGATATGATCAAGTCACAATGGCGCCAAGTACAAGTCTTGGCTGATCAGTTCTGGACACAGTGGAAAGAAAGATACCTGACCACACTACAAGCGCGTCAGAAATGGAATAGCGAACGACCAAGTCTCAAAGAAGGTGACGTTGTACTGATGAAGGACGCAGAGACCCCCAGGATACAGTGGCCACTTGGCATCGTACAACAGTGTTTTGAAAGTGAGGACGGACGAATTCGAAGTGTCTTTGCGTGTTATTTAAAATGAGAAACCAGTACTGTATACTAGACCCGTAACAGAGTTGATTTACTTGTTTAGTGTGTAAATGCTAGGTGTTTTCATATATCAAGATGTGTTTCATTTTGTCCATATATGATTTCCAGTAGAAATCAAGCGGGGAATGTAGTGGAACCATTTTATGTAATAACTGTTTAACGCTGTGTATGATTTTATGTACGAGTTAATTAAAAGTAATGTAAACACACATGGCCGGTCACGGTAGCCTAGTGGTAGAGCGTTCGCTTCGTGATCGGGAGGCCCGGGTTCGATTCTCGATCGCGGCGCCGCGTCATACCTAAGACGTAAACAAAGGTAGTGACTGTTCCTTCGCCAAGCGCTCGGCACTAGAAGTGAAAGTCACGGGTCTTTCTGATATGACCTTAAAAACGTAGGTCCCGTGTCACGGTAGGCGTTGGCACGATAAAGAACCCTCACTGC
This sequence comes from Saccostrea glomerata, assembly GCA_003671525.1. Lineage (NCBI taxonomy): Eukaryota > Metazoa > Mollusca > Bivalvia > Ostreida > Ostreidae > Saccostrea > Saccostrea glomerata. The sequence goes on from PRKT01000052.1 coordinate 275,664, forward strand.
TCAATGGCCCTGAGTGCCGAGTATAGGTCTAAATTTGAAGCCCTTCACCGGCATCGGTGACGTCTCCATATAAGTGAAAAATTCTCAAGAGGGACGTTAAACAATATACAATCAATCAATCACTGCAAGCAATTTTTCTTATAGTTAAGCTCGATCCACTACAGAGTAAGTTTCATATGTATTATAAATGATAAAGATATATGTTAATTTACTTATTGTTAACTGCAAAGTAGGCAATTTCACGTATTAGGCTATCTTTATGATCGGAATGTAATGTAAACAATGTACAGCTATAATATTTTCCCGCCATTATTGTCCATTGTCTTAAAGCAACTTGTGTAGAATTTGTGTTTGTATCTCATGGTAATGTGTTGTTTTTGTTTTGTTTATTGTAGTTTTTTACCTCTTCTGAGAGTATATAATAAAGCAAGCAAACATTATAGCTTGGTTGTTAGAATACCATTAATGTCTTTTTCAAGGAAAAATTCAAGTATAAAACAGAAGTGTCGGACTCTGTGGTATCTTTTATCTCAAGCTCACCAGGATATATCGTATCGACGTAGGAATGGATATTACCATTATTAATTGACAATACGTCATCGATTGTTCTAAAATTCAAATATAAAACAGAAGTGTGGACTCTGTGGTATCTTTTATCTCAAGCTCACCAGGATATATCGTATCGACGTAGGAATGGATATTACCATTATTAATTGACAATACGTCATCGATATATCTAAATGTCGAGTTGAAGGCCACAGCAAGTGTTTTCTTCTATTCACGCATAAGATTTTGCATAAATTCTGCTTCATATGAATATAAAAGTAAGTCTGCCAATAACGGAACGCAATTTGTACCCATGGGAATTCCAATAGATTGTTGAAAGACCTGGTCTCCATAACCACATAGATATTGTCAATCAGAATCTCAAGCATCTTCTTGATGTCAACTTCAGAGTACTTATGTGTGCACTCAGAATCTGTTTTAACAAAATAATTTTGCAAATGACCAATGACGAGGTAAGTAAATTTACGAGTTCCATTTTTATTGAAGATTTTTATTGAAAAAAGAAAAAATAATGATCCTTAGTTGTTTTGCAAAACGAATGAGCTTTTTATTATCGACGTTCAATCCTGATATTTAAAGTCTTAAACTTTTTTTGCCAAGTATATTTTTAGTTTCTACATACATAGCTTCATTAAAATTCAGATCAAAAATGGGGTCAATACGCTTCTTTTGGCGCTACAGTAGATTTAATATGCACTGAAATTTGTGTCTTAATTAAAAATCAAATTTTTCACGTTTTCCCTCATATATTTTTTATCCAATTAAAGCATGAAACAAAATGAACTTTAAGTTTGTTAAAAAAGAAGACACTTAAAAATTGTGACTAAGAAAAAAGTTTCAAATTGCTTCGCATTAACAATTATTTGACCTCTCTGCACTAATAAAAAGTAATTTTTCTGGCATTGAAAATTTAATAAGCATTAATAATTTAATAAGAAAATTATTTTAAAGTCATAAACTTTTTCTGATTTTAAGCAAATAGGTCAAATTTTTTCTTGAATATATAGAAAATGACATCAAAAGTGGGGGGTATATGATGTAAATTTTAGATATTACCAAAAAATTGTCAATTTTACGTTAAAATTGGCTCAATTTTTCCCCGGATTTTCAGAAAATATTTATTATATTTGTCACACATTGTTGATAGAATTCATAAGAAATAATTTAATAGATATTTCAGAACCAGCATAACACATTTCACTGCAAAAAACAGCTTTGTGTGCAACCATGATGGAAAAATAGGAATCCAAAATTAACAGTACTGTCACAGTTCAAAATGGGAAAACTGATCATTTTCGTCTAAAAAACCTTCCGACACAAAATATAGTCCCTAGCTTAATTCTACTTGAATGGAATTTAATCGCGGATTTTTCATTGAATGAAGAAAGTTCACATTGGTCCATTTTTGGCCCTGTGAATATCTGAAAAATAAGAACTACTCAGTTTTAGTTGAAAATATGTTATATTTCACTTAGACCCTTGGTGACTTCATATCAAATAAAAATGACGTAATTTTTTCTCCTGTCTATGTATTATGACGTCATGAATTTCGTCATTTTCCTCAAATCTTGAAAATTTCGTTAAAAATGACCAAAAATTTAAGCTGTTTTTTGATATTTTGCATAGCCCCCAACCTCTGATCTAAAATGTTGAATTATATAATGAAAGAACTGTATCAGAAGATTCTAATCCATGAAGGAATTTTTAGATCGCAGGGTGGGCTCATATTTTTATCAAAAGTTGAAGATGCTCAATTTCACCCATTTTCTTCATAAATCAAGAACATTGCCGTATCACAACGCACTGTAGAATTCAGACTTAATGTTAGAACTTAAAAATGATGCAGAATTTTATAAATACCAAAATACGCTCAAAATCTCAGGATCGAACGTCCTTAAAAGCAGGCAAAAACAAATATCATGTAGAACTGAAATACGTCATTTATTAAAGTAAATGACGGGAAGAAGTATAACAGTTAACAAAATGGGGGTCAGAAAGATGGACTCAAAATATTACACAATCTGACCCTCAGGACCATAATTACATTGTAACATTATGTACATGGGAAAGGGGGGCAGACAACAATAAGAATTAAAACCCTGTAATCTTACAAAAGGTACAATCAACATGAATTTTAAGTTGACCCCCTTATAATTGCCGTTGTCATTCTTTACACCTATCAATGATGTTTCTTAGAATATGTATAAATACTCGTCTTATTTCGATCAATACATTCTCGCCTTGTTTCTTCTTTACGTAGTTTGACATCGACAGCTGCGGATACTGTGATGATGATTTTAGCCATAATGTTGTACTTGGGATGGACAGAAGTGTTATTCCTCGCTAACTGTTGCAGTCATTCAGGTTGCTTTCCTTTTGTATTTTAATAATTACTCTATGGTTTCATTCATCTGGAATGGTGAAATGAAATATATGGAGATAACAAACGCTATTCAAAGTCAAAAGTCCATAAAACGTGTTGCTTTCCCAGAATCCATCGAAAATTGGCTGTAAAATTATGGCCATAAGAAGTTGATCTCTTTTTAAACAATTCTGCATTTAGATTGTCATAACGCAGTGCAAGTTAAACATCACCATGGCTACACTGCGTATAAGTTGGTATTGCATAATATACATGTACTAGTATGTTCCTTGTTTTTCTACTAACAATGGGTTCAATATTGTTGACAATGTTAATGATGTGTCTGGGAAACCTATACTCTATAAGATCTACATCATCTAAACATTCCAAAACATTACTCGGAAAACCCTCTATCCTTAAGGAGGGACGGTAACGATTCTTTATCAGTAACAAAGTCGCCATAATCTATGTTTAGACCCGAACTTGAGCTACCCATTAGTAGACGTTAAAAATATGACCTAACTTTAGTCTAAAGAAACGCTCTTTCATGAAAATGCAAATTTCTGAATTTCTTTCATGAAACGCAATTTTGGAAAATCCCGAATTTACTCCGGTGAAGTGCTACGACTGGTGTATGACCTTTGATAAGTAGGACCTCTGATTCTTACGTCGCGGGTTCGAATCAACTTAGGGACGCTGGGGGACGATCCCTAAGATAAGGTCTTATACATCGAGGTACCGTGTCGCAGTAGGTGTTTGCACGAAAAAGGTCCTCCTTGCTCAATTGCCCGATTGCAGGTAAAAATTTGAAATCCTCAACAGCAAGAGGGGAAGTCTCCTTATGAGTGAAAAATTCTTGAGATGCATTATACGAGTATATAACTCTTGGGTTTCCAAGTGTCTCCGTTGTGTTCTTTACAGATTACGACTTTTGATCTCGAATACTGTTCGATATCTTCATATGTTTCATTAATAAATGTTTGTTATTACAAAAATTACAGTCTTGTCCCATTCATTAGGAAATTAAACTGTGTCTTATTTAAATTTGAATTATTATTTTTACTAACACATTTTCTAAGGTACTTACTACATCAAACAGTGTTAATTTTGTTTTAAAAACCTTTGACAAAGCACAGTAACTGATAATCCAATGACTGACTAGATTATTTTGTGTGAATGGTAGAGCAGGCAGCTATTACCAGCTTCCATGATTTTAGGGAACAGGTAGTGCTGTAATAGTGACCAGTGACAAAACTCTGATTTAAAAGTTATTAAGACATATTTATTGTTCATTTCAGAATCTCTTGATTGTGTGATAGAAGTAGGGAACAAAAAAAAAAAACTCCGAAAAAAGAAATGTAGTCTGTTTTAGTTCACCTGAGTTACTCAGAGTAGGTGACCTATTGCTATCCGTTTTCGTCCGTCGTCGTGTGTCGTGCGTCGTGTGTTAACATTTGAACATTTTCAAACTGTTGGCATGATTGTAATAAGTATTAAGTCCTCTACCAAAATTGTGAAATTCATGGCCCCGGGTCAGGGGTTCTAGTGCTAGGGTGGGGCTGAGTAGATTATAAAGTGAAAATGCATTTCTTGGAAAATCTTCTTGTCTGCTCCCAGGCATTAAATAAATTAACCAAGTACATATTTATGTTGAATAAGACTGTCTTTTCCAAAATTGTGAATTTCATGGCCCCTGGGTCAGGTGTTCTGGAGTTAGGGCGGGGCTCTATTGATTATGTAGTGTAAAAATGCATTATTTCTTTCAAAATCTTCTTCTCTGCTCCTGGGTATTAAAGAAACAAACTAAGTACACTGATATAATAAGCGAGAATGCGTCTTCCAAAATTGTGAATTTTATGGCTCCTGGGTCAGGGGTTCTGGTGTTAGGGTGGGGCTCTATTGGTTATATAGTGAAAATGCATTATTTCTTTGAAAATCTTCTTCTCTGCTCCTGGGTATTAAAGAAACAAACTAAGTATATGGTTATAATAAGCAAGAATGCCTCTTCCTTATGTGTGAATTTTATGGCGCCTGGGTCAGAGGTCGTGGTGTTAGGGCGGGGCTCTTTTGATTATATAGTGAAAATGCATTAATTCTTTTAAAAATCTTCTTCTCTGCTCCTGAGAAAAAAATAAACTAACCAAATACATGATAATGTTAAATAAGGCTGCCTCTTTCAACTTTATGAATTTCGTGGCCCCAGGGTCAGGGGATCTGGTGTTAGGGTGGGGCTCTATTGGTTAATATATAGTGAAAATGAATTAAATCTTCTCCTCTGCTTCTAGGTATTAAACCAATGAAATATGTACATAGTTATGATGAAGGATGCTTCTTCCCAATTTGTGAATTTCATGGCCCCTGGGTCAGGGGTTCTGATGTTAGAGCGGGGCTTTAATGATTATATTATACCTGGGTTTTAAATCAATGATCTAGGTACATATTTATGATGAAGAAAGGTGCCTCTTCCAAAATGATTCATTTCAGGACCCTTGGACTAAGGGGTACTCGGGGGGGGGGAGGGGGGTACATAGTCTAAAAATAAAGTTATGCTTTGAAATCTGTTCATTGGATTTAATCAACCATTTATGATGAAATAGAATTTTAAACTTATGATTAAATTTCCAAAATTTTGAAATATAGGGCCCCAGGGTCAGTGGTTCCTGTGGGTTTGGGTGCACCACTGGTAGTTATGAAGTGGAAATGCATTTTCTCTTCATTACTCTTATCTATCTCTGGGTATTAAGTAAGCAAAGTATTTAGCATGCTAAGTGTATAGTTATGATAAATAATAGTGCCTCTTTTTAAAAATTGTGAATTTCATGGCTTTTGGTTTAAAACATGAACCAAATTCAATTGTTGGAAAGTTGTTACATGATACTCAGGTGACCTATAAGGCCCGTGGGCCTCTTGTTACTACACAGTTCAGTTTAGTTTGTCATATCTTCGCTATATTTAACAACTTTTATAAAACTTTCGCTTAATGATACAGATGTTATAAATGAATCAAAAGACTTTTACTCAATATGGAACTTCGTCATTGTGTTCACAAAATATATATATCGAATAAATGGTTATCTGGCTTAGATTTTGAGTCGCTTTACTTAGTGCTATTTTGTAAGTAAATGTTTTGGTTGGAACAAACAAGAAAAGACTAATTGCAACTCGAAACAATAGGTGCAAGACAAGAAATACATGTAACACATCTTCTTAGTATTGTGTTATTCAACACCTATTATACTTTAAAATTCAATAACCAAACAATGGCTTATTTTCGCCACAAAACTTAATTGGAAAACCATCCAGGAGATAACATAATGGAACTTTTCAGGGGGAAACGAAAAAAAAAGTTGGGTTTAACATTTCAAAAATTGTCGCGGAAAGAGTAAAAAAGTTTTTTTTTTAATTTTCATTTTACGAATTATATAGAAAACGAACAGTAACTAGTAGACAAAAAATGTTTTAGTTACTTGACTCCACTCCATCAAATTCCTGCATGGCCATTCGTCAAACAAAGCTAACAAGCCATTTAAGTCGGAGGTTTAACGTTTGCTGTCATTTAATCCTGTTGCTAAATGACTTTTACAGCCCAATTCATCAATAATACCAAGATGTTGTAATAGGCATTTGTTTTTGTTTTTACTGGGTTTAGAGCTTCATCACTCATTTAACAACAAACATTCATGGAACTAAAATTATATTAGGGGACTCATGTATGAATATAAAGTCAATGACCCCTCAAATAAAACAATATGCGGAAATAGACTAGAGGGAGGTTGTATGTAAATATAACAAGTAGTATTTTAAAGTGCATAATCTATTTTCATTAACAACAATGGCAAATTTAAAACAATTATCATAGTTTGTTATTCCATAATCTTTTATGCAGCAATCTTCAGTTTAAGTCCTATTTCGAAACGAAACAACAGAAATTTATACCTATGTACGAGGCTTATAAAAAAATTTCTGTTTTATTTAACGAAAGGTGACTTAATCCAGGAAATACGAAAGTTCACAAATATTTTATATTTGAGTTATCTAAAAAGTTCAAAAACAAATAGATAAAAAGGTACATACGAGGATTCGTAACACAGTCACACAGAGGTATGGGTCAATTTATAATAAGGAAGAACACTTTGACACAAACGATTTGCCTAGCAAAAACTGAAATACATATCACATTAAACCAATATTTCCTGCAAAGACTTTCAAAAGATGATATTAAACATACTATTAAACTGAAGATATCGCCGATTTTGGATTATCCCGTGTTTTTTCTTGTGAACTCTTTCCGCGGGATTGTACTCTAGTTGCAGCTGTGGTACCGCGTGACTGTAGGTGCGTTCTCACAGATCCGCGAGACTCTGGAGGATGAAATTCTGGATTATAGTGCGACAGACGATTTACAACCTCCTGAACATCATTTTCATTATATTTTTTGGCTTCCTTCGTCCAACTTGGCTCCGGTGAAGGCATCGGATATCCACGTGACTCTGGAACTCTGTATTTTTCGTATGTAGACAATCTTTTTACAATGGAATTCACCTCTTGCGGAGTGTATGGTAGATATGACGTTATTGGGAGATTCTTTTTTATCGGCGGGAAGAAAGGTCTCTCATGAAACACATTGTCTGACTTTGCAGCGTAAGTTGGATCATTCGAAGGGTTTCGAACATGGCGGCGAATGCGCAAGTCAGGCTTGGGCCTTTGCGTCTCGTGAATACGTTTTTGTTTCTTCAGCACTCTTTTGGCAATTTTTCGCTGAGAATTGTCATAAACGTCCTTAGGTAGAAATTTTCTAGAGACATTTTCGTAAAGAGTATTGTACATCCCAACCTCACTTTTACAGGGAGTCACTGTTTTGTAATGCATTAACGGAGCATAGCTTGACCATCCAATTGGCGCGCAGGTCAACATTTTCCCCCTACAAATTGGTCTCCTATAATATAGTAAAAATAACTTCCTCTTGAATAAAACTGTGTATTCCCTCAATATATGAGAGCTGTTAACTATTTTAATCCTTGTAAAACCTTGAATTGCGGTAGGCCTGATTACGCAGTCATATTAAATTGCTAATGAAAAATTGCATGGGAGTGTGAGCCGGGCTTAACATTTGCGTGAACTTGATAAATGTTGGCACCGGTAAACACAACTGGATAATGGTGCAATCAGAATGTTTACCAAATTCTGATAGCAGACTGCATTTTGCCTTATAAAGCACTTAGGGATTTTGTAACAACTGTTTTCTTATTACTTACTGTTTTTTAGGTCACCTGAGTAACTCAGGTGACCTATTGCTATCTGTTTTCGTCCGTCGTCGTGTATTAACATTTGAACATTTTCAGCTTCTTCTCTGAAACCACTGAACCAATTTCAACCAAATTTAGTATACAGCATTTATGGGTGAAGGGAAACACAAATTGTGAATGTTATGGTCACCGCCCCCCTGGGGCTTGAGGGGCGGGGTCAAAACCACTAAAATTATTGCAATCTTTAAAAATCTTCTATACTCCTGGACATAAGCAGGCAAACTGTTGGCATGAATGTAATGAGCATTGAGTCTTCTACCAAAAATTGTGAAATTAATGCCCCCAGGGTCAGGGGTTCTGGTGTTAGGGCGGGGCTCTGCTTCTGGGTATTAAGTTAACTAACTACGAGGGCCGTTCAAAAATTACGCGGACTGTGCTATTATTTACTCTTACATGTACAGACGTCATATAGTTATGAAATTTCACAGAAATATGTATCTTATAGATTCCAATAAATTTTGGGCTATTTTAAAAAAATTCTACGAAAAATTATCGGTATGTTGATATCGCTGATGGAGAGGTACGGAGCACGACAAAAAAATCTGAAGCAAAAACATGCGGAATCCAAAATGTAACTTATTAATTTTCTATAATTCGCGATACTTTTCGACAATTTTCTCAGATGTATCTTTAAACTGTTCTTTTATTATGTATTTAGATTTCTGACATGGTATTTGACACCCCCTGACAAGCGTAAGCGGTGACATGATTACTGCGGTGTCGGTAAGCATTAAAAAATGATCACTGCGCGTTGTTCCGGTTAGACCGTAAGAATTACTGCTGCAGAAAAACAAGGATGGAGGTATGTGTTCCGGTAAATAATCTATGATATTTTTTATATGACAAAACATTCAATGCTCAATCAAAGCCTATCCAATAACGATATGTTTCAACACTTTATTGCAAGCAGCAGATCCAAAAACTTGCGACCCGTTTTCACAAACATTCGACCAAACTTCCGACGAAAGCAAGGGAAACGTGTCCACATTGACACTGAGATCACTTCAAATCATCATTTACATTACTAGAAGGCACTGTAACGTCATAAGATTTCTATCCTTTTAATAATTGAACATACATCTGCATTTTTTAACTTAATTTCAGTCAAGAAAATTTGAAATATCATTTTTCTTCATCTCTGAACATCAAATGATTACTGCAAATTCAAAGTAAGCACACATCCGATTACTGCAAGACTGCTTTTCTAAGATTACTGCGCTGATTAAAAGAAAGTAATGTTATCATTTTTAAACAAATTTAAATTAAATGTTCCTCTTTTCATTCCTTAGACAAAAGATGAACAGGAAAACGAAATTGAAGATTCAAACATCAAGAAAACGGAAAAGTCCCAGGGCTTGTATTTTTAAAACCTGTTTTTTTTGTTTCGAAATCACCAAAGACAAAAAAAGGATATGCTTGTCCCCGGCTATACGGCGCTTAATTTAGTCCAGCAAACTTCCTTCTTTCTCTTCACACAATTTTTTCAAACTTTGCAGATATTTAGGACACCATGTGTAGATGTGCATATTCCAGATTCCTTTACTTTTTCTGGGAATTTCAGCACTTCGAACGACTTTTTGGGGAGCGTGGGGTATGTGAGCTTGCTCACTTTTTCTTTCATTTTACATGTAATTGATTTAAACATAACATAAAATATAGTGGAATAAATTGTTTTTAAATCACATTATTTCTTTTTCAGAGATCACTTCTTTGATACACCGTTAAGAAAATCTAATCGAAAAATCCACTTGGTGTAATACCTGACTTGGCACCAAAAGGAGTACAACCAATTAGGGTAGATGCCCATTACAAGACAGATGAGTCGAAAATGCTGCCAAGTTTACGCCTTTGGATTGATGTAATGGACGTAACATAATCTTTTCGCTTTCATACTTGTAGTTATTATACAGTGTTATTGTTCAATAAATTTTGTTTAAATACAAGCAAATTTATATTTTTTAAACAATTTTATTTCAAGCTTCAATCATATGATACTGACACGAAACAGTAATTTTCAACAATTTAACAAAAGTAAATACAATAGAAAAAATAACACGTAATTAGACTTCTCAGATTCTTTAAAAGAAATACTAGTATCTAAATTTAGATTACCATAGTTTTTCAAAGTTGCAATTTAAACTTGGACAAAGTGTCCACAGGCACCTGACGTAACATTTTTTTAAAATAAAAAAATATACTTCTTCCGGTTTATTATTAGGTAGGGGTATATATATTATTTTTTTATTAAAAGAAAAAAAGTTACATCAGGTGCATGTGAACCATGTCTTCTTCATTTAAAAACATAGTCGTCGGAAGAAAATTGAATGGGGGGGGGGGGGGTAAACCAACAAAAAAAGGTAAACCCCAATTTCAATGCTTACATTATGAATATCTTTGCAAAAAAAGTGGGAGGGGGACGCTTTAGATCCCCGATTCCGACGCCTTTGAAAAATATTCAGCCTGAAAATTAAAATGTTTTTATTCACATTTGGATACATGTCACATTGAAAACGACCCATTTCTCCATGCTTTCTTCTCTGATGGTTATATACTCCTTTTTTGGATTTGGATTCTTTACCACATTCTTCACACAACAAGTCAATCTTCTAAAGAAAAAGAAGAAGAGTAAGAAAAACACAGCAGAGAATATTATCAAACCTTACAAGTCAATTTATTTCTGGGGATGCAGTAATCTTAGATGCAGTAATCGGATGTATGCTTACTTTTAATTTGCAGTAATCATTTGATGTTCAGAGATGAAGAAAAATGATATTTCAAATTTTCTTGACTGAAATTAAGTTAAAAAAATGCAGATGTATGTTCAATTATTAAAAGGATCGAAATTTTATGACGTTACAGTGCCTTCTAGTAATGTGAATGATGATTTGAAGTGATCTCAGTGTCAATGTGGACACGTTTCCCGTGCCTTCGTCGGAAGTTTGGTCGAATGTTTGTGAAAACGGGTCGCAAGTTTTTGGATCTGCTGCTTGCAATAAAGTGTTGAAACATATCGTTATTGGATAGGCTTTGATTGAGCATTGAATGTTTTGTCATATAAAAAATATCGTAGATTTTTTACCGGAACACATACCTCCATCCTTGTTTTTTCTGCAGCAGTAATTCTTACGGTCTAACCGGAACAACGCGCAGTGATCATTCTTTAATGCTTACCGACACCGCAGTAATCATGTCACCGCTTACGCTTGTCAGGGGGTGTTTGAAGTACTAACAGAAATATAGTGATTTTTTCCAATGCGATTTCCGTGAAAATGAAGTCTCCCGAATTGACGGCGCACAACACTTTTGTTAAATTATATGTGTAATGCTCGAGATATCGCCAACATAGATCCAAATATGCATAATAAAACATGTAGTAAACGAGGGTTTTCGTGACATTCGTCCACAAATAGCAATATGAAATTTTAGACCGTTAGACCTCTGTAAAAAGGCTACACGGGAGGACGGGAAGAAGATTATCGACGAAAACTTGATCCGGACTGTAAAGAACGTGATTGAGAGTCACCAATATCACACTATATCTCATAAATACCTACAGTTTTCGGTTTATAAAAAAAAAAGAACATTCTTTACTTGTTTTATAGATTTTAAGCTCGACAAGGAAAGGTAATTTTGAAGACCAAATAAGTAAAGATTCTTTTAAATCATGTGTTACATTTTGCCCGATTATGTCGTCAAATATTTTTTCTGTGCAACAAGTCCGCGTAATTTTTGAACAGCCCTCGTAAGTACATGGTTATGATGAGCAAGAGTACCTCTTCCAGAATTTTGAATTTTATGGCCCCAGGGTCAGGGGTTCTAGTGTTAGGGCGGGGCTCTATTGATTAAAGAGAGAAAATGCATTTATTCTTTGAAAATCTTCTTCTCTGCTTCTGGGTATTAAATGAACTAAGTACATAGTTATGATGAGCAAGAGTGCCTCTTCTTAAATTGTAAATTTTATGTCCCCAGGGTCAGGGGTTCTGGTGTAAGGGTGGGGCTCTATTGATCATATATGGAAAATGCATTATTTCTCTAAAAATCTCCTTCTCTGCTTCTGGGTATTAAATTAACTAACTAAATACATGGTTTTAATGAGCAAGAGTGCCTCTTCCTAAATTTTGAATTTTATGGCCCCAGGGTAAAGGGTTATGGTGTCGGAGTGGGGCTCTATTGATCATATATTGAAAATGCATTATTTCTTTGAAAATCTTCTTCTCTGCTTCTGGGTATTAAATTAACTAACTACGAACATGGTTATGATGAGCAAGAGTGCCTCTTCCTAAATTTTGAATTTTATGGCCCCTGAGGGTCAGGGGTTCTGGTATCGGAGTGGGGCTCTATTGATCATATCGTAAAAATGCATCTATTCTTTGAAAATCTTCTTTTCTGCTTCTTGGTATTAAGTAAACTAAGTACATAGTTTAGATGAGCAAGAGTGCCTCTTTTAAAGTTGTAAATTTTATGGCCCCAGGGTCAGGGGTTCTGGTGTTAGGGTGGGGCTCTATTGGTTATGCATTGAAAATAAATTAATTATGGGGGGGGGGGGGGGGGGGGATGCATAGTCTGAAATTATATTAATGCATTGAAATCTGCTCTTTGGTATGTGTGACATTGGTAATAATCAATAATTTTATGATAAAATTTTAAAATATGTGCCACAGGGTTAGTGGTTCCTTTGGGGTGAGGTGCACAACTAGTGGTTAGAATAATCTAACTGTGTCTCGGTACAAGCCCTCACCACAGTTAGAATACGTCCCATATACTTGTGATGTAGCAAATCGGAGCGGATCCGCTCCGAAACGATTTTGAAGAATATAAAATGATTTGCACTGGGAATAACTACCAAAATAATCAAAACAAACCTTTTTGAGATTGCTTATGCCTTTTATCCAAAAAAATAATCTTTATAAATACGAAAATCCAATTAATTTTCTGAACGTTTTTCTCTCGATTCAGATGTTTACAATCAGAACTCTCTAGATTGTTCCTAGTAAATGCACTATGCGAGTTATCGCCCGTGTTTCTTTTCGCTACATTACGAATACACGGAACGAATTCTATCGTTAAACCGGGTCCGCAGGACAATATCATTTTAACGATGGAACATTCTATCTACACAACTAGTTATGAAGGTAAGTAAGTCATGCTAAGTTCATAATAATGATAAGCATTATGCCTCTTTCAAAATTGTGAATTGTGAATTTCATGGCCTCTGGTTTAAAACACGAATCAAATTAAAAATGTTGAAAGTTGTTACACAATACTCAGGTTACCTGTCAGGCCCGTGGGCCTCTTGTTTTTATTTTTGCTCAGCTTAGAAGTTATATGCAAGTATTCCATTTATGCCTTTTTTTTTAAGTCTTCCGAAATTTTTTTTGAAAAAATGTTCACCCTACTCCCCAATACTCCCTGTGTGTTGTATGAATGAAATTACAATTTTAGGCATCAAGTATTTTTTAGAACAATGTCTACACATTAACTTACACATATTTTAAAAAATAAAGATATATCGAAAGAGTTTTAAAGAATTGGTTTTTTAAGAAATATATTGATCAACATCACAAAATCTATATCACTGGCCCAAACTGGCAGATGATAGAATAAAGAAATAAATGTTCTTCTTTCCTATTTGTAACCATTATGTGTCCTGTGGTAAGTTGCATGTTAGGATAGTCTAAAAAAAGAAGCAAAAATGAACGTACAATGTCGAAAATTAATTCATCTGTTTTTTTCCCCTTTTTTCAGGTCTTTTTCATTCTGATGGTCGTAATTAAACCTAGAAATAAACAAGAGGCCCACGGGCCTTATAGGTCACCTGAGTATCATGTAACAACTTTCCAGCGATCGTATTTGGTTCGTGTTTTAATCCAAAAGCCATGAAATTCACAAATTTTGAATGAGGCACCATTGCTTATCAAAGGGCAGATTTCAAAGCATTAATTTATTTTTAGTCAAAGTACCCCCATGGTACCCCTGACCCAGTGGCCCTGAATTTATCTATTTTGAAAGAGCCCCCTCTCTTCATTATAAGGCCAGCATTTTTTTTATGCTTAGGTTTAGTTATGAACATGAGAATAAAAAAGTCTCGAAGGAAAAGGAAGTAAAAAAAAAATTTTGATAAATCAATTGTACATTCTTTTTTTATGCTATTCTAATAGGCTCCTTACCACTGGACACATAATGCTTACAAATAGGAAAGTAGAACATTTAATTGCTTGTTTCATCATCTGCCAGTTTGGGCCAGTTATATAAATTTTGTGATGTTGGTCAAAATATATTTTAAAAAATCAATTCTTTAAAATTCTTTCAATATATCTTCATTTTTTTAATATGTGTTAGGTGAATGTGTAGACATTGTTCTAAAATTTACTTGATGCCTAAAATTTTAATTCCTATCATAAAACAGACAGGGAGTATTGGGGAGTACGGTGAACATTTTTTCAATTAAGTATAAAATAATTTCTCTGGCTGATACAAATGCCTGTATATATTTGTATATTCTTGCCTTAATAGTTGAATTTTTTTTATTTCTTCAGGTTTTTGTTCATTTCTTCTGACCTCAAATGGACTTAACTTCTCCCATAGTTTTATTCATTACATCTGATGCATAAGCAACCCTTATCTGAAGAATGATGCTTAGACTGTAAGCTATGACAGAGACCTAAACAATGTCGCTGGCAATATGCAATAGCTACCACGGGCAGTTTTAAACCTGGGGGAGGAAAATAATTTACAGACAGAAACTTTTGAAACGAATACATAATTATCTCACCAGCATGTCATTGTGCAACAAAGTCGTCAGCATTTTATTTGTCCTTTGAACGGGTGAAACGTTTTGAATGGCACTCGTATCGATGAATTTTACACAAAACCAAGCTA
>PRKT01000052.1:291356-301786 GCA_003671525.1 Saccostrea glomerata
TTTTAAAGATTGCATTAATTTTAGTGGTTTTGGCCCCACCCCTCAGGCCCAAGGGGGGCAGGGATCATGAAATTCACAATTTTTGTTCCCCTTCACCCATAGATGCTTTGTGCCAAATTTGGTTGAAATTGGTTCAGTGGTTGCAGAGAAGAAGCTGAAAATGTTCAAATGTTAACGCACGACGAACGACGACGGACGAAAACGGATGGCAATAGGTCACTTAAAAAAATATGCTGGACTTAATATGATGAAGAAAGGTGCCTCTTTCAAAATGGATAATTTCAGGGCCTCTTTAACAGGGGTACCGGGGGGGGGGGGGGGGGGGGGGGGGGTATTTGGTCTAAAAATAAATAAATGCTTTGAAATCTGCTCTTTGATAAGCAATGGTGCCTCTTTCAGAATTGTGAATTTCATGGCTTTTGAATTAAAACACGAACCAACTGCAATCTCTGAAACATGATACTCAGGTGACCTATCAGGCCCGTGGGCCTCTTGTTCATTGAAATATATAGGGAATTTTTTTTGAAATTCTTCCTCTCAAGAACCACTGGTCAAAAAAGCTGAAACTTATGTGGAATAATCCTGAGGTAGGGTTAATTCTAAATTGTAAAAATCATGACCCCCAGGAGTAGGGCACGGCTTCAGTAGGGAATCCAATTTGACATTGAAATATATAGAATTTTTTTTAAAAACAATTCCTTTGAAGAATCACTGGGCCAGAAAAGCTGAAACGTATGTGGAAGCATCTTTGGATAGTGTTAATTCTAGATTTTTAAAATCATGACCTCTGGAGGTAGGGTGGGGCTTCGATTGGGAACCAAAGGTATTACAAGATAAAGAACAGCATGGTCAAAACTTCATAGTTGAGCGATGTTGCCCGTGGGCCTTTTGTTGTAGTTATAATCCTCATTGTACGGTAGCCTTGTTAGACAGATGTTTTGCACAGCGCCGAACATTCACTGCGGGATTCACTTCCGTTTTAGTTGCATGGAGTCCAGGATGAGCTGTAAAGGTGGAAAAAAGGCCATTCACGGCCCGTTGTCGTCAAGCATGATCCGGAGTGTTTATTTATATGCTATTTAAAATCCAATCTGAATTAGTCGCGAAATTTTTCTGACCAGACCTAGAATTATTTGTTTAGGTGGGTCCCCAAAAACAAGTTGCCATCCTGGTGTTTTTTGAGGGTGGGGATTTTCATGGGATACTTAGCTTTTCATGAGTTATAAATTTTCGAGAGAGACATTCAGTAACAAACGAAGCTTAGAAACTACCCAGATTATTACAGAAAAACACCATAATATTAATTTAATAACTGAGTCTATTATTTTAATCCTGTTAAATGAATAGGGTACACACAAAAGACATCTTCAAACATGTACTGATTTTTAATCTGCTTTGCTTTTATGCAATTATTGGTAACGAAACAATTACAACTGACTAGTACAAGAATGTTTATCAAATCACCTGCTTCAGAGTTTAAGAATGGAAACAGATTCGTTTTAAGTCATTGCTTGTTTTTTCCATTCCTTTATACGTCGTACAGCAGAGGAGTCGCCTCGGGATTCGGGTGGATGTTTTTGTTGATCAAAGTCCGACAGTCGGTCCACAATACTAGTTACTTCCCTATAAGTGTGCAATTTACCACGCTGTTTTGTTTGTGGTGTTATTTTTGCATATCCTTTAGATTCGGGTATCCTAGCAAAGTCACACATTGTTAGTCTCATCACTATGCGGTCAATGTCGTCAGAGGTGTAGCTTAAATCCGAAGTCATACACGTTGTCCTGCCAACGGGTGGCAAATAAATTTGTCGTTTATGTAGCAAATGTGAAGTATTGGCGGCAGTAGTCGACACGGATGAATCATAATTCGGTTTGTATGACACTAGATCCAAATCAGAGGAATCTGTATTATTCCATCGAGATTGTCGCTGCTTTTCATGCAGTCTTCTTTGTCTGGCTAAAATTCTTTGTGCTATCTTCACATTATCTTTCTCATCGCGACTTCCTTTTGGTAATAAACTTTTCCTCACTTTTTTATGAAGATTCAGAAAAAGGCCGTCGTCTTTTTCGGGTAAAACGGCCTTGTAGTGCATTGCGCGCCTGGATGTTGACCATCCTGTAGGTGCACGAGATGTCATTTCTGATTTCGACTGATGTACTTTTTAAAAACAAGGGCTAATATGTGTTGAGAAAATCAGAGTTGGAAAATATTAACGTTAATCGGCTTGATAAAACTTTGCTACGTTTTAAAAATTATTTGAAGTGGGAATTCAAAGCAGTACTTATTAGTTCGATTGTACATTCGTTGATTAAACACCTCACGATGAAATGAGAAATTAAATGCTTTTCTTCATTCATGTAAAGGTTTTACATAAGAAATACGGTAGAGCGAAAACCGCTCCATACCAAAGTAACGATTTATGGGGATTAATTATACCACTGAAAAATCTTTTTATGTAGTTTGATAAAGCCCTGTAATTGGAGATTAATCTGCTTATACAAGGGTGGTCCGTGTACTGGGACAGCTTTGTAGGGGTTTGACCCATTCCTATTCTTTGTCGCATTTAGAGGGATTTACATATAAGACAGTATAACTAACTATTTGGCATACCGTATGTAACAGTAATGGCTGAAAACTCATGGATACCTTTATCCTTTTTAAGGAAAATCTCCCATCAGTACATCATTATCACTGTAGACACGCAGCATCAAGAAAAGATATCAGTTGTTAACATTTTGTTTAACTGACAAATTATTTCCAGTGGCTTTTGGGGGTTTATTTATATTTGTACCTTCGACAAACGCTATACTTGTCTCTTTCAAACATGTTGATTCAATATTTTCATAAACATATGAAAATCAAATATTCAAACCTATTTTTGCTCTTCCATTTTTTTATATATATGAAACATATGGAGATAACGAACAGCATTCAAGATCAATAGTCCATAAAACAATACAAATAGGACCAGAGCAAACACGGACCTCCAAATCCAAAACATCAGAGTTGGGATCAGGTGCCATGGAGGAGTGAGAATTCGATGCCGACCGGCAACACCCGCCGTGTGCTCCTTGTCATGATCGGGAAAATCCGTCGTCAATCCAGTTTATAAATAATGGACTAACAATTAGTGTGAAAAAGATCAGGTAGCATATGCATTTGACTCAATGATGTAAATTATATTTGCTGACAAGGCCATTGTATCGACTATAGGACGTACTAAATGATTATTTCAAACGAGACAGCTGATATTCTTATTTCATCATCTCGTTTGTCAATCTACTAGTAATTTAACCCGTTTTAGAAATTGTACAAACGTAGAGCAAGCTCTTGCGGATCAAATCAACTGAGAGATATAAACTAGCACCTGATCCCGCCTCTGATTTTTTAGAGGTCAGTGTAAGCGTAGTCCGAAATATCTGTCGTTTTCCTGACTTTTACGATTTTGATATTTTATGTTTACCTGGCACGTAAACTATCAAAAGGAAGGGAAACGTCTGATATTTCGGACTAGTGTTTGCTCTGCTCCTATTTGTATTGTTAAATGGACTTTTGAGCTTGGATACTGCGATAGGTCTGCCAACATTTTTCCTTCTCAGGATACTAGCTGTAGTTTTGGGTGTTGATTATGACGTCACATTGCTGCTGCTCTGGTGAATACGGCCTCAAACCAGAGAATGAAACATATGGAGATAACGAACGGTATTCAAAGTCAAAAGTCCGTAAAACAATCACAAAATAGGAGCAGAGCATTCACTGACCTCCGAAACATCAGAGATAAAATCAGGTGCCATGGAGGAGTGTGCGTCTCCTGCTGACCGGTCACACCCGCCGTGTGCTCTTTGTCACGATCGACGGATTACGGCAAAATCCATCGTCAATTCAGTGTTTAAATAATGGACTAGTAATTTGAATGAAAAACGCCAGTCAGCATTTGACTCGATCATAAATTGTTTTTGCTGACAAGGTCATTGTATCGACCATAGAACTTACGAAATGATGACTTTAAACGAGACTGCTGAGATTCTTGTTTCATCAACTTGCTTGTCAATAAATTACCTCGTTTTAGAAATTGTTCATACGTAGAGCATGCTTTCACGTATCGAATCAACTGAGATTTATACACACCGTATGCAGGTGATGAAGGTATATTGCTGCATAAATAAGGGAAGTTGACGATAGAAAAGTTTATCATATAACTTGGTTGTTAGGTTACCATTAATGTCTTTTTCAAGTAAAATATCCAAGTATGAAACAAATGTGTCAGACTCCGTGGTATCTTTTATCTCAATCTCTCCTGGATACATCGTATCGACGTAGGAATGGAATTACCATTGTTAATTGACAGCACGTCGTCGATATATCTGAAGGTCGAGTTGAAGGCCACAGCAAGTGTTTTCTTCTTTTCACGCATAAGATTTTGCATAAATTCTGCTTCAAATCAATACAAAAATAGGTCTTCTAATAACGGAACGCAATTGGTTCCCATGGGAATTCCAATAGATTGTTGGAAGACCTGGTCTCCAAAAACCACATAGATATTGTAAATCAAAATCTCAAGCATCTTCCTAATGTCAACTTCAGAGTACTTGTGTGTACAATCAAAATATTTTTTATCAAATTAATTTTGCAAATGGCCAATGACCAGGTAAGTAAATTTACGAGTTCCATTTTCATTGAAGAAGCAGCTGTCGATGATATCAAAAAGCATGGACCTTAATTCATCGTGGGGAAAGTTGAAAAGTCGTAAACACCTGTCAATGATATAATAAAAACCTGGATTTTAATTTATCTTGGGGAATGGTTGTGTATAAAGTTGAAAAGTCGTAAGTTTTTTAGCTGTTGTTTTTGGTAAAATCTTGTGATTTCAAATTGTCCAAACGTTCTTTGAATTTTTTTAATATCCACATCTGATTCACATCACTTCTTGAATATATTTGCCCAGGACTCTTGAAGTTTTTCCTTAACTACTGTTCAATATATTAGTAAGAAGTAACGAAAGAGGCTTGGTTGAACATTTACTGGAACCCACAATATTAAAATAAATATGATGGCCCTATCTCTTCTAAATAAATGTTGTGTGACATTTGCCGGTAATATGAAAGCCATAACTCTTCTTTTTAAAAAATATGACCAAGTTTAATTTTTGTGACAAGGGGACAGAACTACAGACTGACAGACGAATGAGATCTAATGCCCCCTCTCTCTCGCGAAAGCGGGGGACAATAAATGATACATAAAATAAAATTAAGAAAAAAAACTTTTCTTATTTTTGACAACCACAAGAAAAGAAAGAAACAAGCAAATGCTCCCCCCCCCTAAAAAAACAAGAAGTTAAATGGAAAATGTGGTTCAGTATTGTGGAGGACTCTTTCTCCTTTATTCCCGCTTATCAACTTAAGGGCTGTATTTTAAGATTGTATTTTAAGTAAATTTACTAAATATATTTAGTATGAATAGATTCCTAAAAGAGCTGGATCCGCTGTGTATTCTTAATAGCAATTAGCTATATTCAAAATAATTAACCGTATTTACCCTCGCAGTCTTCGTTCGTTTTTCCTAGTTGTTACAGCTGCGGCAATTGCAGTTGATAGAATTGGCACAAATTGCTCCACAGCTTCGGTGATATATGGCCATTTGAAATCTCTCAAATTTTCATAAGTACTTTTTTGTGTACATTATTCTCCCTATCTATTAAAAGCATACAAATGCCTTTCCTCACTTCCCTTTTCACCAAGACATGCAAAGCTCTCCTCGCTCCGGCAAATTTTTAGTTCACCTGCGTAAACTCAGGGGACCTATTGCTATCCGTTTTCGTCCGTCGTCGTGCGTTAACATTTAAGCATTTTCAGCTTCTTCTCTGAAACCACTGAACCAATTTCAACCAATTTTGGCATATAGCATCTGTGAGTGAAGGGGAACAAAAATTGTGAATTTCATGGTCCCTGGGGGGTGGGGCCAAAACCACAAAAATTAGTGCAATCTTTAAAAATCTTCTTCTTTACTCCTGGACATCAAGCAGTCAAACTGTTGGTATGATTGTAATCCGCATTGAGTCCTCTACAAAAATTGTCAGGGGTTCTAGTGCTAGGGCGGGGTTCTATTTATAATATAGTGAAAATGCATTATTTCTTTGAAAATCTTCTTCTCTGCTCCTGGGTATTAAGTTAACTTACTAAGTACATAGATATGATGAGCAAGAGTGCCTCTACCAAAATTGTGAATGTTATGGGCCCCAGGGTCAGGGGTTCTGGTGCTAGGGCGGGGCTCTATTGATTATAAAGTGAAAATGCATTAAAGCTTTGAAAATCTTCCTCTCTGCTTCTGGGTATTAAATAAACTAAGTACATAGAGTTGCGATGAGCAAAAGTGCCTCTACCAAAATTGTGAAAATTATGGCCCCAGTGTCAGGGATTAAGGTGTTAGGGCGGGACTCTATTTATTATATAGTGAAAATGCATTATTTTTTTGAAAATCTTCTTCTCTGTTCCTAAGTATTAAATAAACTAATTGAGTAAAATAGTTATGATGAACAAGAGTGCCTCTACCAAATTTGTGAATTTTATGGCCCCAGTGTCAGGGGTTAAGGTGTTAGGACGGGGCTCTATTGATTATATAGTGAAAATGCATTATTTCTTTTAAAATCTTCTTCTCTATTCCTAAGTATTAAATATTAAACTAATTAAGTAAATAGTTATGATGAGCAAGAGTACCTCTACCAAAATTGTGAATTTTATAGCCCCAGGGTCAGGGGTTCTGGCCTTAGAGGGGGCTCTATTGATTATATAGTGAAAATGCATCAAATCTTTAAACATTTTTCTTCTCTGCTCTTAGGAATTAAATAAACTAGCTAACTACATAGTTATGATGAGCAAGAGTGTCTCTACCAAAATTGTGAATTTTATGGCCCCAGGGTCAGGGGTTCTGGTGCTAAGGCGGGGCTCTATTGGTTATATAGTGAAAATGCATTAATTTTTTGAAAATCTTTTTCTCTGCTTCTGGGTATTAAATATAATAATTAAGTAAATAGATTTGATGAGCAAGAGTGCCTCTTCCAAAATTGTGAATTGTATGGCCCCAGGGTCAGAGGTTATGGTGTTAAGGCGTGACACTATAATAATTAAATAGTGAAAATACATTACATCTATGAAATCTTTTTCTCTACTCCTGGGTAATAAGCAGATGAACTACCTATATAGTTAGGTGTGCAAGGGCTTTTCTTCCAGAATTGTAATTTCAAGGCCCCTGGGTCAGAGATACCAAAGGGGGGGGGGGCTCTACTTATATACTGAAAACGAATTAATTGTTTGAAATCTGCTCGTTGGTATTAATCAAATATTTTTGATAAGCAAGTGTGCCTTTTCAAAAATTGTGCAATGTGTAGACTTAGGGTTAGGGGTTCATGTGTGGTAAGTGCATTATGATTATTGCTGAATACTACTGATTGGTTGAAATGCATTTTTTGTTCCCCTACCCTGCTCATGGGTATTAAGTAAACATACTAAGCAATTGTTAAGTGTATAGTTATGATTAGCAATGGTGCCTCTTTCAAAATTGTGAATGTTATAGCATCTAGCTTAAAACATGAACCAAATTCAATCATTTGAAAGTTGTTGCATGGTGCTCAGGTGACCTTTAAGGCCCATGGGCCTCTTGTTTGTAAAAGTAGGAGAATACCTTCATGTACTCATAATTTTCGATACATAGAATAACATATCCAAATGAATGGGTTTTTTTGCCTTACAAGGAGAAAATCATTTATATCTTTCTGACTATTGAAATTTTTTCGCGGGAAATTCGGATTGGATGAATTAAACATTAGAAATGATTTATATACCTTTTGCTTTACATATACAACAGTTTTCTTTGGTGCTGTTTCTGATGGCCTATAAATCTTGACTTTCCTTGGCGTTTTTAATGGAGTCAGCAACCTATTCCCCTCTATTTAGAATCCTTGCTGTCACCACTGTGACATTTTGGGGGAATTTCGAAAGAAAAACGCGGGAAACCCTAAGAATGGATGACGAGGATGTGGTTGCAGTTTTTGACTCTATTAAACACATTTATAGATTTGATATCTGTTTGAAAAAGGAAAAGATCAATATTACAAAAATGATATTGAACGAGAGACAAGTGTTTGGTCTACTTCTATGGAAGGGAATTACCGCCAAAAGTCTATGTATCTTGCTTTTATTCTTATTCTGCCTACTTCTTTATGCTTTGTTATTATTGTAATTATATGTCACTTTATTGTTTTCATATTCGTCTTTATTACATTTCACTTTGACTTTTATCCTTCTTCATTTCGTCCTTACTTCTATGTTTCTTTATTCTTGTTAAGTCATTTTATTTTCTTTGAAATTGATACAGTATCTTAAATGCTTATCTCTATTACGAACGTATCACGCAAACAATGAAGCATATTCAATGAAGACGAATACGAGTTGTCCTAATTTAGTGCCGCATTATAACGCTAGGTGGCAGGGGTGTTCGCTAAGAGTGTTGGTAAAATTAGGTAAGCAAACCGGGCCGGGGTTATTCGAGTTTTTTTCAATTTTCTGCCTTAATACTTTTATCAATGGAACTTAGATTTTTAAATGAATGATGTTTGTTGTTAGTTCAGGTATGTACCCGATACATGCCATTCCCTCGGAAGTCTCGCTAAATGGTAAGATTTCTCCTGGAAGATTGACAGCATAGTGATGCTTCCTTCGGAAGACTATACAGTGGGACTTACCCCGGGGTATAGCTAGTCTTCCGTGGGAAATCTCGCTATAAATAGCAATCCCCCTCCCTATAT
The DNA here is from genome assembly GCA_003671525.1 of Saccostrea glomerata. Taxonomy (NCBI): domain Eukaryota; kingdom Metazoa; phylum Mollusca; class Bivalvia; order Ostreida; family Ostreidae; genus Saccostrea; species Saccostrea glomerata. Next base: position 300,158 of record PRKT01000052.1, read on the forward strand.
AGCAACCCCTCCTCCGAATAGTTTTTTTAATCGTAAAACGATGTTTATATATACAAACGTTTTCAGTTTTTGAAGAAAAGTTAAATTATCCGTCCTATACACATGATACATGTATGAATAAATACATTGTATTTAAATAATATCATTTTAAAAGTGCTTTATAATTAAATCATTTTAACCAATATGTAAACATAGATGATCTTCACGAGTACATATGGATAATGACCCCCCCCACCCCGCGTGGCACTGTGGTTACGGCGTCTGCTTAGAGTCACGAAGTACAGAAGTAAGGAGTCGATCAATACGTCGTGGGTAAGAATCCCACTGTAGGACGTGGAGTTCAATCCATCGGATGAAATCTAGACCTTGTTATTCGAGGTCCCGTATCGCAGTAGGTGCTGGCACGAAAAAAGATCCCTCACTGCTCAATGGCTATAAGTGCCAAGACGTATATAGGACAAATTTGCAGCTCTCCACCGGCAAGATGTGGCTTCTCCTTTTGAGTTAAAAATTCTCCCAAGGGACATTGTACAATGTACAATCAAACCACCAAAGTCTCAGTATATATACTGACTTCCGGGTGGACGACCTCCTATGGGGTAAGTTTCGCCGGTAGAGGGCTGGGTGGCCACGAAACATTTTCCTAAACGTAAATTTTTACTACTGGAAAAGTTCAGCGAAAGGCTTGTTGCTCCCATCCCTTACCCTTTTTGTTGCAGTACTAATAGTCAATTCATATTTTAAAAGCCATGTACTTATTGGCATGAGTAAAATAAGTTGACGAACCCTCCCCCCTCACCACCACCAAACAGAATTTTCGAGTTCTAAGATTTTTTAGCTTTCCTGGCTGATCACAAATACGATGCGTACTAAAGATATTTCTTTATTGAAAATTAAGTGCTATTTTAATATAAAATATCAACGCTGAAAATAAGACCAGGGAGTTTCCAGTATGTCTGGATGCACGAAGCCTAGTTCCTACTTCGCCTACCATGCACAGATCTAGAGGGGGTGGGGTGTTAGGACCCCCTGGAATTTACAAGGTTTAAATTAAAATGTATATACTAAAGCAAGGAAAAAAAGTTAAACGCTTCCTACGAAATAGGATTTTGACGTTAGGGCGAGTTTAGATTTTTTTATGCTCGTCAAGAAATTTCTGGGATTGGAATTTTTTTTTTGGACTGGGGTGGAAACCACCCCACCCCCCCCTGGAAAAAAAATTGATCCGCGCCTGACTTCCCATATTAACGCTCCTCACTCCTTTGCAAAGCCCTGTCCCTAGAATCACGCACATGAGCAGTTACTATCTGTCGTGAAATAAAGTTCAGTTCAGTGGAAGGTTCTGAAAAACAACCCAATTTATGAGGGTTAACTAGTATCAAAATATTGAACTTTTTTATATCAATTAAACTGGAATTCAATTATCCAACAAATGATTAACTTAAAATGAGTTATATTTTTCAGGCGAGAGAACAGTGACGTAGCATTGTACGTTTTTGAAAGTGGGGAGGGGGCAACAAGAGAATAAATATTAAAGTACCCGGCTGAAAACAACTTGACAAGCGCAAAAAAACAGGAAATTGTCCAAACTTGAAAATACTAGGCGTCGGAACCGTAGGGGGGGGGGGG
>PRKT01000052.1:317014-368782 GCA_003671525.1 Saccostrea glomerata
AATAGGATTTTTGGGTTTGGACAATGGCCAAATTTCTTTTTCTTGTCAATTTTTTTTCAGATTTGAATTTTTTTTCTTTTTCAATAAGCCCCCCACCCCCCGCACTTTTAATTTGCTTCCGACACCAATGTAATCAATGTAACTTAATTCAGTAATTCAGTCATATTATCAAAATAAAAAAAAATGAAAAATATCTTAAATTTCAAAGTTACATGCTTTAGCTTAAATCGCAATATTTCGTGTAATATTTATTTAAAAAGAAGTACATTTGTATATAGTTAAACAATATACAATTTAAATCAGAAATTTGTTTATTTATATTTTTTTTTTGCTGACAACACTTCATTTATTTTAATTTTAAAATTCGTGATATTAGTATTTGGAAAATGGTGAGAGTTACATGTAAACGCATGATGCACGTTCGTTTTAATGCTTATTTAGTTATGCACAACATGAATAACTTAAATTTTCAACTTAAAAACAGGATTTTTTCAAAATAAAAGGTTTAGTAAAACAGTTCAAGAACGAACCTCACAATTAATACATATTTGTTTTTTTAGTTAGAGGATTTAAAGGGGGGGGGGGGTACCATATATACTTGAAGAATGGTTTTTTTTTTTTTGTTATTTTTTTATGTATTTGTGACTGGGCTGTTTTCTTTATTTTTGTAGTTTTTTTAATCAAAAAAAGGTTTGCCTTAAATACACAACCCCGACTTTCAGCGTTACTAAATTTTTTGTAATAGAGTAGCCAAAATATAACATTGAAGCGGCCCTTCCATCCAATTAATGAAACATGGTTTGGTTTTCAACATTGGTTAGTTTCCCTTTCCACTTTTTATTTGCTTGTTTGTTTGTTTCGTTTATTTATTTTGTTTATGGTTTTTGTCACAATATTTCAGACGGTTTTGACACGATACCCCCGCCTCCGAGAAAAACTTTAAGATCCTCTCTCTCTCTCTGTTTCTTTGAAGAGGAAAGCGCTTTTCAGTTGTTTAGATCAGAAGAAGTTGCAGGGACGGCGTTTTTTAATTGTTGATATCAAAAATGGCGGGAAGTGCAGCTTAAAGTCCATCCAAGACTCTAACTCTAGTTCTCATTTTCAAGGTAATGCTCCGAAAACGATCGATCTTTAGGCCGAGGCAGGCTACTGACAGATAAGTTTGTTACAGGGATTTCACCAACCTTGTTTAAAGTCAGCATTATTTACATGTAATGATCGCTATATTGATCTTTTCAAAAATATAGCCTGTCATTGGATTCATTTTGACCGATGTGTTTCTAATTTTTAGGCTTTTAATTTTGTTAATTTTTATACTGAATTTGACTAGATGGGATGTTCTGCCCACCTGATCAATATAATATTATATAGGGCTCACTTCCTAGACACCAGATTTCCAGGATTTTTGTTTTATGCCCTATTCATAGTTTTGTAGTTATTTATGGATGTGTATTTTAGAAAGCATTGTCAAAAAATAAAGTTGTCATGCTTGAAGATAACTGAAATCGTGTACTATTCAAAATGTACATATATACACGGGATGATAGGTTTATTTCTATTATTCTTGAAAAGGGAAAGAAGTTGAAACCGAAATATAGCTACAGAGATACTGATAAATCCCGTAAAACAGCTTCCAAGTTAAAAAAATGTTCAAACTCTCTCTGAGACAGTTATTAATGTCTGGGCCATAATTCGCTTCTGTGATCTCAGTGGCATTGTGTTCATTTATGGCAAAAAAGCTTTTTTTGTTTAAATTTACTTCCCCTTGAAGTAAAAAAAAAGTACCGTCTACCGAATCAGTTATTTAAAATGAAGATGAATCATTACGTGTAAATATCTAATCTGCAATCGGTTAAAATCGTGACGATCGAGGTTAATTTCAAAACAATATCACATATACCTACAAGATATAAGCTGTTTAAGGGATAACTAATTATTATTTGATTGATTGTATTATGTTTAATGTCCAACTCGAGATTTTTGACGGCACCACTTGCTCAATGGTGGTGGAGAGCTTTACTCGGCACTGAGGGCCATTGAGCAGGGAGGGATCTTTCGAATGGAAGTGATACTGCCAATTCGGAACGACTTTTACAGTTCCAAGAAAAACGCGCTACAATATAATGTCGCCGTAGCAACCATTAAAATAAGTTGAATCGCATGAACGGTAAAAAAAATATATGAGAAGCCTTTTTGAACCAAAAATCGAATACAACGGTTAAAATTTAAATTAAAACTTTTTTCCATCAATGCCACCTTTATGCTTTCCTTGGCAACCAGGTTGTACTATTTTGCATAATTTGGCTATATGTGTATTTGGAATTTAGGGGTCACCAGGTGACCTATTGCTGTTCGTTTTTTGTCTGTCGTCGTGTGTTAACATTTTCCATTAACACTTGAACATTTTCAGCTTCTTTTCTGCAACCTTTCAACCAAATTTGGCACAAAGTATCTATGGGTGAAATGGAAAACTGTCAATTTCATGGTCCTTGCCGCCCTGGGGCCTGAGGTGTGGGACCAAAACCATTAAAATAAACTAAGTACATAATATGTTGAATAAAGCTGCCTCTTCCAAAATTGTGTATTTCATGGCCACAGGGTCAGTGGATCTAGTGCTCTAGCGCGGCTATATAGAATATTTAGTGAAAATGCATTTTTTAAAAAATGAAATCTCTTCTCCCTGATATCAAACTAACAAAGTACATAGCTATGATAAGCAAGAACGTCTACTACAAAATTGTGAATTTCATGGCCCCTGGGTCAGGGGTCGTGGTGTTAGGGTGGGTCTCTTTTGATTATTTAGTGAAAAATGCATGAATTATTTGAAAATCTTCTCTTCTCCAGGATATTAAACAAACTTTCTAAGTACATAGTTAGGACGAGCAAGAATGCCTCTTCCAAAATTGTGAATTTTATGGCCCCTGGGTAGATGGTTTTGGAGTAAAAGCGGGGCTCTCTTTATAAAATGGTGGAAAAAAAATCATTAATTCTTGAAAAATCCTTCTCTACTCCTGAGTATTATATAAACTTAACAAGTACTAAGTTTTGTTGAATAAGACTGCCTCTTCCAAAATTATGAATTTTATGGCCGCTGAGTCGGGGGTTCAGGTACTAGGGCGGAGCTCTATAAATTGATTATTCAGTGAAAAGCATTAATTCTTTAAAATTCTTATCCTCTGCTCCTGGGTATTAAACCAATAAACTATGTCCAAAGTTATGATGAGGAAGGATGCCTCTCCCAAATTTGTGAATTTAAGGGCCCCTGGGTCGAAGGTTCTGGTGTTAAGGCTCTAATGATTACACAGTGAAAATGCATGAACTCTGGAAATCTTTTCCTTTGCTCCTGGGTATTATGCCAATTATCTAAGTACATATTTATAATGAAGAAAGGTGCCTCTTCCAAAATGGTTTATTTCCAGGCCCCATGGTCAGGGGTACAGGGGGGGGGGGTACATAGTCTGAAAATGAATTAATAATTTGAAATCTGCTCTTTGGTATTAATCAACCATTTAAGATAAAATAAAATTTATGATAAAATTTCCAAGATTTTAAAATCAGTGATGCACAGCTGGTTATAAAGTGGAAATGCATGACTTTGTTACTCTGGTCTGGGTATATGTTACTAAAGAAAGCATTTTTAGTGTATAGTTATGATTCAATTGTTAGAAAGTTGTTACATAGTGCTTCGGTGACGTTTAATGCCTCTTCGTCTCCGTTTCAGGTGCCTGTGGATTTCATCAACACGGATATAGTTTCAGATAATGTTGTAAACAATCAGAACCTGTCAAACTCTAAACACTAGAGTACCTTAGCTATATAGTACCTTAGCTATATAGTTAAACCCCTCATTCTTTTGGCATATTGTTGCAGACACTCTAGCCTGCAAACTCTCGGAACCTCCGTAAAACCTATCATGTAAAAAGTTATGATACTGATAAAGATTGGGTAATTTCAGAAATAAATCATATTATACCTACAATCGCTTAGGTGCCTTGCTTGAAACCATATGATTGAAGTTTCATTCACTTGTGTAGAACCAATTTTAACTAACTCGTCAGCCTTTGCAGCATACTTTTGGAAAAGTTCCTCTAGAGCTGAGCGCAATGGCATATCGGATAGGGGCTTCCCATATGGCAGGTTCTTTGGTCTGTAGCCATCATTTTCACTTTTACACCCTGAACTACTCGATACATGTTCACCTAGTTTATTTACTAATTATTATATCATTATATCGTGAAAATGAAGTTAAAACTATTAGGGTATCATTTCAGAATCTTATGCTTATTTTTCATTGTTCTTACCCTATGAGTAAGGAACAATTTTTTGTAAATCATCTAAAAGCTTATCAGCACATCCTTCGGCTTGTTTTACACAGTATGTGAAACATCTTTCTATATGTGATCTGACTTTCAGGTTCTGACGAAATTTGTGTGAAGCACTCGGATTGACAAGACAGCTGGTGAAGCCCTTTTTGGTAGGGTTAATGTCCGATTTTTTTTCGAAATATCAGTCTACAGTAGCTGGCACTCTAGCTATGGTCGTGGAGTCGTTGCCAATAACTAATGTCTTTACCTTAAATGAACACTAGTAAAAATGATTGGTAATTTTTCAATAAACATGCATCTATAATTAGCATTTATTTTAAGGATTTCACTTCCTCCAAACAGAAGCATAAGATACTTAACCATGTTACTTTGATTTAAATTCATATTTTAGTGGGAATATGTGTGTGAATGTTGGACAAAATTATCTGGATATGATGAAAAATTAGAATAAAACAATCATTCAACTCCTTTTACTAATTATCAAAGTAAACATACCCTTTCACCTTGGTCTATAATGTTTTGCAGCATTTCACACGCCATAGTCGGCTCCATTGCCTTAGCTGACCTTTTCCAAATCATTTTACCAGCTAGTTTTCTAGGTAAACAATGTCTGTTATGAGCTGAATTGCAAATTCAGCATTTTTTACTTTTTACCGAGTATGCAATGGATTTTTTTTTCTTTCGCCGATTGAGGATGCATGTCCTAAAAGATTCACCAATTTGCTCAAAATTGCAAACTTCAGTTAGAATATATACCAGTCTTACAGTGCTGAGTATAGATAGTGTTACCAAATTGTCCCTTCAATTCCGCGTTTTAGCAACACCCAGATAAACGGATGTATGGGCACCCCCATCTTCACTAGCAAAGGGTTTCTGAAACGCTACTCTCTTCATTAACCCTTGGCATACTTAAGTAATAACTGTCAGATTTTTTCGATTTTATGATGTGATCAATCGATTGGCTTGCGTGATAATTTGCATAAGGCGTTTATGCATAAAATTATCACGCAAGCCAATTGCAATCGATTCATCATCGTCATGAAATCGAAAATTCTGACAGTTATTCCTTATATTTACATTCTCTTGATTCCACAAATCCACGTGCTACAAGCCCCGCTTCTTGTCTCTATTCGTCCCGCCCTGCACGTGATTTTTATGTCACTCAGGTGACCTATTGCTATCCGTTTTCGTCCGTCGTCGTCTGTCGTGCGATAACATTTGAACATTTCCAGCTTCTCTGAAACCACTGAACCAATTATATAGCATCTATGGGTGAAGGGGAACAAAAATTGTGAATGTCATGGTCCTGCCTCCCTGGGGCCTGGGCCAACACTACTAAAATTAGTGCAATCTTTAAAAAAAATCCCTTTACTCCTGGACATCAAGCAGTCAAACTGTTGGTATGATTGTAATCAGCATTGAGTCCTCTACCAAAATTGTGAAATTCATGGCCCAAGGGTCAGGGGTTAAATTGCTAAGACGGGGCTATATAGATTATATAGTGAAAATGCATTATGTCTTTGAAATTTTTTTTCTGCTCCTGGGCATTAAATAAACTAACCAAGTGCAAAGTAAAGTTGAATATGCCTGCCTCTTCCAATATTGTGAATCTCATGGCCCAGGGGTCAGGGGTTCTAGTACTAAGACGAGGCTATATAAATTATATTGAAAATGCGTTAATTATTGGAAATTCTTCATTTGTGCTCATTGGCATTAAATGAACTAATCAAGTGTTTAGTTATGTTGAATAAGGCTGCCTCTTCCAAAATTGAGAATTTAATGTCCCCAGGGTCAGGGGTTCTAGTGCTAAGGCGGGGCTATATTGATTATAGTGAAAATGCATAAATTCTTTGAAATTCATAAGGCTGCTTCTTCCAAAATTGTAAATTTAATGGCCCCAGGGTTAGGGGTTCTAGTGCTAGGCGGAGCTATAAAGATTATATATATATAGTGAAAATGAATCATTTCTTTTTTCCGCACCTGGGTATTAAACCAACGAATTAAATAAGTCACTCAAAAGAAAATAAATTATCTAAAATCAAAACAAGAACACTTGTCTATACAGGAATGGAAGCGTTTGCTTGCCAGCATTTATTAGACGTATACATTTACAAAACACAAGTCTTCAATGGTACCGATTCTCTACCTTCCTTCTACAATATATCAAAAATAATTATTCACATATCACAGTGCAAAATGCATTTTAACACAATGATTTTGTATTTATTATATTGAACAAAATTATGCTTCCCTCGCCGCCCAGGAAAAACCCTAGATAAAAAACAACATCGATTTATGTTGATAAAACTATGGAAACCTGTAAGTCCGCAGCAATTGCGAGGTAAACAAACTGAATGGCGGACTCATTCTCACAAACTTACGTTTAAGTGTCATAAATTATAATGTACAATTAATTGAGTAGTTTAAGTAAAGCCTAATATGTAAAATAAATGTAAGTTAGAACTATCTGTAAACACATTTCGACTGTATGTGGCTAATATGTACCATTACACAATAATTTTACATTTATATAAAATTTTACTTTAAATTATCTAGAGCGACTAAGCAAACTGTTTCCTATCTTTGACAATTAATCTCTTTTACAAAACTTTTAATTTTCTTGTGATGAAAACCAATCCTTTAAATAAGACTTTTTTAACTTTCTTTATTAAACAAAATACAAGTAAGAGGGTGGGCGGCTGGGTGTGAATATCGCAAAGCAAAGCCTTCGAATGAGTTAGAAGCGTGATTGAATTGAATACCTGTTTACCTGTTCTACAGGTATCGGCCTTTAAATACTGACTAATAGCTACTGTCGCTTTTATTAGCACATAATAAACAAAAGCACGTGTTCTTAGTTCATGACCTTGACTGTGACCTTAATGATAAAAATAGCTATTTTCGAACTTTTGACATATATTTTGACCCATAGGAGATATAGACTTCATATTTGGTATGCACACTCCACTACTAAAGCTCTTTCGAATAACATTAATATCAGTGATCTTGACTGTGACGTATATGCTAAAATTAGTTTCTTGTAACTTTGTTACCGCCGGGCTCATGGTGTTTCACAAACACGTCTTGTTCATACCTAGTTTTATGCGTAGGGAAAGTAGATTGGACGAAAATCCTCTAAATGGGGAAGTATTCAGGAGTAGGAGGAAACCGCGAGCGTTTCCAATAGCTCAGACAAAGATTTGTCTAGATCCGCCTCTCGTTACTTACAAGCCTAGTGATTCAGCATACGACACGCTCTACACAAGGTTTTCTCCAAATCGATCGATTGATCAAGGATTTAAATCAGACTTAACTGATTAAGAAACAATCGATTTAATCTCAGTTATCCTCACAAATTGTCAGTGCATCAATTTATCCGGTAAACAAGCAGTATGTGGATTTCTCCGATCACGTGACCTACAGTACTAAAGTTGCGACGTAATGAAAGTATGGAAAACAGTTCAGTTGTAAAATATCGCAATTCGCGGGATTTTGAACAGCAAAATTTTGCTGCGTTTTCATCGGAAAATAAAAGTATGAGACCTGAATCTGGTTCTGACAGGGATTGTAAAATGAAATTAAATTTTCATAATGCCTGATTTTTCAGACTTGTCTAAATTTTGAAAAAGGTTACGAAAGCACAAAGAACCCGATGTTTATAATGGCGAGAACGTAGAATGGCCCAATTGGTTATGCCATTTCGAACTAGTGTCGCTTTGGAATGAATGGACGGATTGTGAAAAGGCTACTCAGCTAGCCATGTGCCTTCGAGGACGTGCTCAAAGAGTTCTTAGTGAACTCATTAGTCGCGAGCTGAATAATTACTTTGAGCTTAAAAGCCCGCTTACACAAAGATTCTGCCCAGCCGAGCGTGAAGCCGCATACTGGTGTAATTTTACAAACAGGCGCAAAAAGTTTGGCGAATCGGTAGAAGATTATGGCTACACCCTAAGACGGATAGCTAGCCGTGCATTTTTTTCGTTCTTTCCTCTGGACATGCGCGAAAGCTTAACAGTAGAACAATTTGTTTCTGGGCTCGGATTACAGGAATTGAAGAGATGCGTGCAATTTTCGCACCCGAAATCATTAGATCGCGCAATTCCTTTAGCCCTGGAATTTGAATCCTTTAAAGGATCTCAAGATGCATTAAGAAACACTGAGAGACACTGATAAACTGCCACAGCAGCAGTGCAACGCATTGCTTTCTCCGGAGAGAAATGATTCTTGTAATCATGCAAAAAATGAAGGTCTGAAAAACAAATTTGAACGAATAGTTCAAAAGACACTTTCTAGTGTATATGTAGATCAAAAACCAGACAATCAGCCCAAGCGATACATGGGATCAAGGAATGTAAAATGTTTTAGATGTAAACAGAGTGGTCATAATAGCAGAAATTGTCCACACAATCAAAATCATGAAACTTAAGGGAAATCTGGAAACGGAGGTAGAAATGACGTTAGTTATTTAAACGAGAACAGGCTGTGCCCACGGCCACAAGCCCAGCCCCACAAGAGTCAATAAATGAAGCAGGAAATAGGCCAACTAAAATGTATCAGTTCGATTGAGCTTTATTGCAAAGAGTTCTTGTTTTGTGGAAGTTTAACATTATTCGAAAAAGTTTTGTTTCTTGATTGACACTGGTTCATTTCTAAGTTTAGTATCAGGGAATGTATTTGAGTCACTTCCGGCACATCTAATTTTAGAGGAGTTAGATACGAATGGAACGACCGCGGACGGAGACTTGCTTTCAGTTCAAGGGAAAACGAATGTCACATCATTTAGAGGTTGCGAATTTAATACCTCTGTCGTTGTAGCAAAACTCAGAGGCCTATCTGGAATCATAGGACTAGACTTCTTGGTGAAGTACGATGTTTTGATATATACGAGAAATGGGATCTTATATTCACCTCACTTTGGTGAAGTTCCCTTACTTAGGGAAGCTTGTCTGCACAGCAGGTGAGTGCGTATTCATATGGCAGAAACTGTCAGTGTACCCGGATGCAGTAAATGTTCGTTCTGGGGAAGATAACTGAGAAATTTTCATCTGATACTGAAGTTTAATTGAACCAGAACTCGATGATGAAATACGGCATTGAATATTGATGGCAAAATCAATCGTAAAAACAAATAGATCGAATGTACATTTTCATTGTTTAACCCTACAAAGGTAACGATCATTCTTTAAAAGAACGCAAGGGTGACCTCACTACAAACCATCGACTCTGTATTGGATTGTAAACCCAATCAAAACGAAGAATCCGACCTTAAGTCAACAGATGCTCAACCATTACTAGAACACTCAAGACTTGACCAAGTTTTATCGAATTTGACTGAACATCAATCGCAGATGTTAAAAAGGATATTGATTCGTTACTCAGATGGTTTTTTTTACCTGGAAGTTCTCTAGGGCGCACCGACAGAGTAAAAACACGCCATCAATACAGGTGATGCTCGACCAATCAAGTTGTCTGCCTCCCAGACACCTTCCTATACACCGGAAAAGGAAGCAGAACAGGAGATTAACAAAATGCTGAAGAAGGATGTTATTGAACCTAGTTATTCCCCTTGGGCAGCACCGATAGTACTCGTTAACAAGAGGTCCACAGGTCTTATAGGCCACCTGAGTATTGTGTGTTACAACTTTCAAACAAATAACTTTGGTTCGTGTTTTAAACCAGAGGCCATGAAATTCACAATTCACAATTTTGAAAGAGGCACCATTGCTTATCATAATTATAAACTTAGCATGCTTTCTCTATTTACTTAATACCCAGAGCTTGATCAGAGTAACGAAGAGAAAATGCACTTCCACTTTATAACAAGTTTTGCACCTCACCCCAAAGGAACCACTGACCCTGGGGCCACATATTTCGAAATTTTGCAAATTTTATCATAAAATGGTAGAATAATACCAAAGAGAAGATTTCAAAGCCTTAATTTGATTTAAGACTATGTAACCCCTCCCCCGACCAAGGATTGGGAGGGGGAGCATAAAAAAAACCATTTTGCTAGATGCACCTTTCTTCATCATAAATATATAAACTTGGATCATTGGCATAAAACCAAGGAGCAAAGGAAGAGATTTTCAAAGAATAAATACATTTTCACTATGTAATCAATAGAGCCCCGCCCTAACACTATAATATTGACCCTGGGGCCATAAAATTCAAAATTTGGGAAGAGACACTCTTGCCCATCATAACTATGTGCTTAGTTTATTTAAAACCCAGAAGCAGAGAAGATTTTAAGAGAATACATGCATTTTCAATATTTAATCAATAGAGCCCCGCCGTAACACCAGAGCCCCTCACCCTGGGGTAATAAAATTCACAATATTGGAAGAGGCATGCTTGCTCATCATAAAAATGTACTTTGTTAATTTATTTAATACCCAGAAGCAGAGAAGACGATTTTTAGGTCACCTGAGTAACTCAGGTGACCTATTGCTATCCGTTTTCGTCCGTCGTCGTGCGTCGTGTGTTAACATTTGAACATTTTCAGCTTCTGCTCTAAAACCAATTTCAACCAAATTTGGTATAGAGCATCTATGGGTGAAGGGGAACAAAAATTGTGAATTTCATGGTCCCCGCCCCCCTGGGGCCTGAGGGGTGGGGGCCAAAACCACTAAAATTTATGCAATCTTTAAAAATCTTCTCCTTTACATCAAGCAGGCAAACTGTTGGCATATATGTAATAACCATTGAGTCCTCTACCAAAATTGTGAAATTCATGGCCCCAGGGTCAGGGGTTCTAGTGCTAGGGCGGGGCTGTATAGATTATATAGTGAAAATACATTATTTCTTTGAAAATCTTCTTCTCTGCTTCTGGGTATCAAATAAGCTAACTAAGAACATAGTAATGATGAGCAAGAGTGCCTCTTCCAGATTTGTGAATTTTATGGCCCCAGGGTCAGGGGTTCTGGTGTTAGGGCGGGGCTCTATAGATTATATAGTTAAATTGCATTTAATCTTTGACAATCTTCTTCTCTGTTTCTGGGTATTAAATAAACTAACTAAGCACATAGTCATGATGAGCAAGAGTGCCTTTTCCAAAATTGTGAATTTTATGGCCCCAGGTTCAGGGGTTCTGGTGTTAGGGCGGGGCTCTATTGATTATATAGTGAAAATGAATTAATTCTTTGAGAATCTTCTTCTCTGCTTCTGGGTATTAAATAAACTAACTAAGTGGATAGTAATGATGAGCAAGAGTCCAGATTTGTGAATTTTATGGCCCCAGGATCAGGGGTTCTGGTGTTAGGGCGGGACTCGATAGATTATAATATAGTGAAAATGCATTTAATCTTTGAAAATCTTCTTCTCTACTTCTGGGTATTAAATAAACTAACTAAGCACATAGTTATGATGAGCAAGAGTGCCTTTTCCAAAATTGTGAATCTTATGGCCCCAGGGTCAGGGGTTCTGGTGTTAGGGCAGGGCTCTATTGATTATACAGTGAAAATGCATTATTCTTTGAAAATCTTCTTCTCTGCTTCTGGGTATCAAATAAACTAACTAAGTACATAGTTATGACGAGCGAGAGTGCCTTTTCCAAAATTGTGAATTTTATGGCCCCAGGGTCAGGGGTTCTGGTGTTAGGGTGGGTCTCTATTGATTATATAGTAAAAAAATACAATAATTCTTTGAAAATATATTCTTTTGCTTCTGGGTTTTATGCCAATGATCCAAGTATATATATTTATGATGAAGAAAGGTGCACGTAACAAAGTGTTTTTTTATGCCCCTTGGGTCAGAGGGGTGGGGGGTGGTTACATAGTCTGAAAATAAATCAATGCTTTGAAATCTGCTCTTTGGTATTAATCAACCATTTTATGGTAAAATTTGTAACATTTTGAAATTTGTGGTGTTTCCTTTGGGGTGAGGTGCACAACTGGTTATAAAGTGGAAGTGCATTTTCTCTTTGTTACTCTGACTACCTCTGGGTATTAAGTAAATACAGTAAGCATGCTAAGTTTATAATTATGATAAGCAATGGTACCTCTTTCAAAATTGTGAATTGTGAATTTCATGGCCTCTGGTTTAAAACACCAACCAAATTTAATTGTTTGAAAGTTGTTACTCAATACTCAGGTGATCTATAAGGCCCGTGGGCCTCTTGTTAAAAGAATAAATGCATTTTCACTTTATAATCAACAGAGCCCCTCCCTAACACCAGAACCCTTGGCCCTTGGGCCATAAAATTCACAATATTGGAGGAGGCATTCTTGCTCATCATAACTATGTACTTAGTTAGTTTATTTAATACCCAGGAGCATAGAAGAAGATTTTAAAGAAATAATGCAGCATTATATAATTAATATAGCCCTTCCCTAGCACTAGAACCCCTGAACCTGGGCCATAAAATTCAAAATTTTGGAAGAGACACTTTTGCTCATTATAACTATGTACTTAGTTAGTTTATTAAATACCCAGGAAGGAGAGAAGAAGATTTTTAAAGAAATAATGCATTTTCACTATATAATCTATATAGCTCCACCTTAGCACTAGAACCCCTGACTCTGGGGCCATGAATTTCACAATTTTGGTAGAGGACTCAATGCTTAATACATTCATGCCAACAGTTTGCCTTCTTGATGTCCACGAGTAAAAAGAAGATTTTTTTAAGATTGCAATAATTTTAGTGATTTTGGCCCCACCCCCAAAGCCCCAGGGGGGCAGGGACCATGAAATTAACAATTTATGCTCCCCTTTACCCATAGATGCTGTATACCAAATTTGGTTGAAATTGGTTCAGTGGTTTCAGAGAAGAAGCTGGAAATGTTCAAATGTTAACACGTCGCACGACGACGGACGAAAACGGATAGCAATAGTTCACCTGAGTTACTCAGGTGAGCTAAAAAGGGAGACGGGACTAGATTCTGTGTCAATTAACGCAAGTTAAACTCAGTAACTAAGAAGAACGCATATCCGTTACCATGGATTGATGAGTCCCTGGACACATTTTTAGGAGCAAAGTACTTGTACTTTAAAAGACCTTGCAAGCGGCTATTGGCCGGTCGTCATGGATGAGTCCGACAAGCAAAAGACTGCATTTGCAACCCACAAAGGGCTATATCAATTTAAAGTCTTACCATTTGGCCTTTCCAATAGCCCAGCTACCTTTGAACATCTTATGGAAGCCATACTTTCTGGATTGCAGT
The DNA here is from genome assembly GCA_003671525.1 of Saccostrea glomerata. Taxonomy (NCBI): domain Eukaryota; kingdom Metazoa; phylum Mollusca; class Bivalvia; order Ostreida; family Ostreidae; genus Saccostrea; species Saccostrea glomerata. The sequence goes on from PRKT01000052.1 coordinate 330,498, forward strand.
GGGAGCGATGTCTAGTATATCTGGACGATATCATTAATTTTGGTTCGACATTTGAAGACACCCTGGAAAATTTAACCTCAATTTTTCACAGATTAAATTCCGCAAATTTAAAACTTAAACCAAAGAAATGTTTTATTCCTGGAGCAAGTGTCCTTCCTAGGACACATTGTATGTCAAGATGGCATCCAATGTAATCCTTAGAAAATCATTGCTGTTCGGGACTGGCCAATAGCAACTTCAGTAACAGAAGAAATAAGGAGTTTTATAGGAATAGCATCCTATTACAAACGTTTCATAGAAAACTTTTCAAATGTAGTCTATCCATTGACGAGATTAACCGAAAACGAAAGTAAATTTGAATTGGTCTGAGGATTGCAAAAAAGCTTTTAATTTGATAGCTTAAAACACTTGCTGACAACCTGTCTTACCCATTGACAAATGATATATTTATATTAGATACAGACGCAAGCGCGGAGTTGGTGCTGTTTTATAACAACTGCAGGATGGAAAAGAGGTTGTGATTGCCTTTGGCAGTAAAACCTTATCGAGATCCCAAATGGGATATTGCACAACCTATCGAGAATTGTTGGAAGTTGTTACATTTATGAAGCTGTTTAGGCAATATTTATACGGTCGACCATTTTTGAGAACAGACCATGCGTCCCTGATTTGGCTGAAGAACTTCAAGGAGCCTGAAGGCTTAATGGCGCGCTTGATTTCACTACTAGAAACGTATGACTTTACTATTGAACACCGTAATGGCCATCTCCATGGAAAAAAAAGACGGGTTATCCAGAAAGCCGAGAAAACGCGGTAGAGAGAGAAATGCCGCCGCCTATGTTTTTCTTGGACGGAATGTTCTGTCAATGTTGTACCAAGTGTACATCCTGAAGGTGATTCTAACACGCGTTCAGTATCAAACTGCCTGCAACAATGGAGTCTAAAATCTCTTCGAAACCAACAGGATGATGACCCACCTATTAGCAAAGTAAAGCAATTTATACTGGAGTGCACAGAACGTCCCAAGGTTAATAATCCTAGTCCAACAGTAAACTGTCTATTTCGACAGTGGGATAGACTAAGTGTTGTGAACAACATACTGTACCGGGAGTGGGAAAATGATAACAAAGAAGTTATACTCCAGGTGGCTGCACCTAAGTCTTTGAGAAGGGAGATATGTACCATCTGCACAACAATCGTACCTCGGGTCACCAAGGACGAGAGAAAACATTGCAGTCTATTAAAAGTAGGTCATATTAGCCAGGTATGTCAGATGACATTGGTCGTTGGTGTCAATCGTGCCAACCATATGCTAGAAAGAAACCAGGACATAGGATAGGAAAATTACCTATGCAGCACGTAACAGTGAATGGACCACTTGAGTGCATTGCAATAGTCGGTCCTTTACCAATGACAAATAATGACAATCAGTACATAATGGTAATTTGAGATTACTTCTCCGAATGGAAGGAGGCTTTTGCTTTGCATGAACATACGGCTCAGACCATGGCAGACAAATTGGTGACAGAGTTTGTAGGCAGATTTGAAGCACCATACCGCAGTCACACGGACCAAGGAAGGAGTTCGAGTCAGAATTATTTTCTGAGATTTGCTCTCACCTAGGTATAGCCAAATCCCATACTACACCATACAATCCCCAATCAAACGGGATGATTTAAAGGTTCAATCGCACTTTACAACAGGTGCTGGCCATTTTTGTAGATGAAAATAGAACAAAATGGTATGATCACTTGCCCTATCTGATGATGGTGTATAGTGCGACCGTCCATGACAGCACCAAATGCACTCCAAAACTTGTCATGCTGGGGAGAGAAATAATGCTTCCGATTGATATCACAGCTGGTTCACCCCAAGTGAATTCTCGAACAATGGATGTTATAATTCTTATGTAGAATGGGTCCATAACTTAATAAAATTGTTTTATTCCACTGTTCACGAAAACTTAGAGTCGAGTTTAAAACGACAAATTTAAAAAGATTTGACAACAAATTAAAACCTCGAGCTTTTTCACCAGATGACTTAGTACGGTGTTGGTATCCTCCAAAGGCACAACAAAAACTAGGCTCTGGATGGACTGGACCATATGCCGTTGTCAGGAAGTTGTGCGACATAACTTATGAAATTGAAAATTCATCTACTGGAAAAACATGCGGTTCATGTTTACCACCTGAAAGAACTCTAAGGCGACGGAGTATCCGAAAATCAGTATATTTCTGATTCCGATCAATCGGTCGAATCTGAGACTGAATACGAGTCGGATACCTGCTCGGACAAAGAAAACAACAGTGAAGATGCTCAACAAGCATCCCCTCACTCCCAGCCTAGCTCGTCCTTGCAATCTTTTAAACAGTCTCGGAAAGGAAGGCTTCTTAAGCCTGTTTCCAGATACTCTCCCTCATCAAGTCAAAATACATCTTTTCAAGAGGGGGAGGAGTGTTGTTATTTTATTACAGTATTTTTTTTAAATAAGGTTTATACATGTAATTTATACTTTGTTTTTAAAACAAAACGTCGGTAGAGGACATGAGTAGTACAAAACCTGGCTTCCTTACGGTGGAATGGGTGACATGTACTTTCATCATAGGTTTTGCTTTTGGTGACGTGTTTACCCTGCACATATGTGTCGTATTCTACGCGCGTAGTGTAGAATAGTATTGCTAGGATTTGCACACGTTAGGTCAATTGGGTCTGTTGTCCATTTGACATACATGTATAGCTCTTGGGTAGTTTTTTTTCAGCATGTAAAATGTTACATGAATACATCTGAAAATTTTTAAAAATATTCATTTTAAATGGAAGAAGATTTCTTTGACCTGTTTGCAAACCTAGACGAGATAAACGAAGTACTACGACAGTGCGATACGAAGTTTATTGAAGTAAAGTTTGACCCTAGAGATATGGCTTGTCCGGTTATGGGATGTAATAGGATAAACTTAACCACCAAGACAAAATTTACTAGACACTGGGCGGAGAGGCACAGAATACAGTCCAGGAAGTTTTCATGCCCAGTGGCTGCTTGTTTGGCTGAGTGCCGTCCTAAGTCGGACATGAGGGCCCACTTTAGGACCAAGCATGAGAGGAGACTATTCTACTGAAATGTGAATCAGTGGTTCGGGAGAATAAGTGTTACATTAACCCAGGACTTTTTGTTTTCAAGGGTGCATCCGTCACAGAGGCCAATAAGACTGTCCTCCCGACAATGCAGGAGATTGCGGGGACGTGTCCTCCTGAGAGTGACAAGGTTCAGGGAAGGAGTGTCGGGGACCAGGCACCGTGTGAAAGGGACCAGGAACCAGTGAAGCGGAAGAGGATTTCCCTCGAGGACAATCATGCAAGGAGGGAAACCTCAGGAACCGCTGCGTCCATTTATACCTCTTGAAGGGACTATCTTAGTCTTTTACCACCTTCCCGTCAGACAGCTAAAAGAGCTGCAGACCTGTCTGGTATGGATGTGTACACTAAAACTCGTTTAGTACGAGCACGAATATTGCGAATTCACAGATATAACGAAGTCATTTTGGATCCCCAGATATATATTTAATTAATTTCTTATACGGTTATAACAAATTACGGGTATAGTGAAGTAATTTCAAAGGTCCCGGCGACTTTTTTTATAACCGAGTTTTGCTGTTAGTAACAGTGTAGATCAGATGGGACGTGCCAGAGAAATCGTAGAGAGGAGACTCGCGGAACTCGAAGGTGGGGGAACGGCAGAGAGAAAGAAGCGATACGAGCGTCAGAGCAAAGAAATAGAGAGCTAGAAAAGAAAATACAGCGACTTAAGGAAAAAAGACACCCTTTTCTTGGAGTAATTGTGAAACCGTATTATAGAGACAAAGACAGTGATTGATCGATATATATCATGATACATACCATGACTGAGTGACGTGAACACTTATAAATACATAGTTATAACTATTTCTTTCATTGTTCATGTATGTTATACTTGATATGAATTTGTTTGTACATATATTTAATAACTAATATCATAATGTGTTTGAAAACTTATTTCCCTCTGAAATTTTAAATACTGTTCTGTGTATCCCGTTTCTGTTAATGACGCAGTCTGTGCGTACCTATTCAAATTTAAGATCACGTGACGAAAACAATTCCCTCTTTTCACAGCACCGTATGCGAATGGTTTATGAGGAGAGTAGCGCATCAGAAACCTTTGGCTAGCGAAGATCAATCTCCTATGCAGAGTTGTCGTTCGTTCCTCTCTCAGACACCTCTGCAATAGGCTCAAGTCAAGATTTTTGACATAACGTATAAAACGTGATATTTGCAGGATTTTTTCAAATTAAATTGATAGTTCTGGATTGATTTAGTAAATATCTATCTCAAAACTTAGACATAAGCATAGAAATTGAATAATAATGAATTAAAACAAACGCACTATTTCTTGTGTTTATCACTGTGATATACGCGAGCCAATGACAGAGCTGAATGTATGAGCCGATGGTAGAGAGTGAGCGAAGATGGGACACCCCTATCACTATACATGTACATCCCCTGGTTTTCCAGCAGGGAGGGGGTTTATGATAAATAAATATGATTGACCTATCAGCTCTTTTAATTATCCACAAGAATAAATTATACATTACTCAGAGTCTGGTACATCTGTTTCATATTTGGATATTTTACTTGAAAAGGCGTTAATGGTAATTTAACAACCAAGCTCTATGATAACCGTGATGACGTTACCTTATTTATCGTCAACTTTCCTTACTTATGCAGCAATATACCTCCATCACCTGCAAACAGAGTTTATATATTGTAGACAGTGTTATTTTCGCCCGGTGTTATTTTTGCACTTGAAAACAATTTGGCCCCGTTTCAAATTGTTCTGTGGAAGAGCATGTTCTACGTATGAACAATATCTAAAACGAGGTTAATTATTGACAAATAAAGTGATAAATCAAGAAAATCAGCAATTATCGATTAAAGTCATCATGTCGTAAGTTCTATGGTCTAAACAATGACCTTGTCAGCAAACACAATTTTTCACCGAGTCAAATGCTAACTGACTAATTGTTAGTCCATTATTTACACACTGAATTGACGAGGGATTTTTCCGTTATTTCCCGATCTTGACAAGCCTTGAAGACGCACACGGCGGGATTGACCGGTCGGCAGGGGTAGCTCACTCCTCCAATGTTTTCGAGGTCTGTGTTTACTCTGGTTCTTTTTTTGTATTGTTTGATGGAATTTTGAACTTGAATACTGTTCGATATCTCCACATATTTCATTGTTTAAACTGGGGATGCCCCTTTTAACTTTGGTTGGTTCTATTTCTGGTGCAATACATATACAAACTTTTAGTTGAGTTTAACAGATAGTTTCATTTACGCCTTGAAGAATCATGATCATCTTCCTGAATGTTATTTTATGCGTCTGTTACCACGCATTGAACATTGTGCACGGTTTCCCTCTGAACCCAGTTCAAGGAGAATCTGGAACAAGATCTCATCATGTACTTAATATATATGGAGTTTATATCTCTACATACAAATTTTTACTTAAACACGGTCTTGTCAATGGAACTGGGCTTTCATCATCCGAAACTGTAACCGGATATTTTGGTAACGGTAAGACAATTTGCCCATAGATTCTCCACAATTTTAGAACCATTTAATGTCAGATTTTTTTAAACCTCCGAAATATAAAGTGGAAACATTTTATTTCTTTCATTTTGATACGATGCTTTATACGTTCATGTTGGTTATTATATATGATATCGTATCGCAACTGTTGGTAACGTTTAGCTTTACTGGTCAAAAAAAAAAAAAGCAGAAAAGCGTGTACATAGATAAGCGTTCGTTGTCCTTCAGAAACTTCTGGTTGCTTTCACTTTGGGAAGAAATATCATATTTTTGGAATTGTTTAATTTTAATCGAAGCACTTGTACCACTGTTTTGTCTGTCAGAAATTTGTGACATCAAACAGTTGTTGCACTAAAACATTTAACATGAGAGAATTTTGCTTGCAGAGAAAAATACATGCAGAATATTTTGCCATTTCACAAGAATTATATAAGACTTTATACATAGCGTGTCAATTTTTGCCATTTATTTAAAATACTCCAAGGGAAACGAAGATCATGTATGCTTTCAAGTTTCGGTTAAAGAGAATGAAAGATATATGTATGTTTTTATAATTTTATATGTTTAGATGCTGATTCCCAAACACACTTTTTGAAAAATATTTACGAAATAACGAATCATCAAAGCGAGATTCAACGACATTTTTCTAGTACGGCTCACTTCCACGTCAACGGGGAGCAAATCATTATGGGTCAGTATTCAGAAAAGAATTTAAGAATTAACTCTTTAGTTGTAAAAAATAGAATAAACAATAATCATTTAATAAAAATTATTAAAATGTTCTTTCCAGTTCTTTATATTATTTCTGTTGAGGATCTGAATATTACACAAGATCTCTTCATTTAAATCAACATAATTGGGAAACCGAACGATTATAATTAACTTGTCTCAAATGCATAGCTTCAATGAGCTGTGTTTTAAATTGTCCTTTAAAATTGAACTCCAAACAAGGAAGTATCTGCATGTATCTATTGTAAAGGCACTATTGGTTTTGCATAAATAAGGTTGTGCCTTACAGCCTTCAACTTGATATATTTTAACAGAAATCATTGTCTTGTTTTGTTGAACTTGTTCCAAAAACGTTGATTATTCTTTATATTCCAAATTTATCAGTGTGTCAGATGGTAATTTATAGTCTTAATTTTTCGAAATGCTTACATAATTTGTTTTAAATAATGGATGTCCTAAAAAAAAATCTTTATGGAGAATTTCAGGAATCTTAAATAAATTTTAAGACCACATTTGATGAACAGAAGTTGAGCTAATTCAATTTTCTAATAAATTGAATATTATTTCGATTGACTGTTTGTTGTTTAACGTGAAAAAGACGGTACAAGTTACATTAATTTTAATACATTTATTTGATTATAATCATAGGCACTTGGTTTTAGGGTGGTTATTTTATGTATAATTTTCTTTTCTAGCTGTGTCTGAATGCCTTCATTACAATAAAAATGAAAAACATCGCTGAAATAAGAACGTTTTCAAAATATCATATTACTGTATATAAAAAGAGGGAAGGTACGACACTCGCCATCTTAGATTTCCAGGGGTGTCTCGGTTCATCTTAATTGATTTTAATCAGTATCTACACTTTTCCTACCGATGTCGGGTGAGATCTAGGTTCAAAAATGATTAAGAACGCCTTTCAATCGTTTGCCAATTTGAACTTGTATAAAAAATGCAGTATTCCAAAATGTCCTCAAAAGTTTGCTGAAAGCAACGGAAGTGCCGATTTATAACGATGAAAAATGTAGAGGCATCCTGGAATTACACGGAAAATCTAGAGGTCAGAAACCGCGCAAAACTTGTTCTCTGTTGATTTACCGTATTTTGAAAAATTGTTTTTACAGTAATATGATTTAAAACGTGCTAATTTCAGCGATTTTTTAAAACTGTAATGAAGGTATTCAGACACACTTAGAAAAACACAATACACAAAGTACACCATCCTGAAACCTAGCGCCTATGATTATAATAACTGTTACAGATACCTATCAGCTTGTGTTTATTTGTCTTTTGAAATTGCTCAATTTAATTTAGAAATATAGCAAAGTAAAATGAGAACGAAATATACTTTGTGCCCTTCTTAAACGGATACTAAATCTAACCTTATCCTTGTAATTTCGCAGCTCACAACTATGTACGATCTCTTCGGAAAACTGTGCAAAATCTTGCTAAAAACCTGCTTCCGGAGTCTACTGTAGATCTTATAAGGGAGAAAATGGCGCAGTGTCTGTACACTATTCAGCAGTTTTATAGTAATACAAACTGGGTAGAAATCCACGGAGAAACCATTTTGAAAGAGTTTGGTAAGTCAATACTGTAAAGTCATTATACAGGTAGAGAAAACAGACAATGTTCTTTTAATTTTGATGGGGTTTGTCGATTTGTACATATTTTTTAAAGTATTTATTAAATAATAACGCATAAACGGTCGTCCCTCCGAGGCCCCAACTGCAACCCGGAGCCTCAATTGACAGGTCTCATCTAAAGGACCAGGGGGGATCGAACCTGCGATATAGCACCTTTTGCCACACGGGTCCTTAGTTTATAACATGGTAGGTCTCATCTAAAGGACTATAGGGATCAAACCTGCGACGTAAGGATAAACTCTTTTCTCCGAGATTTAGAGTAACTATGCAATTAAACTTTTCTCTGATGGGTTTCCAACTTCTTATCCTTGCTTGTATTACCTTAAAAAAGGAATATGTGTTATCCTCTCTTAATTTCAAGTTTGCTTCAACAATATAAATAGTAAAGGACTGTTTCTATTAGATATTTTAAAACAGGTTTTCCATCTTTTCCTTTTACTCATGAATATAAAAGAAAAATACCTTCCTTCTGTACTAGGTATTGCAGAATCACTTCAGATGAACATCAACGACCTGTCGGAAAGCACTTGTTCAGATTGTCCTACGGATACAAACAGGTATTTCTTTTGTCTTCCTTTTCTGTCTTTCATTTCAACTTCCTGTTTATCTGTGTCTGTCCGTACCATACATGATAACTACTCTTCATCTCAGTTTTCCCAGCAACTACTCTTGCAGATGCGTAGATTTAAGCACATACTTTCTTGAGGTATGTCATATACGAGGGGTTATCAAAAAGTTCGTGGACTGAGGCTATAAATTTAGTACTATGTGGTCTGTGCTTTCAAAATTTATATGGAACATAAAATAACAAAAAATAAAGAAACGTTGAAAATGTTAGCTTGATTCGTTCATTATTTTTTGAATTATTATAAAATGAAAACGACATTATATGATCACCCGGCGCCGTCGTCGTTTATTTTCATCATGTCCGATAACGTCATTGTTTTTTCAATGTCTGTTTCTTCTACCTCATATACTTTTTAGATGAGATTCCCTGGGGCTGAGTAAGGACTTAAACCCGCCTTGTTTATATGACTTTACAATGTCATGAACAGTGGCCTTCAATGAATAAAATATTTCAAATAGATTAATACATTGGGTAAGACCCTCGCTTGACTGTGCTAGCATATTTTGCTTTTGGGAGTTCAATATCTACAACACATGATCAACGTTATTTTTGACGTGATTGATTATTCACACATTGACTGCAAATTGGCATTAACTGTGTATCCCCTTTCTCTCTGAATCTATTTTGACATTAAAAGACAAATACTCTGGATGCATATTATTTCTCTGTACCCAGTTTCAACATATTTTAGGTCTATACCAGTTTTTTTAGGGGCAAAACTTTGTAGAATGTTGCAAACGGAAACCCCTCCCCCCTTTTGACGTCATTTTCAAGGTCTCATTTATTTGGACAATCCGTGTAAAATTTACGATAAAATTTCATAGAACTTCCAGAATAAAGTGAAAATTTCATATTTTATGAAACAAATGGGCCCCGACACATGCCTGAATTAATGGGATTTTTGGATGTGAAATGATCATATCAAAAGAGTTTTTCTCAATTACACATAAGTCGCAAAAACGTCGTGTTCGAGGTTGCGCCGCCTAGACATACCGTTGCTTACAATATCATCACTTATTTATTGAAAAATAAAATTTATGATTTATAGATAATTCTTTAGATAGAAAAGATGATGCTAAGTAGATATTTTAAAATTCATTGATGTGCCTACAGCGGTTTTAATTTTATGACGCTAGTCCACGAACTTTTTGATAACCCCTCGTAGTGGGATTCATTTTTGTATGAATCTGATATCAACTTCCTGATAATTTGTATATAATTATATTATATATCTGTCCGTACCATACTTGACAAATTTTTATCTCAGTTTTTAGCTCTACTGGTCAGAGATCAGAAGAGCTTATGTGATAGTAAGGTAGCCGTCGTCCGTCCGTTGTAACACATCTGCAACAGTTATAGAACTTCATTTTACAAATTCTAATTTCTATTCTGAAAGAAATGAAAGCCTTTGCATAAATCAAGGAAAACTTTTATGTTACAAAAAATGCACCCAATTTCTGATTTTGATATATTTTAATAAAACAAATAAATTTTGCTGTTTTATATACATTTCTGTCATTAAGCATATCTAGCGGTATGTGCAAGAACAATATTCTGTCCACCACAAAGCTGACAAGTGGATACAAATCAGGCCAGGATGTTTCCAAGCCACTAAATAGTGCGTCACGAAAAGGGAAATGTAGCCATGGTTCCAGCGATGACGATTCCCGACACAGTACAGCGACTGGTGGGATCTACAAAGGAAGGTCGACTTCTGCGCATTCTCCTCACTATCACTTGCATCTTCAAGCATTTGAAGCTGCGAAGCAAGCATCCGTTTATTTTTTGTCCGATGAAGGTTTGTTTGTAAATTGTTTGTTGTTTAACGTCCCTCTCGTTAATAATTCATTCGTACGGAGACAACACCATTTGCCGGTGGAGAGCTATAAATTTGTCCTAAACTCGGCACTCAAGGCCATTGAGCAATGAGGGGTCTTTTTAATGCCAGCACCTACTGCCACACGAGACCTTGGTTTTTAAGTTCTCGTCCGAAGGACCGATCCCCACGTCCCCCAGTGGGATTCGAACTCATGACGTACGGATCAACCACTTACTCTGCGACTTTAGAGCAAACACTCGTACAACTACGACACGCGGGCGACCACCGAGGAAGGTAGGTTTCAAATGACTATAAGAAGTTGACTTTATCATGTATAGTGCATTGATTTTTTCAGCAGTGTCTTCTCAAAAACACATAGTATACAATTAATTTGGTACTTTCCTGGGAAAAGTGGCCAACAAAATTAATTGCATTTTTATGTGCAAATACATATAAAGATTTCCTGCCTTCAAAAGTATTTACCCAATAATACATAAACTTAAGAATCAGTAATAAAACGGAATATAATAGTTAAATACACGACAAAGCAAATTAAACGACCCTGGTTCCTTGCTATAATTAACCTGTTTACTGTGTGAGTAGAGAAAGAACATCATCTCGCGTGGCACAGTGGATAGTTGGTCTACTGTAGAGTCGCGAAGTCAGGAGTAGCATGATTCTTAAGTCGCGGGTTTGAATCCCACTGTGGGATGTGGAAACTGGTCGGATGGGACCGTATAAACTGAGGTCGCGTGTCGCAGTAGGTGCTAGTACGATAAAGATCCCGCCCTGATCAATGGCCTTTAGTGCCGAGTATAGGACACAAAATTAAAAATTTGAAGTTCTCCACCGGCAAGTAATAGCGTCTCCATATGAGTAAAAAAAATCCTCGAGAGGGACGTTAAACAATCAATCAATCATTTATACAAACTTTATATTTTTTCGGTCTTTGCCTTTCTTTTTTCGACTGAATTTTTAAAAAATATTTTTAAATTTGATATTACAGAAAAAGTTTCATTGTTGCGTGTTTCTTTTTATATTTTATTCACACTTTCAGACAACGGACTAATGAACATTCTTGGTTTTGCTCTCTTCAAAGAAGTACTTAGTATAAAATCTAAACAGGAGAATTCCGCTATCAAATCTAGCTCTATCACTTTCGTTATTGATGTCACTGGTTCCATGCATGACAATATTGCGAGCGTGAGAGAAGCAACGACAAGATATGTGGAGCTTATACGAACATCAGAAAACGTACCCGAAAAATACATCCTTGTGACCTTCAGTGACCCAGGTATTTTATCATTAAAATGATAATTCATTTTTTTAGTGAATAAGTATTAAAACTCGACATTTTAGATAGATCGACGTATTTTCACATTTCCATTCTTATGTTGACACGATATAGTATACTGGTGAGCTTGAAGTAAAATATTCCACAGAGTCTAAAACATATATGTTTCATATTAAGATATTAGTAATTTACTAGACGTTAATTAATGCGTATAATTCATTTAGACGTTAATGGTTGCTTTATGAAAAACATGATGAATAACTTTTCAATCGTCACCTTAATTCCCTTACTTGTGCAGCAATCCTTGTCATCTGCATATGGAGTTTATATCTCTCAGTACGAGGGGTAATCAAAAAGTTCGCGAACCATCTCAATATCTAAAAAAACACAATTCAGATTAGAAAAATATTTGGCACACACATGCAGTTTTGCTCCTTGTTTGTGACGTCAAAATGTGAAAATGTCGTCATTATGTAGGTCACGTGTGACAAAAAAGTGATTATGTCAGTCGTACTCGTTCAACACACAACCGTAAAATTTATGGTATATCTTAGAAAATCCTTTGCAGTAGCGTATAATAATTTGTACACAGTTTATTAAGACAAAGGAGTTCCCATAAATTAAAAAAATGATTGGATTGATCGTTTTAGTGAAGGACAGCAGATGGTTAAAAATTGTGTGTATATGTTACGTTGCCCAGTGAATTCAAGTTTGAAAAAACATGTGTTTTTAATTAAGCAATTTGCCATCAAAGACCTCCAATTTACACTTGCCAAATACATGTAGTTGAATATCTTAACAATAATATGTAATAGATAAACCATACAATTTTGACTGTTTTGTGGTGTATTGTAAATTATACCATGGTTTGGATTTCACGACCCTGGGTTTAACCTCACGAGACGAAGTCGAGTGAGGTTACCCAGGGTCGTGAAATCCAAACCATGGTATAATTTACAATACACCACAAAACAGTCAAAATATGTATGGTTTATCTGTTTTAACCTATGATATATAAATATTAAATTTATTTTAAATGGGTACAACATGTTTATTAGTATTAATTTAAGTGTAATATAATTTTATTCAAGCATTATCCCTATGGAACCTCATTCAAGGTATTGCATCATCACAAATTAAAGAAGAAACGATTCTCGGAAAATTGCATCATCATTAATTAAAGAAGGAACCATTGTCAGAAAATAGGGGGTGAAAATGGGGAATTTATAATCAATAAGAAAAAAGTGATAAATTCTATTATTTTAAATACAATATTTAAAAGATAATATTTAGCACTAAATATTCTGTACTTTGATAGAACTTTTGAGAAAATATTTTTAAAAAGTGCGATAAATTTAAGAATTATCGAAAGTTTAACCTCATGGGGAACCTCTTTCAAATGATCACGTGATTCAAATTTGGCGTCAAGCGCACAGTTGAGTTAAGAAACACGATGGAGGTTGACGATCTTGATTTCATGGAACTTTTGCCAGTTTTGGGCGATGAACTTGGGGATGACGATGAAAACTTTACATTAAGTCAAATCGCCGATCGTATAGAACTGGACTACATAAAGTCAGAGTGCATGATATCTAATTTTGCGGACATGACTTTTGATCTTGGATATCAGTCTGAGAGTGGAGAAACGGGACCCAGCCATTCTAACATGGAAGTAACTACCATTCAGGATACGTGTACTCTTTCAGAGAATTCGTTGAGATTCGGAAATCCAGTCAAAGACGAAGATTTGGATGAACTTATCTCCGGGACAACCCCTGCCAACACTAAGAAAAGTACAGCATGGTCAGTTCGTGTGTTTAATGATTGGCGCATTTCACGAAATACTGCACTTGAAAATATTCCAAATTTGGACCATTTTTCCGCGGATGACATAAACAGATGGCTCTCGAGGTTCATAGTTGAAGTAAGGAAACGTGATGGGGATTTTTACCCTCCTAAATCACTCTACCTCTTAACAACGGGTATTCTGCGCCACATGCGAGAAAACGGAAATACTCTGAACTTTATGAACGAAAAGGATGACCGTTTTATCCGATTTCGACGGAGCCCAAGTCTACCAAAACCCGGTGTTGATTTGAATGTAATGTGGGTCCTACTGAAACGTCGGCAACAGCAATTCTGAACCAGTTGAAAAGTGGATTTAATCAGTGTAGTTTCACATTTAATTTTGGAAATTAATAACTATGTTTGAACAGGCATTCTTACATTTGTTTGGACTGTAAACAAATTCAGATAAATTTGTTTATCATAATACAATTGCTTTATTTTGTTAATTTTAATTAATAAAGACACCCTGATTTGCTTTATTTTTATAGCATGGATTATTGAAAAGAAATTATACCATGGAAGTTATGGTATAACTGCAACAATGTGAAATTATACCATGGTGTATGGGGATTTATACACAAATGCCTATAACATAGGGGCAATGGAAGTATCATAGGTTAAAATTATTTAATACCTAGGATATCGTTTACTTTAGAATTTAAACATATTAGATATGATAAAAAGTAGGCACCCATTCTCTTTCCACCTTGAATAAACGTCTCTCGAGAGACAGAAGATTTGGGTTTTGATGGTCGCCATGCTTATTTTTGGAAAGGATATTCTTATCCACCCATTCTGTTGCCGAGATTTGACCATTTCCGACAAATGAGCTGTTTTTGTAATAAAAATTAACTTACACGGAAAGAAATATAAAAGTCAGAAAAATCTTTCAGATTTTGTGACAGAACGCTACGGAGGGGTTTACGAGACCGCCTATATCGCATGCTCGCGCATTAGCAGAACGGTGGCAGATGTGCATTAAAATCAGAGAGGATTAATTTAAAATAAAATCAACAATGAAACCAAATATTTCTTCTTACATGGAAGTTATTCAATTAGTTCGAGAACTTTTTGATCACCCCTCGTAGATTCGATACGTCTACGTGTGAACAGAATCTAAAACATGGTATATATTATTGACTAACAAGTTGATGAGGCAAGAATATCAGCAGCCTCGTTTAAGATGGCTTTGTCAGCAAATACAATCTCGAAGTCAAATGATGAATGACATTTTTTTTTCATTCTGGTTGTTCCATTATTATTTACACACAGAATTGTCGATGTATTTTTCAAAACATGACAAGGAGCACTCGGCGAGTGTGACTGGTCGGCAGGAGATATTCACTCCTATTTTGTTATGCTTAATGGATTTTTGAGCTCGATCGAATACTGTTCCGTTATCCCCACATATTTCATACAAATTAATGATGATATTTCACAGTTAGTTTAGAAACTGCATGGGAGACCACAAACCCTGATGAGATGATCAATTGGTTGTCGAGTCTTTCGGTGGATGGGGGTGGAGACTGTCCTGAATATTCTTTATCTGGTTTAATAACGGGTAATTAAAAGCCAGGATATTGTTAGATAGCTTTAAATGTGTTAAATTGGTTGTAAGTCGTAAAAATAAAGCGAGTTTACAGATTTTGCCAAATTTGAATTATCAAACTATAATGAGGCTGAATGCATCTTTTTATGATCCTTAATATATTCCATTATAATACCCTTTGTTTGAAAGTCAAAATTGATTCCTTATGTAAAGAGAAGTCTTGCTTAATTAAATAAAACGTTTTAAAAAAACGTTCTTGGTTTTGTTCAATTACCATTATTGTGTTTAAGGGGCGACAATGTCGAATAATAAATCAACCGTATACATTATAACGGATGCACCTGCAAAAGACGAAAGCAGAGAAACAGAAGTGATATCAGTTTTACAGAGGAAAAACCTAACTCCGAAATTTCTTATTACACCTGAATGTTCAGTTAGGAAAAAACGTAAAGCAGGTTTGTTTCTTTCAATATCCTAATAATGTTTGCACATTTCTTCGCTGTAAAACAACCCAGAAATTGTTTTATCATATATAAATAATTTTTTTTTTAAAAAGATAAAAGCTTATAGTAAAACATAAATGTCAATGCTTTCAGCAGGACGACACAAGCGCTCTTCTTCCGTATATGATCGGATAGCTCAGGCCACAGGTGGGAGTGTTAACAGAGTCCAGACCTCGGAATTACAAGCCATTGTGGAAGCAGATCTAACGGTACAAACTTTAGAAAAACAGATCCATCTTGTAACGATATTCCGAGTCAAAAATCCCCTGAAGCTAATTAAGGTTGCTAATATCTAAGGATATTTAAACGATATATCTAACTAATGAATTTCTTGGACACTCGTGCCTTCCAATACATATTGTATGCAAAATGATACTTTATAGGTATTTTGCATACTGAATTTTGAAAATTACTGTTTTATTCTAGATTTTTATGTTTTAAGGATGTCATCACCATGCATATCACGTAAAAACTGAAATAACTGGTCATTCGTAGGTATTTGTGATAAAAGAGGGCATCCCTGTATGTAAAATTTAGAAGCAATTTTGAAATAAATTACTGACCACTTCTTTATATTTTCCTTCAGGGAGATATCCCCTCCTCTGTTGCTGTGATCAGATGGATAACTATGCAAGCCAGTGACCCTAGTGTTTTTAACATTGAAGTTGATAGATCCGTTTTATATTTGAGTATTTTTATTTCTGGTTTGAGGAACACAAGCCATCTGAATCTGAAATACCCTAATGGTGAGTGTTAAAATGTGTCTAGTAACAATTTTGTCATATACTAGTATAGGTAAAAAAAAATCAATATCTGTAGATTTTTGTGAACGATAATTTGTTTTGCGGGTCACTAGTAACATTAGAATTAACATTATATTTAACAGAACATACTGGAGTACTAGAATTAGACATGTACATGTGTAATGATACTTTTAGCACTTCCTTGAAACATAAATTGTGAAGAATAATGTTTTTAACAAGAGGGGCCAAATATTTTGTTTAATTTAAACGATTTTTGTCAGGTACTTCTGTCAATTTCAATTCTTCTGAAGAAATTATCCTAAACCACGTTGGGAGCACGGGTACAATTTCAATAAAGGTATAATTTATGTTTCAAAATATAACCAGTAAACAAAATTTTAAAAAAAATCAACTGAACAATAACAAAGTTGTCTGTGATATACTATGTACTTGTATTATATCAAAAATATTCCACAAACTTTATTACAATATGTATTATTATGTTTTTAATTTTATTTTTTTAACATTTCTGTTCAAAAATGGCTTTACCTTTTAAATATAATTGCATTTCCATGTTCCTAAATTAAATCTTCATCCGTGCCTTTAATTTTTCCTAGTCACCCGAAAAAGGACAATGGTCATTGGAAAGATTATCTAGCGATCTCTGGGTTGTGAATGTAACCTCAAATAGCAAATTCGATTTTACGCTTACTTTAAACGAGCGCCTAAATGGAATCCCTTTTGCTCTAAAAGGGAACCCGATATTAGGTAACTCTCTCTCTTTCTCTGTGTGTGTTGGAATGAACAGTAAAAAAACGATTTTTTCAAATAATTCAATTCTGTTTATATTACGAAAACGCAATTTTATCAGAATTTATCTGCAAGAAGACTTGATAAAATGTAGGCGCTGTACGTTTGAATAGTGAATTTGAAAGATAATCTTGTGGCAACTATGACTTTTTTGTCGCAGGTGAAAATTATACCTTGATAGCAGATTTGGAGAACTTTCAAGCGAACTACTCCGTGTCTTCCTTACTGTTCGTTGACGAGGAAGGTAAATCCATCCTTGAATTGATACCCAGTCTTCTCAGTATAACGCCAAGACTCCAGTATCTTGTTGACTTCAACCTAAACTTCTCAAATAAGGTAATGTCAGGCCACCGATTAATCAATGCTTTGCTTCCTAAAAGAATATTTTATAAAATAAATGTTTTTAAAATACCTGATTTTCGTAAAGGCATCTGGAGTACAACTACATGGAAAAGACTCTGAGGGTGATATGTATGTACGCTCCTTGCCATTTGAGATAAACCCAATGGACATAAGTTTGTCAGTGGTACCATACACAGGTTGTTGGAAATACCTTGTCAAATAATACTAGTAGTCAGTTTTCAATTTAAACAAATGGTTTCAGAAATTTAAGTTGAGTCAAATGAATGTTAAATTACAAATTTTTGCAGGTGAGCTACCGCTCCTCAAAAGCGAGAAACTGTTTTACACAATCACAAACCATGGGGTTATCGACAAAACGGTTTCCGTTACCGTCAGTGATGACAGAAGTTACATTGTCGGTGGTGGTAGTTTTTTTACTTATCTGATACCTGCAGGAGAATCTGTGACTAGAAGCTTCGAGATCCGGGGAACTGAGGCTCTTTCAATCGTGTGAGTTTTAAAACTGACTTTTGTAACTGTGAATATATACATTCACAGTTTTATATATGTTCTCAAAATAACGCACAAATTTGAGATTTTTGTCATTCTTTGATTTCAATATACATGTAATTTATTGCAGGACTGTAAATATCACCATCAGCGTATCTTCCGAAAGTCTCCAGAGTCTTAGACAGAGTTTTGTGGTTAGTTTTGATATCTTCAAGTATTTATGGGTTCTTTTTTTTATCTTAATGTTTTAATCCTAATAGTTGCTTTTATCATGTATTTCCTAACATAATGTTACTTAATAGGTCAAGCAAGTCACTGTTTTCGTTTGTTGTCGTACATTGTGTATTTTCCGACATCAATCGTTTTTTAACAATCGAATATGTCCTTCTGTCAGTCAGTTGCTTGGATGTAGTCATCCATCCCTCATCTACCCCACTTTTTACACCATTGAATGCACTTTAATTAAATAAGCACTAAATATCAATGTAGAGTGACATTGTTTATCACCTATTTTGTTTTGATTGGACACATTTGGGGTTTCCAATCGGAAAACATGGAAATTGCCTGTAAAATTTGGGTTACCCATATCCCCTATTCATTCTTATACATGTACCTTTAAAAATTTTAATGAGACATGATTCTGTAAAACATAAAGCCATTTTGTACTTTCTATTTTGTTTTGAAAGGACAGATATTTGGGATTTCCAATAGCAAAACATGGACTTTGCCATTCTTGGTACTCTTAATTACGTTGTGTATGTCTTTAATTGATTCGGTATGCAATTGACAATCATTTGGCGTCGGAAGCAAATTGAAAGTAGGGGGGTCTAAGTGCAAGAAATTGTTTCAACAACAAAAAAATTAAAAAGGGATTTGTCCCTTGCCCAAACACGAAAATCCTATTTCGTTGGGTTGGGGGAAATAAGTTCGAACTTCTTTCAGTAATAATTTTTTTTCCAAACACCACCACTTTCCCCATTTTTAACCTATACTGCAACGTGTAAAGTGGGGAGCTAAACCTACGCAGCAATGTTCAAGGCCTATATACTAAGTCTATTTTTGGGAAAAAAAGGGGAGTTGGAGGGGGGCTATGCCCCCCCCCCCCCCCCCCCCCCCCCCCGGTTCCGACGCCTAGATGCAATCAGGATTGGGTTCTATTACTTTCAATTATCAAGTGCATTGATACTTTTTTCAATTATTTGTAATTGAAATTGCATTGATGTATACAAATGAAGATTTTTCCAGTCACACTGAAAGGCTTTTTAGCTGATGTTGAGGTCGCTGGTACTAAGACTTTCAGACGTATTTCCGTAGGCTTATTAAAGGTTCTGTCTCAGTGGCAAGCCCGGATACATTCCTTTTCAGTGGTGTTGAGGGAGGGGGGGGGGGTAACAAAAACCAGGGGAAAATCAGTTTTGCTTATCTTTGAAGGAGGTATGTCATATTATTTGTTTTCTCCTTTCTCATCAAAGTCTTCTACCTTCCCTGATGTGCTCCATCTCATTTTAAATCTGTGATCTAATACAGCGTCAAAAATAAATGTCCCATTGTCTTCAAATGAAGAAAGTCTGCATTTCAAAGAATTTAAGTGGTTCATTTCATTTTGTTGCTGTTTATGGTGAAAATCTTACCCCCCTATTGCTTTATGCTAAGTGTTACAGGGATGGCCAAGCCTCACTTACATTTACCCTCTATTCTAGAAGCACAATGACATGCTTAAACGGGTCAAGAATGTGGCAATTCTCAAAAAATTAGTTTCCTCTCAAGGACTGAAGGTTTATACCTTGTATCAAAGCTGGTTTTTTACTCTCTAGTGCTTTTAATATGGACTTAAACATGTGAATCTGGCTGTTCCAACTGGTTATATTTGCAGTCTTAAAGCTCTTTCCATCTTCTAACGATATAAAACTTGATGATTTAAACTTTTCTATCATCAATTTCCCTTACTTTTATAGGAAATATATACCTTTATCACTTGCATATGGGGTTTATGTCTCCCAGTTGATTCGATACACACGAGGATGCTTTTGCCTATTGAATTATTTAGATGCTAAAATATTGTATCTATTTTTTTTTTTTTTAATAAGATGTGGAAAGTTCTGTCTTGAAATTTGTTCTTTTGTAATACAGGTTTCCTCGGCAATCCGACCATCATGCAGCATAACAACAGTAGATAATAACTGTAGTAACATGACATTAACTGCTAGAAACTGCAGTGGCTTCAAATGGCGAGGAAATGTTGTCATTGAATACTCCGGAACAAATTTGACGTCATTACATGTGTCCAGTGCACGCGTCAGTCTGACACATAGTGGTTTGTCGGCCTTATCAGGTCCTGTTGATGCAGAACTTGTGTATGTACATGTACTAAGGGTATATATGTGACCCTCATTTTAATTAATTCTCTTAATTAACGTACTTAAAATCCTGTGATGAATGTATATAACGCGAACTGTATTAAAATATATTCTAGAACTAAATTGTACATGTATTTTTAGGTCACCTGAGTAAACTCTCCGTTTTCGTCCGTCGTCGTGCGTTTAGATTTGAGCATTTTATCTGCAATGGCTCAACCAAGTTTGGCATGTACATGTAGCATTTATGTGTGAAAGGGAACAAAAATTGTAAATTTCATGGTCCCTCCCTCCCCAGGGGGAGGGGCTGAGGGGTGAGGCAAAAACCACTAAAATTAATGCAATCTTTAAAAATCTTCTGTACTCCTGGACATCGAGCAGTCAAACTGTTAGCATGATTGTAATAAGCATAGAGTCCTCTACCAAAATTGTGAAATTCATGGTCCCAAGGTCTGGGGTTCTGGTGCTAGGGCGGGGCTAGATATTTTATGTAGTGAAAATGCACTATTTTTATGAAAATCTTCTCTGCTCCTGGGCATTATATAAACTAACCAAGTACATATAGTTATGTAGAATAAGGCTGCCTCTTCTAGATTTGTGAATTTCATGGCCCCTAGTCAGAGATTTCTGGTGTTAGGAAAATCTTTTCTGTTCCTGGGTATTAAACAAACTAACCAAGTACATTGTTACGATGAGATTAAAATCTTCTCTGCTCCTTGGTATTAAACTAACCAAGTACATTGTTACATGTATGTTGAATAAGGCTACCTTTTCTTCCAACATTGTGAATTTCAGGGCCCCTGGGTCAGGAGTTTATGGTGTTAGTGCGGGGCTCTTTTGATTATATAGTGAAAATGCATGAATACTTAAAAAATCTCTCCTTTGCTCCTGGTTATTAAAAAAATTCACAAGGTATATCGTTATGATGAGGAAGGATGCATCTTCCAGATTTGTGAATTTCGGGGGTTCTGGT
The DNA here is from genome assembly GCA_003671525.1 of Saccostrea glomerata. Classification (NCBI taxonomy): domain Eukaryota; kingdom Metazoa; phylum Mollusca; class Bivalvia; order Ostreida; family Ostreidae; genus Saccostrea; species Saccostrea glomerata. The sequence goes on from PRKT01000052.1 coordinate 351,870, forward strand.
GTTAGGGTGGGGCTCTAATGAACATGTAGAGAATTTAATTGCATGAATTTATTTTAAAATCATTTCCTTTGCTCCTGGGTATTATGGTAATGATCTAAGTACATATTTATGATGAAGAAAGGTGCCTCTTCCAAAATGGTTAATTTCAGGCCCCTGAGTCATGGGTACTTGGGGGACATAAATTAATGCTCTGAAATCTGCTCTATGGTATTAATCCACCATTTATGATGAAATAAAATTTGCGATAAAATTTTCTAAATTTTGAAATACCCTTGGTATGTGGCCCTAGGGTCAGTGGTTCCTGTGGGATGGAGTGCACAACTGGTTATAAAGTGGAAATGCATGTTCCCTTTATGTTATTCTGATCTATCTCTGGGTATTAAGTAACCAAAGCATGGTAAGAATATAGTTATGATAAGGAATGGTGCCTCTTTCAAAAATGTGAATTTCATGGCCTCTGGTTTAAAACACGAACCAAATTTATTTGTAGGAAAGTTATACATGCACCATGATACTAGGGTGACCATAAGGCCCATGGGCCTCTTGTTGAGAATTAATTGCGAATTTTGTATGAAGTTCATGCGAGCCACTTTAGCCTGTATATTCATATTCTCTGATTGAAAATCTTTCCTATTTCTATAATGATTACTACTTTTGACACTTTTTCAGAGGTGACTGCTGTACTTCGTCCGTTGTTCTCGGTGCTGTTGATGTTGATGGTTACTTTTCCCAGTGTAGATTTCTCCTATATCCCGAATATTGGGTTGCGAATCCTTTTGTAACTGACACGTCTGAGCCGTTGCATTCAGTGGAGGTAAGTTTAGTTTACACTTGCTCCTTAATTTGATGTAATAAATGTAACATAACTGTTAAAGCATTTCAGCTGCTGAAAATCAATTTTAATACATTACTTTCAAATAAAATTCAGTCGATTTTGCAGCAATTTCACGATCATTTTTTTTTAAATATTCATTTTGATTGCTATAAAACCTTGAAAAGATTTGCAGCAAAACCTGAAAGATTGTTACTTTATAAATTTCTAAGATTTCAACTAGCTTTTCACTAGAAAAATGGTGTTTTAGGGGCAAGTAATACTTGCAATTAAAATTAAATTCTTCATCTCTTTTGCAGACAAGTATCAATATAGCTGCCGTGGGTGGAGTAGTTGCTGCCCTAGCCGTAATATTTATTGTTTTAGTTGTTTTAAGGAAAAACTGTCACTCCTCTTTTAGGAAGACTACTCCTACGAATGATAAACCCAATCCTAATGTAGAACTGTTTTCAGAAAAACATGACGATTATTTTCATTGCACTCCACCGGTGGATTCACGATACCCCACGAGTGCTAGAGCTGACTGGACATTTGAATATTCCAAAACATAACTAATAAAGTGTGAAAGATTGCAAATCACATTCCAAATTATAATTTGAGGAATACTTTTGCAACGCTAAATTTTAATCAGAGTATGTAATTTATTAAATCTAGTGGTGAACCCAGCAAAGGTGATTCATAAATATCTCTTGTGTTTTATCGACTGTGAAAAATGTTTAAGAATTAAATAGTTGTGCTAAAAGAAGTGGATGGTAAAATCGTCTCAATAACAACGAAAACTACTCATAATTTAACATTATAACCTGCATCATAGTTTCTTCATCACATCAAATCCAAATTAAAATTCCTAAAATACTGTAATGTAATTATAAGTTTTAGTTTAAGAAAACAATTTGAAAATGGATGCACAGACATACGCTGATTTTGCAGGTTCATTAACAATTGTTACCCAGTTTGAAATTTTATGTGGAAGTTTTTATTGACAATGACACTTGACAAAAAGGACTTCGAGTTATTAAGAGCCATTCTCTGTAATGATTTGAAATTTTATATAGGAGCTGTGGCACGCATGATACCCTAAACTGAAATCAGGCAAAAATTGGTTGCTATGTTGTATAGTTACCATGGCAACATGTCTTAAAGGTCGGAAAATGGCATTTTTTAACATGTTTGAGCCCCATAGTTAACATTTGCGGCAAAGCAAACAATTGGCAATGACTGTTTCCAAAAGTTGAAGGTCAGATGTCTGAAATGCATGATAAACATGTTTGGTAAATCAACTATTACATACGTTACTATGGTAACAAAGTATTCAAAAGTAAAAACAATATTCATTGAATTTTATAAAGTCATACACGTAAAAATAAAAAGCAATTATAGGATGAAATGTAACCAAATGATAGAAAAAAGAGCCTTGAAACATATACCAAGAACAAAATATGATATTTCATTTTGGTTGGCAATGATTGCCAAGGTTTTTTATACTACAGAGAGACTTCAAAGTAACACCCTGTATGTTTAAATCTGATCCTATCTTTTAAAAAAGCACATTTACTCATAACTAATGATCAATTTTGGAAGATGTTGGCGTGCTTCTAGTTTTCCCATTTGAAAAAATTCAGATTTATAGATTCTTTCAATAGAGCACTGCTATGGAAATAAGCAGAAATATATGCTTAAAAACCTGAAAAATATTTTCTGTCCTTGGATACGTACCATTAAATGTAGATTCCCAAAACTTTTATGATTGACATTTTTTAACAGCTAACCTGACTTTTAATTTTGACTATCATCCAATCTCTAAGTGGATGCAAGAAGTTGGCACACAGGGTTTAATATTGATATAAAGTTCACAAAATCAGTTGATCTGACACTTATTTCGGGTCTCCCAGAGTAAAACATGGACTTTGTCCTAAATAATCATACAGGAGGCGTGGGGTATCATTAAAATGAGCTCAGTGCCCACAGTACCCCTAGTTTCTCTTCAACCTTTGGAAATACAAATAATTTATTGGTAAGCCATTAATTTAACTTTTCTTATGCATGCCAATGGATAACGTCTGGGACGTATATTTTTTAAATAAGGGTTGAATTGAATTGAAAAAGAATTTCTAGGGCATCCGGAACTCGTCGGCTTATTCGTAACTGGTAAAATGGACACCTATGGTAACTTGCGAAAAAAAATTTTGAGGGAAGACTGAACTTTTATGAAACAATATTTAATTCCACAAGTCATCGAACTACCTTGACAAAACACTTGGATTTTGAAATAATGCATAGTATATTTATAGCATCGCCGAATCCGTTTCTTATTCGGAACTGGTCAAATAACTGGAGTTTGTAGCTTTGCATATTACCAAGAAATTTCATTTCCATTATTTTTTTTGAAATTTTGGCACTAATAAACATACATTTATGGCCATATCTTGAAAATATAGGTCTGTACAAAGCCTCCGATACCACTGCACAGAATTTTGTCAAACTTTGCAAATATACTTAGGACACAGTGTGTAGTATTTACCATGCAAGAAATTCTGGCGCTTTTGAACTTTATTAAACCTCTGCACAGATGCAGATATTTAGGACACATAGTGTAGATGTGCATATTGCCAGGAAATTCCGATTCCATTATGTTTTCCCTTAGAGTTTTTGGCTATTATTGAGGAAACTTTCAAGCTAGGTAATAAGGAAATCCACTTGAATCAGCTTTTGAACTTGAGGTATGCGAGGAGTTCACTTCTTTCATTTTACACTGCAGGATCCTCTAAATTGTTGTATTATACTCAGGTGACCATTTTCATATATTGAACAGAGATCTGCCCCCTAGCACCAGAACCCCAAACCATGTGGCCATGAATAATTAATTTTGATAGAAAGCTCCCTGCTTATTACAATGAGGCAAACAGTTTGACTGCTTGTTGTCCAGGAGCAAAGAAGAAGACATTTAAAGATTCCATTGATTTTGATAGTTTATACCCCTCCCACCCCCCTGGGTGAGGCAAGAATCACAAAATTCACAGGCTTTGTTCCCCTGTACTCATTGATGCTAAATGCAGATTTTGTTTGAAATTGGATAAGCAGTTCCCGAGGAGAAGCTGAACATTCAAATGAAAAACAAATGAAGATGTACCAAAACATAAGTGACCTGCGTGAATAAAAAAACAACCAAAAAAAATCAGATAATTGATAGATACATTGTATCTTGATGAAACTTGCCATTGATGAAGAGGCTCAAGGTGATTCAAGGTGATTCAATATTCAAATTTTTCAATATATATATTTAATAACTTTTTTCAGAAAAAAAAGAATATGAATTGTCTCAGATACATACTTTATTTCAATGACATACATTACACTACAATATACTACAAGCACTTTTGACCACTTTGTATCCTGGGATTGTGTTTTTAAGTGATTGGTCACTCAAGATTTTTAAAAATGACTAGATATTAAACAGATTACAATTAACAAACATTAATAAGATACTGATCAATACAGGACAATTATTTTCACAATGATAAGTTTTTATGAAAAACGGGTTTACCTTTGTCCAATCTAAAGGTTTATGGTGTTTTATACAATAGAGAATTGCTAATGAATTTGTCTTCCTGTGGGACTCTTCAAAATTACTTTGAAAATATAGACTTTTGATTTGTTTATTATTTTTGCTCCAATTCTTCTGGAAATTTAAAATAAAAAAATCTTTTTCAGACTTTAAATTAAACAATTATTTCTGTATATAAAAAAAACAGTATTAAGAGTGACACAAATACTACAATTATACAAAAATACTGATCTGACATCCACAAAGAGCATGACATATACATGAATTATCTCCCCTTGACACTGCTCAACTAGGTCACCAAAGCATCCAAAATTATGCCAAGATATAACTTTAAATCATTTGATACAAATGCATGCATGTCTGGACAGATATCTTAATGTGATGAAAAAAATAATTTAAAACAATACATCAGAAAAATGCATCATCTTTGCTTTATAAATGTAATGAGGAAATTGAAATGACCTTAAAGCACCTTGACACTCAAAATTAGGATATCTGTTGAGCTTAGTTAACAAAAAGGGACATGCTCCTAGAGCAAAAAAGCCATATGCTTTTTCATTTGAACTTCGGACTCATTCTGAAGAAAAGTTTTCATAAACATTGGATAAATACTTTAATCAAATTTGGCCCAACCCAAAGTATTCCAGTTGTTATACAAGGGTGCAGAACAATTTCATTAAAGAAGCATCTCCCTAATTCTAACACAACATCTAAGCTATATAACAATAAAAGTCTGAAATTACTGATGTGTAATTTAGTTGACCTGATTTTTCCTCTTTAGACTCAGACCTGCACTACATGTATATACTGTAAACATTCAAATATATATATTAATCTCTGTAACTGTTCCAAATTTAAATTAGTGGACATAAATATGTGATCTATCTTATCAGACATCTATTATTTAAATATTGGTAAGGTTGTCAAAAGATTATGTTGAGTTTTAATAAACCTTTTTTATGCAGTAATAATTTTAGGAAGAATGAAATAAAACAGATAAAAATAGATATGTGCCTCATTTAACAGTTTTAGAGGTAATATCACTCTGCATTAAACAGAATTAAGAGAAGATAAAGTAACAATTCATTTATATGCCAATGCATACAATATTTCGTTAAGTCACACTATACTAAGAATTTTTAAGAGACTTTTTAAATATTTGATTAAGCTAGCATTATCAAAAGACACACACACATTCATACTTATAAAGCATAAAATTAATACAAGCATGGATCAAAGTATGAGGCATGATTTAAACATCTAAAAGATACATATGCATCCCTATTCCACTCAGTAAACCTGTCAAAATCACTCATTCAGCTTGCAAAATGCAACTCAGAAACCCTCATGATGTGTGACCAAAAAAAAAAAAGAAACAAAAAAAAAGAAACAAATTGATTTCCTTTGGGAGTCAGGATGTCAGAGTCAACAAAGGATATGTCCACTGATCAAAATCTGTCTGTATGCTTGGAATGTCACAAAGAACAAGTCCGAACATTATGGTGCATGTTTTTATGTTAAAAGGAAGGGGAGATGACTAGCGCGCTAGCCAGTAACTGTGATAAAATTGTTCTCCACTCCATCATCTCCAGCTTTGGTGGGCTGAAAGTAAAAAGATTGTATATTCACATAATTGCATAATATATTAAAAAGTGTGACAATTCTAAAGTTAATAATGAATTATGTGTATAGCGATGTAAGGCCAACAGTTTTTTAAATGCTGTTTTACGGGAGCGCCGACCCTAATTTGGGCTAAAATGAAATAAAAATAAATGTCTCTTCTTCAAGTTTTATTTTTGTTTCTCCCGCCAATAGCTTATTTATAGTCACTGAAAAAATAAAAGAAACGTCAACAAAATTTTTACAAGCCTTTCAAAACGTGAATTGTCATTGGCTTAGGTAAATATATTCATCCAATCACAGTTGACAAAACTAATGAGCATGAATGTGAAGCGTGGATAGTCACTACACAGCAAAGCAGTTAGCGGTAAAATGTCATAATCGTAGTGTTTAATATATTTTTAAATCGACTCAGTCATTTTAAAAAGTGACATGTAATTTATTAGAAACAAGAAGCCCATGGGCCAAATCGCTCACCTGAGAATATTTTGTCATATTGTTCTTTACCAGATTTCCCCCTTGTAATACATATTGTGACCCCACCGTACCCTAATGATCATAATTTACACAATTTGAAATCTACACTACCAAGGATGCTTCCACATAAGTTTCAGCTTTTCTGGCCCAGTGGGTCTTGAGAAGAAGATTTTCAAAGATTTTTCCTATATATTTCTATGTAAAATTTTGATTCCCCATTGTTGCCCCGCCCTACCCCGGGGGGTCATGATTTGAAAAATTTAAAATCTACACTACCCAATGGTGCTTCCACATAAGTTTCAGCTTTTCTGGCCTTGTGGTTCTTGAGAAGAAGATTTTCAAAGATTTTTCCAATATATATTTATATGTAAAACATTGATTCCCCTTTGTGGCCCCGCCCTACCCTCAGGGGTCATGATTTGAACAATTTAGAATCTACACTACCCCAGGGTCTTTCCACATGACGTTTCAGCTTTTCTGGCCTTGTGGTACTTGAGAAGAAGATTTTCAAAGATTTTTCCTAAATATTTCTATGTAAAACATTGATTCACCATTGTGGCCCCGCCCTACCCCGGGGGTCATGATTTGAACAATTTAAAATCTACACTACCCCAGGGTGCTTCCACATCAGTTTCAGCTTTTCTGGCCCAGTGGTTCTTGAGAAGAAGATTTTCAAAGATTTTTCCTAAATATTTCTATGTAAAACTTTGATTCACCATTGTGGCCCCACCCAACCCCCGGGGGTCATGATTTGAACAATTTAGAATCTACACTACACCAGGATGCTTCCACTCTTAATTTAATAAATGTTACATTTTTTTTATTTTATTTTTCTGACGGACTGCTTGAATTTGAAGATTTTATTTTCATTTTTATTTCGACCCCCCGACTCAATTTTTTGAAAAAAATTCTTGTAAAACAGTAAATAAAAAAATGTTGGTCTAATTTCACAGGTCCTAGTGACTTTCTTATAACTGATTTTTTACTGTACTAGTACTCGACATAAAGAAATCGAAGCATGAACATTAATACTTCACGAGAAATTGTTTTAACAAACTTCTGACTGATATATGAGATAATATATATCATTATGCTTGTGTATATTGCTTCAATATATATTATACCAGTTTTGAGCTGACAACCCATTTCTCATCCACAATGAATTTGAACATGTACTCTCCCTTGGGTAGATCAATTTTGGTAAGAAACACATTATCACCACTGAAAAAAAGGAAAAAATCTTTTTTAACTGGAGTTATAAAGCAAAGTAAATTCAAAAAGTAAGCAAGTATGAAAAAAAAATTAATTCATTCATCAAAGTACATGTATTACTTAGCACATAATTACTCAATGCAAGAGTTATCTCTCTTGAAACACATGACACACTATGGCATGCCAAATTCACAAAAATGAGCTAAGCATAGTTTCACAGTTGATAAACTAGGTTTATCGACTGTAAACTATAGTTTTCAAACTGTGAACTATAGTTAACAAGAGATGTTTGTAAAACACTTATGCCCCCCTCCCCCCTAATTGAAATTTTTCTAAGTCCAAGGGGCATAACTCTGTCAAAAATGATGCGATTGTGCCCAAAACAAAACATGACCTAGATATTACTGTGACATATCTGTATACCAAATTTCATTTCAGCATGTACAACGGTTGCAAAGAAAATGAACGGAAACTGCAAATAATTGAAATTTTTTTGAATATTAATTGAAAAAAAAGTCCAAGGAACATAACTTTGTCAAAAATGGTGCGAGAGTAACCAAAACAAAGTGTGACCTAGATATTTATGTGATATATCTGTATACCAAATTTCATTTCAGTATGTGCAATGGTTGCAAAGAAAATGAACGGAAACTAAGTGGACCTACAGAAAGCAGCAAAGCAATATGCCCTCCCTTCTTCGAAGAGGGGCATAACAAATTGTTAACTATAGTTTTCATCTGTAAGACTATATTCAACGGTTGTTAACTATAGTTTTTAATGCTAATCTAAGTTAATCAGTCTGTAATAAAACGTTAACAATAAATTTTGTTGATAAACATAGATTCACGTCTGTAAACTCTAATTTACAATCATGAACTATAGTTAAGAGTTGTTAATCATAGTTTCACAAATCATGATACTATATTTAACTGATCGTTAACTATAGTCAAGAGTTGTAAACCAAAGTTTACAAATCGTGAAACTGTATTTAGCAGATAATCTATGTTTTGCAATCACAAATGATTGTTTTTGGTGTTAAGTATAGTTTACGGTTCTGAAACGTAGATTATCTTAAACAGATGCAAAATATAGATTATCGTTGTTAATTATCATATGTGAAATTATGTTAAGCTCATTTTTGTGAATTTGGCATGTGTCATATAAAGATTTTTTTTTTTTACTTTTTCTCTAAAGGCACTTGTTCTTTCCAGTCATTAAAAGAACCTGAAACTTTAACCGTCTCCCCATCCTCTTCCCATCTGAATTCAGTGGAAAATTTCTCACTCTGAAAAAACGATTATCATTTACTGGTATTTTGCAGCACTCAAAACTCAAAAAAATGTTTAAAATCAATATTAGTCAATTAAATGAAAATATGGTACTCTCTTTTGTTTTCAATGATTTTTTTTCTTTGTAAGTCATGAAATGCCTTTGACACTAGCAGTCCATCTAAATTTAAAAGCTGTTGAGGAAAGAAAAATAATTTTAAAATATTATGTTCACAATTCAATGATAACATGTTTTATTATAGAGTACCTCACAATACTTTCACCAATCAATATCAGCATGATCAGAACCTGCTAATCATGACTTCTTTGAACAGAGCTAATTTGAATGGCCACCAATATGTCATTGTAAATACACTGTAACATGTATTGTCCTAACGGATAATAATTGAGAGGGGGAGGGGTTACACACCTCATCATTTTCCACAGCATTCTGTTCTGGCTCGGGTGCTGGGGGTTCTGTTGATTCTGGTTCATCTGCAGGTTTTTCTGGTTCAGCTGCAGGTTTTTCTGGCTCAGCTGCAGGTTTTTCTGGTTCAGCTGCAGGTTTTTCTGGCTCAGCTGCAAGAGGTTCTTGTTCAGTAGGAGGTGGTTCCTACAAAAAAATCCCATATTCAAGTACCTTGTAGGACTGCACCTAAAATTACAGTAATACTTGTCTAATCTGAATCATTTGGTTCCAAAGAAATTGGCCAAATTATGCAAAAAATCTGGATTTGACGAGATTTTAAAAAAAATTTAATCTACTGCAAGGGAGTAAAGTTTACACCTATAAGAAAAGATTTTGGATTATACAACATCCAAATTATACAATTTTCTGTACAAGTGTAGACCTTTTATCATTGTAAATAGTTTCTTAATTCCCATATGACACCAACTTCATCAGTAGCTGCTTTCATATTATTGATCGAGGCCCATTTTCATAATGCTCTTTTTAGTAAAAAATGACACATATTGTATATTGATAGATTTATAAGACATTCCAGCTTTAGATAATAAATTTTAGTTTAATAATTCTAGTCTAGTTGCATTTACAGAATTGTAGATGTTTCTGTGTAATATTGAACTTCCTACTGTAAAATCTCTCAAGCTATAGGGACACAATATGAATGTACACTACATGAGGATGCTCGATATTATGGGTAAAATGATTCATTGTGGCACAAATGTTCTTGTGACTTTTCTTATATTCTCTCATGCAACATTTGCCTCCCCTTCTATTGTAGACCTTCAAAAATGAAAGACAATCTGCACTACACTGGAATGCTTTCCTACCAATATGATCAATAATGTTTCCTATACTATTGAAACTATTTTCAATACATTTCTGTGTAAAATTAAATGTGATTCTTTGTAATGGTTGCAGTGAAGCCTTGCGATATACATTTTTAACAAAGCACTACTTTTCATACAGAAAAGCTTACTTGAGCTTAAAATAAACCAGAAGAAGAGACACCTACACAAGCTTCCATGGGAGCCTCGGCCTCTTTAGATTCCTCGGCAGCGGGTTCCTTTTTCGTTTCCTCCTGAGAGGCTGGTTCCGGTTCATCAGGTTTGGGGGTCTCATCGGGTTTGGGAGATTCGTCAGCTTTTGGCGTTTCATCTGGTTTAGGTGTTTCTTCACTTGGTTTTTCGTTGGATTCTGACTCTTTTTCCTATTTCAAGATGATAGAAAAATTCATTTTGATCAGACTTGTGAAATTAAATTTTAATTACATAAATTGATTGACTAATTACATTATATCCAAATTTTTTTTAATCTTTTTTTTTTTTACCTGATAAATTTAAAGGGTCAGAATGAACATCTTTCTTGATTTAATTTATAATTGTATCTAAAATGGGTTTTAATATTTTTTGTCAGTAACTTCTTACTTTAGGTGGAACTAGCACTTGCCTAAAAATATGTTAGATGTGTTATTTAAGCAATAGATATTGTAGAGTTTTCTGCACATTTATATGTACTTTTTTAGTTCAAGTGAGAAAGACATACTTTTTTGGATACTAGTATCACAATTTGTATAAATAATTTAGAAACTGGAGAGAGATATTAATATATAGAATACTGGATATTATATAAAAAAAAAAAATAAGAGTAAGCGCAAAATTTTTTTCATTGCCAAAAAGTGTGTGATAAGAAGAAAAGTAGAAGTTCTGAAGATTCAAGGAATTGTTTAGATATAAGTATCTCAATAAAATCCACTCCCAAAACTACACTATAATATTTCAATGTGCTATAGCATCACACCATCAGCTACACATCAAGTTATGCTATTACAACATAGAACAATTAAATTGACAAAAAATTGAAAAATAAAATCTAATCTACATGTATATGATTACAGTATTGCCAAATATTCAAGAACTAATTCATAAGGCAGGTAAATTATTAAAATTTGCTGTTTTATCTCAACATTCTCCCTAAAACGTCTTCATACTGAGCTCCTCCAGCTTGGGCAAATTTCAGGCTCTGCTCTATACAGATATGACAAAATCAAAACCATAGGCTCCAAGTCTGTCCTCTTGGCATCAACATCAACAGATCTGGCATCATCAGTTGTGTTTGAGTGGTTGGTATAAGGTCACACCTCAGTCATGGTTAGGTCCAGCTCTATACTTTCTGGATCACTTGTTCTGTGCTTCTGTGTTAACCTATCCAACCTTGACTTACCTTGGGAGTTTCAGCCTTATCCACTTCCTCCTGTACTTCTTTATCCTCCTCCAATTTTGGCTCCTCTGTTGAATCTTCCTTAGGACTTGGATTAATTTTATCTTGTTCAACTTCTTCTGAATTCTGTTCCTCCTCTGTTTCCTGTGGTTGCTGCTCCTGAGGTTGTTTTTCCTCCTCAGTCTTCACTGAGTCTGACTCTGACTGTTGCTGTTGAGCATCCTCGGGTACTGGACATACAGCTTCCTCTTGACTAGGCTCCTCAGGTGCTTCTGAAGGTTCTTCTTGACTAGGCTCCTCAGATGATTCTGAAGGTTTCTCTTGACTAGGGTCCTCAGCTGCTTCTGAAGGTTTTTCTTGACTAGGGTCCTCAGCTGCTTCTGAAGGTTCTTCTTTACAAGGTTCTTCGGTTTTCTCTTGGACTACCTCTTGAACTGATTCTTCAGACTGTTTTTCAACCCCTGTAATTGGTGGTTCTTCCACCTGTTTGGTTGACTCATCTTGAATAGGTGCTGGTTCTTCTGAAACAATATCATCAGAACATTCCAACTCCTGAGACTTTACTTCAATTGATTCCTTTGGTTTCTCTTCTTCTGAGGGTTTTTCTTCCTTGGTAGAATTTTCCTCTACTGGTTGTTTTTCTGACTCTTTTGGTTGTGTGTCATTGGATTCTAAAGGCTGCCCTTCAGCTTTTTCCACTCCAGATGGCTCTGGTTCTGCACCTAATTCTTCATCTTCTGGTTGAGCAAGTGGTGGACTTTGTTCTGCAGCACTGTCACTTTGAGCACACTGTTCACCTGCTTTGGTTTGATTATCTACTGATCCAGACACATTTTCAGATTTTTGTTCACTAGGAGACTGTGATGCCTCAGGGTCTTTTGATTCTTTAGCCTCATTTGTAGTTTCCTCTGACTTTTTCTCACTACCCTTTTCATCTGTTTTATCATTGTTTGTATTTTCTGGTGATTTCTCACTTGTATTTTCTTCTTTCTTTTCACTTCCCTGACAGAAATATACAGACAATGGGTTGACAAACATAGACACCAAATACCACAAAACACCAAGGACATTCATGGCCACATATTTCCATGGTGACTTGTAGTCAGCGCCCAGTGGCACAAGTCCTCTTGATTTCTATAAGTATTTAAAATGAATCTTGTAAGGAATGAGCTCCAGCTTGTAACTTTGAGTAAATTCCAATGTTTTGAATTTTGGTTGCTTACAGGTATGTGCTCAGGTTTTTATTTCATACATTGAATAGGTGTGTTCCATAAGAAAGCCGCATATGTATATCTGTTTGAAATGAAATAGCCAGGGTTTAAAGTTTCTAGATTCCAAAGAAATTTTTATCGTCATGCTCAGTGTCATGAAAGATTTTCTTGCTTTGATTTTTGACATTAACAAGTTACTGTATAGGGGATTAATTTCACGGGTTGTAATTTTCACGTTTTTCTCTTCTCTGACAGGGTCACGATTTCTTGCATTCGCGGAATTGTTATATAATAAAAGTTGCCTCCCTTATCTATACATCTTGAAAACTTATTCACTGTTTCTTGAATTCACGGATTCATTAACACCGTGAATATAGCGAATATTTACACCGCGAGTTATTTTCCCCCTATACAGTACTCAGTTAAGTGCTTTGTTTATAAGTAGAAAATTTATAAAGCTTCATGTTAAGCAATAAGAAAGGAAAAGAAAATGTTTGTTATTGTGAAAATAAAGGATAATTTAACAGAAGATCTTTTCAAAGATTATTGTTTAGTTTGTGAAAAAAGTATTGTTTGAAAGTAATTTGAAGATTATAAAGAGATTATCATTAGCAGAAACAGAACCAGCACCATGGAAATATACAAAAGCATAAGGTCCTTGTATACATGTAACACTCAATGCAAATTAACATATGCATTGATAAACATATAAATAATGACCACTACTAATCATTAGCCACAAGCTACCACTGGCATGCAAAATGAAAGATTCCCATTAAAAACCATTAATATAGAAAAGTAAAGTTGAAATAAAGTAGAAAGCATGAAATGAAAATAAAAGTTTCCCAGTTTCTATTCTTATAAAACATTTATATTTTCTGGGTCATTGTTTTTTGTGACGAGGTACCTTTGATTCTTCTTCTTTCTTCTCTCCCCTTTCTCCGCCATCACCTGCTTTGTCTTCTTCCTTTCCATTGGCTCCCTCCTCTGCAGTTTTGTTTTCTCCACTCTCATTGACTGCTTCTTCCTTCTTTTCTGTTTGATCATTGGTTGCTTGGTCTTCTCCTGTTTTGTTATTTTTTTTCTTGCCTTTTCCTGAGGAATTTCCCATGGTTGTTCTTTATACAATATTCACTATCTACAATAAATTTTTAAAGATCACATTCACTTTTTCAGAAGTTAATCTATACAAAATCTGTGCATGGACTTACTATTTCCAATTATTGACACTACTATTGGAAAAGAATTATGCTCAAAAGTAATAAAAAATCCAAGGGGAAAAACAATTCATCCAGCATACATTCCTTTTTCCAATTCAGACAGTTTTACATGAAGTGAATTAGCCTCCAGATGTTGAACTATGCAAACAATGCAGAGGAAAAATGGGTCACATGTTTAAAATCTAGATAAATATACCTAATAATATCTCATAAATCTGGGGGGTTGTTTAAAAAAGAGGGTGCAAGTCAACCATAGAGAATCCTAACAGTATGGTTCTGGCAATCACAGGGATGTACTATTGACTTCACTTTTACTGGAGTGAGCACAGTGTGAAAGAATTTTCTGATTATGTAATGCTCACGATAAAAAAAAAACAGCTTTGATTTTTAAGAAGCTATTTCTTCTGCCTAAAAAATGAATGTGTACAAGATGCAGTTTTTTGATGATAAATAATTTAGCTTGAGCTGCATGTCTGAAATTTATAGACAACATTTAACAAGTCTAAGAGAATCTCCTTTGCAATGTGCTCTGCAGCATAACAAGATATCCTTCCATGTTACGGTGCTAAATGCAACATCTTTAGCTGATTAAGGCACTTGACACCAGACAGAACTCATATGTTTATTTAAGCACTACACACCTTTAAACCGATTCCTTAAGTCTGTTTGTAATCAATTATAAAAACCTAGTAAGCAAACCTTACCAGAAAATTTAACTTTTTGAATTCTTTCTTGATTTTCCTGACAATATAAGCATCTTTGGTTTCCAAGGAAACCATACTTGGAAACCAGATACCTTATCTTGTATTTCACACAATATTATATGGAGGAAAAAGCAAATTACATTTGATGTATAATTTAGTTTTTGTTTTATTCCCATCAAAATCAATATAAGTATTCAAAAGATATTATTTTTGAGATCACATTACAACTTGGTTCATCTATAAACAGTAATTTATTATAAAATTAATATGTATGTTAAATTATATTTTAACTGTCTGGTCGAAACATAGACAGTAAAAGTTCACTGCAATGAATGTAATCTATAAGTAAGGCAAAGTCTCTCCCCCAGTTAAATGCTCTGGTAGAGTACATACCTAGATGCTTCATTCTTTCATGCAGGTTTGGTCTGGGTAGGACTTAAAGTAACTCGGTAATGATCTACTTTTACATGTTAAATCTAGGATAAAGTTCTTACATTCTTACAATAAAAAAATATTAGCACCAGGTTAAAAATATTCTTGTCATGCACATCTCACATGCTAAAGTAGAAAATAGACTGCCTCTAAAAACTTAAGCTGGTTAATTTATTCAATAAATGTAGGTCTGATGCAGCATTCAAAGCGGATCTGGAAGTGTGCATCCCTAGATGCTTCATCTATGCAAGTTTAAGATATATATCAACATATATAATTACATTAAAATGGACATGCTACAAAAACCTTGACTTGTTCAATTATTTGGAAAATATAAGATCAGATGAAGCATCTGATGAAAGTTTGCTTGTGTGTATTCCTTTATACACATCCAAGCTAATTTAGTCTCCTTCATTTACTAGTCAAAGTACCTACTCTAAAGTTAACTCAACAAAGTCACTAGTCTAGAAAGTAGTAAATGTTGGTCAGACCAGCATCTTTAGTGTGCCTGAATAAAAGTATCTTAATGCAAGGTTGGACATCATAGGGCTTATGATCACTTTAAAATTAACCTGCTCCAAAAACTTCATCCTTGTGGCTCTACAAGAAAAGGGAGGTCAAATCCAGCATCAGAAGCAAGTCTGGTAGTGTGCATCCTTAGATGTATTATTCCTGAAAGTTAAGTTTATTTAGGCCTTATACATGTACTGGTAACAGTTACTTGGAAATGAGACCTGCTCCAAAAAATATTAACCTGGTCACTCTTAAGCTAAAAATGCAACATCTGAAACCTGGACTGATACAATGAAACACAGTAAAAGCATATATATAGTCCATGCATCAACAACAATAAATGGGCTGAAAAGTCCTTGAAAAAAAAATCTGCTACAAAAACTTAAACCTGCCTGAGATGCCAATGCTAAGGGTAATACATAAGCTCTCCCCTACTTTGTTATGGTGAGCTAAAATTCCGCATTTTAAGTAAAATAATGAACCTAACTTTAAGATTTATTGAACATATCAATATCATTTCTGTCTACTTCCCTGGCAAATGGCCAGACTATCTCCTGGCCTGATTAGCTTTCTAAGGTCACCACACATTTGGCTACTATGGTAACCTTTGGGATTGCCTTAGTGAGGTCACTAGAAGTAGACAGTCAATATGACTGATGCTTTGCAGAGCAGACGACCTCATGTAGAGTCTGCTGTTAGAAGCTCCCCAGTAACCTGTTTAATAATTAATCAGCTTCCATTAACACAATCAGACTCAAGAATTCTAAACCAATATAACATGGAACAATAATGTACCAATCAGCAAATTAGAATCCCTAGCGATTAAGATTTATAAATCACTTGCAAAATTTCTTTTTATTTATATTTATGGCACGCCAAATTCACAAAAATGAGTTAAACATAGTTTCACAGTCGATAAACTAGGTTTATCGGTTGTAACTATAGTTTACGGACTGTAAACTATAGTTAACAACGTTAATCTATATTTTACATCCGTAAACCATAATTAACGCGATAATCTATGTTTCACAACCGTAAACTATACTTAACACTGAAAACAATCATTTGCGATTGCAAAACATAGATTATCTGATAAATACAGTTTCACGATTTGTAAACTATAGTTTACAAACCGTTAACTATAGTTAACGATCTGATAAATATAGTTTCACGATT
>PRKT01000052.1:370127-399011 GCA_003671525.1 Saccostrea glomerata
CCCCCCCCCCCTTATTTCATTCCTTTTTCCTTCTGTTACATTAAAAACTCGGATAAATTACACATTCTCAGGTATCAAACTCAATACCAGGAATATTTAAACAACAAATGAACAAAAAAATACAATATCACGTTCAAGTGAAAGGGGGTGGGGGGAGAAATATGGTTCTGCCCTTTAACTTGTGAAAGGTTTGTTTAACCTTTGTACAGGGAAGTTGAGGGATTATACACCTAAAGGAAGATATTTGTAGTATGAAATATAAAAATACATGTATAACAATCCTTTTCTTTACAAGGAAGATGAATAAAATAAATTACATCTGTTAGAAATGAGAATTATAGTGCACCATGAAAAAAAAATGTTATAACTAGGGTTAGATGGAATCCTGTGTATTGTTTAGAATAGATAATGCTACTTTTCCCTCATTTGAGGGGTACTTCAGCAGTATGTGCATGGAAAGCAGATGTGAATTTTAATATTATAATCAATATAGAAAATACTGATGTCAGTCACTTAGAATCAAACTAAGACCAATTAATGCACCTCATCATATTGAGGTCATATATATGTATAAAATTCATCAGATAATTTTCCCACTGGCCACCCTTCTATTAAGTGAGAAAATATACAAGATGCACTTGTTTATATGTTGTACACTGTCTACTCCCATACATCTTGCAGCATGCACATCAGAGTAAATTAATTCAATGGCCTTGCTTGTGGGAATGTAATTTTTCACTTTGTTTATACAAAGATAAAACTACCAGATAAAAGATACTTGCATGTATCTGACCTTGGTAAGTGTACAGCCTACAGTCTATACAACAGATGTACTTGGAAGGTGTGTGTGTGTGTGTGTCATTTCCTGCAAGTTTACTGTTGACAGCATTTCAAACATCCCAATATATGAATCTCATATATATATTCCAGTGCAGACATAAGCAATTTTTCATAACATATGTATCTTTAAAATTTTTTTTCATACATTAAAGCCCTTTGAATGTGTCATAGACATAAATCTACAAATTTTAATCATATTTCACTTGACCCACTTCTTTATACTGTTTACATAATTTATTTACTTTACTTTACATCATCATAAGATTATCATATAATAATCATTGTGTAAATGATGCAACTTCCATGTTACTTTGATCTATGTAAATTACAGGATATCTGATGGTAATACTAGGTTCTTCTAGATGTTAACATGGTTAATCTCATTGCCTAAATAACATCAGATTTTTCCAGGAGGACTATACAAACAACTTTTCCTCTCTCAAACCTCACATTAATCAAAACTTTGTAATTAAAAAAGTAAACAAAATTTTATGAATACATGTTTGTCCTTTTTTTTGGCCATTGCACATACTTAGATGAAATTTAGTATACAGATATATCACATTAATATCGAGGTCAAGTTCTGGTGTGGGTACGTTCACACCATTTTTAACAAAGTTATGCCCCATGGACTTAGAAAAATTCCAATTATTTGCAGTTTCCGGTCATTTTCTTCACAATTGTTGCACATACTTAGATGAAATTTAGTATACAGATATATCACATAAATAGCTAGGACAAGTTCTGGTTTGGGTAAGATCGTGCCATTTTTGACATGGTTATGCCCCTTGGACTTGGAAAAATTCCAATTATTTGCAGTTTCCGTTCATTTTCTTTGCAACCGTTGCACATACTGAGATGATATTTAGTATGCAGATTTATCAGATGAATATCAAGGACAAGTTCTGGTTTGGGTACGATCGCACCATTTTTCACAGAGTTATGCCCCTTGGACTTAGAAAAATTCCAATTATTTGCAGTTTCCGTTCATTTTCTTCACAATTGTTGCACATGTTGAGATGAAAGTTAGTATACAGATTTATCAGATGAATATCTAGGTCAAGTTCTGGTTTGGGTACAATCGTGCCATTTTTGACAGAGTTTGCCCCTTGGACTTGGAAAAATTCCAATTTGGGGGGAGGGGGGCATAAGTGTTTTACAAACATCTCTTGTTCCTATTGACCTATATACATGTACACATGTATCTCTTCAATCTGCTGTAGCTTCATTTCATGAAATCATACAGCACACATAAAGGGATATGTACCACATTTGTATTTAATTGTAACTTATATGGTCATGAAAGGAGGATTTAATGGGAAATTAGTTTTGAGGTACCGTAATAAGACATCATGAAATAAAGTGGAAGTTTGAATTTTGCAACATAAGTGGCTGGTAGCTAGCATTGGTACAAATGAATAAGTTGTCCTGAATTAGTTTTTCCAGATCACCACAAAAAAGTTGGTTTACAGCATGCATTTAAGCTGTTGTGATTTTGTCTCTGTTTCAAGCTTCCAATTTTCATTCAAGAACCTTAATTCCTACTTACTCCTCTCCAAAAAAACCCAGACAATAAATAGTGATAAAAATGACACAAGTCAAAAGTTATGAAATGCTTAGTAAATGCCTATTAGTTTGAGTTTATCGATAAAAATGGCGAGAAATTGTCAGAATTAATGACATTTTAACCAGATTGATCAATGTCAGGATGTATAATTATGTGGTTTCTTATTTCTGATATGGGGTGTCATAAACCAAGGCAAATGCAGACTCTAAATATGGGGGAAAACATGGAACGACCTTTATATACGTCAGCACAGTCTGCCAGTACATGTATTACATTGTGTCTAGTAAAAGTAAATGGTTCAGAGTTACATATGAACAGGAAGGATTATATATATATTTTTATTTCCCCTATCATATACAATTCAAGGAAAGTTTTTGCTTTCTCCAAATATAATTATTTAGATTTATTTCAAATGTTGATAAGGATACTTTTTAGCTCACCTGAGCTGAAAACTCAAATGAGCTTATATGATCAGCCATTTGTAATCTGTCTGTCGATGCAGCTGTCAGAATAGGGGAAACTTTAGTTTAAGGAGTAAAGCTTCCTGAGGTAAAGATTCTAAATTGTTAAAATCATGGCCCCCAATGCAAGGGTAAGATAGAGAGACAATTGAGAATCAAGTTTTTACATTGAAATATATAATAAGGGAAAATCTGTTAAAAAAAAATTCTTCTCAAGAACCCATGGTCCAGGAAAGATGAAAGGTACATCAAAGCTTCTTGAGGTTGTGTGATTGTAAATTGTTCAAATTATGACCCTGGGTCTAGGATGAAGCCACACTCTAGGCAATTTTTACATTGAAATATACATACTATCTTAAAATCTTTTAAGAACCACTGGCATGGACCAAAAACGTAAAACTCTTGTGGAAGTTTTCTGAAATAATATAGATTGTAAAATGTTCAAATTATGACCCCCATGAAAAGGATAAGGTTAGGGAATCTAAGTTTAATCAACATACTTTAGGGTTATATATGAAAATATTTTTAAAAATCTCAAGGACAGGAAAGCATAATTAGACATACATATATGGAAACATCCTAATATAGTGTAAATTGAAGTCTCAGAGCTCCAGATAAGGTGCGTATTTGCAGAATTACGCATTGAATTTTACAAAATACGCATTGGAAATTAAAATAGGGCATACAATTACGCATTAGCAATCGTAGATAAGCATTACACCACGAAAGTACTGCGTACAATAGGTTGAAGAATACAAGTACGACCTACTTAATGATATGAATTGAGGTTATAAATAACTCAGCGTTGGTTTTTTTCTCAAAACGAAGTACAGATATAATAGCCTTTTAGTGACCAGGAATATTCTGGTAATGGCGACAACGATCTCCATTTCGGGAGAAAGATTAGAATCAGAGATTTAAATCAAAATCAATTTCTATAAATAGAAAGACTATGCACTAGGCATAACTTTTTTATTATGGGTTCATAGCCAATTTTTCATATTCTCAACTTGCCATATTAACAAATTTCCTTTTACTCTTGATACAATATCATCTTAAATGGAGGAAAAGTTTTCTGTGTCTCTGACACTGTGGTACCTTGACCTACAGTATAATCTTCCTTGTCAAAAAACAATGCTTCCCAATTTTAGCAAAAAGTCTTGGTGGTATTTTTAAAATTTATTTAAATAAATGCAGGAACTGACCCAGCGATTTTTTTCCACGCATTGGGAAAGGGTCCGGTACCGGTTCAATTGGGAAAAATAGCATAGAAGAAAAACAGAATTTTCTCTCATTTATGCAAATGCAACGTATTTTGCGCTTATTCCAATTTAATTACCTATTACTCTTTGTTTGAAAGAATAAGCAACAAGTAATTATTGTTTTTCATATCAACGCACCATGTTTTCACATTTTCATGCTTTCAATTTGTCAAAATGTATGACACTACGCTGTCTAAACCACAGGTCCCGCCAAATTACGACTTTCTCTACTTTCGATTTAAGCGGTATAGTGAAACAATTAGTCAACTTGTACAATGTTTCATTTAACAAGAAATACGATGTTGTCGTAGTCTTTTGCATTACAGTTGAATTGGGAATTTTTAGTCACAGAATTGGGAAAAATTAACGTTTTTTGGCATTGGGAACGGTGCCGTTTATCGGTCCCAGTTATATAAGGAAAAAAAACGCTGTGACCATTGTAGTTTTTTCCCTCTTCAAAAATACTGGTACTTATATTTCGATTACAAGCTCAAAATCATGCCATAGGTCAAACCATTTATATATAAACAAAATACTCTAAAATCATTTTACTGAAAATCAAAATCTGCATTGATTTGAAAATCAGGGAGTAAATACACTTTGGGGTAAAAAATTATCTGGAGCTCAGAGTCTGTTGAAATCATTGCCCCGGGTTAAAATCAAGACAAATCTTAAAGAGGTTATACCCTCTTTTTAAGAGCAGTAAAGCCATGGTGAACCATATGAATGTGGAAACATCCTAAGTTGATATGGATTGGTGAAATCTAATAAATCCCAGGGGTAGGGTGGGGTCCAATAGATAATCAAAGTTTATATAGGATTCAATTGGTAAAAAGATTTTTGAAATGAAGCCTTCTTTTCAGTTATGATGTGACTACCTGTACAATGTATAGTCATATTTGTTATGATGGAAGCATCCTCTGGCAGTGTAGATTCAATTTTTTAAAAATTATTACCCAAGGGTAGGGAAGCCTCAAAAGACTACAAAAATTTAACATATTAACACGTGTATTCTTATGTATACATATACAATACGTTAATATGGTGGGTTCTTTAATGAAGAACAGCAGGGATTAGTGACTCAGGTGAGCAATGTGGCCCATGGGCTTGTTAATTTGATTCAGCTTTAAATCACAGAAGTAAGTTACTGTTTGCCATAATGATTTGTTGATATCAGCATTTTGAAAATTAAAAATGTCTGTAGAGTCCCACTAATTGTATGAGGCATCTGTTACTGCTCCTAACCCATTGGTGGACTAGTTTTCTAAGCCAGGTGATGATAAAGAATTCCCTTTTCAGGGGTCAATCAATGAAAGAGACAAAAACTCTGGTAGCCCCTACTGTAATTAAGGTTTCAGTTTACTTTATCTGCTATAAAATCTCCACTGTTCTACAGGCTAGAAAGAGCCTGCAAATGTTTTGTGTTACATTTATTGATGCTTATTAAACTGACATTTGTGTGACATTATAGATGAAAAACTTGAGGGACTAAATTAAATCTGCAGTCACACATGGTATGCTGTATGTATACTGTTCAATACATGTATTTCATAGCAAGGTGTGTGAACTTTTGAGGTGACTAATATATATTGAGCGAGAGACAGAGCTCAGAGGAGGTTTGTGTATAGGGCGTGCACATCTCAGATCAGTCTGACTGCTGGCAAGCTCTGAGTTCACTCTCACTCTCGGAGCGGACTAGGTTTTTATTGTTGTATATCATTACGAGTGGTTATACTATAATCCTCGTTTTATACAGCTAGGCTCCTTGTGTGTACACTTCCTTCCTGTTTCAGCACAGTTCAACAGGATTTGTTTATTTTGTTGTAAATAACATCTAGGATTTACTTGTCTATCCATTGACATCTAAAATTATATGCTCAGGAGTTTGGGTGAGTATATAGTTTGACTGTATTCATTTTTTAAACTTATAATGATAAACTTAAATTGCAGTTAAACTGTTGGTGAGGAGGATAGCTAGATTTTATCTATTACTGTAGGAAGAACTAATCCTCTGTATGGAGAAATCACTTGTCATTGTAAGTGATAGACAGAATAATTGTTATACTAGGTAATAGATACTTTGTATAGAACATACATGTAGTTCTCTCCATATACATTGGTTAAAATTTGTTCATATATAATTTTTTTTTTCAACAAAGTTTGAGCTTGTTATTTCTGTTTCAATAATTTCATGGTATGTATGTGTTAACATGCCGATTATATTCCAATTGCAACTTGATCTTTAGAACATAAGGCCCATTCCCATTTTTGCATTAGTTTATCCGAGACTACTGCACATCGGTCACTTTATGCATGCTTCAGAAAGAAAATTCATTTGGTATACAACTTAGAATATGAGCTTAAATTACAGTGAAGTCAATTTTGTTGTGACAAAATTTGTGAGCCATTAAAAATGACCAAATATTTTTACAGTTATATGGTGTAGTTGTTCCTTTGTAATTGCATTAGTGATTGATTTTACAGTTTGGCCCAAAAGCATTCTCTGAAAGTCAATATCTTCACAAATTTCTGAATACCAATCCACAAATGCCACAAATTGATCTGAGGAAAAATATCAAGCCTTTTTACTAAAACATCCAGCCTTAAACCATGAAACATGTGTAAATTGGCATAGTCTTTTGTCATAATCTTAGATAACTCATTTACTGTAACTCTTTGAAGGATGAAAAAAGTCTCCAAATGCAAATTACCCTCCAGAAATGGATGAAATCTTCAGTCTGAATCATTGCTTCACTGCAGCAAAACTGAACTTACTTAAGTATTTGTCAATGACAAGTGTATATTAGAGTTAAGAATGTACATTTCATGCATGAACATACCTAGTATAGATGCGTGTAAATTAAATCCTATTCCTTTTTTCACCTTCTCTCCTTCTCAGAAGGCAATGATCAACACACACTTTTTTTTCTTATTCTGAAAATAAACCCATATTGTAAACTTCAGTGGAAAAACAACAACAACAACAAAACAAAATTCTTCCTGTCAAAATTATAAATGACCCAGGTCAACGCAATCAAGAGCTATTGGTCACTGAATGCTGGGGTTACACCTACAAAAATAATAGTCTCTGGTATACAGGTATAGTCCCTGAAAATGTGGGTGAGTGACCCAGTAGGTCATACACAGTGAATGCTGAGGAGGGTTTTATCAGATTGTAAATCCTCACTCTCAGTTCCAAGATTCCTTTTTCACATCTGTTCATCATCAAAAAAAGTTTTCATTATAAATGACTCTCTCATGTAGCAACATTCCTTCATGAGTAACTGGAGGAAAAAAGGGGGAGAGTTTCCTCCCAGATGTGACCTTTGTCCTCCTGATCATATCCACACATAAAGGAAATTATTGTCTCCTAGAATAGAAGCAGTATTTATGGATAACTTTGAGGGCTTACTGATCTATGTATAGAATGAATTTAACAGTCAGCCTTGTCTTTTTTTTTTTAATTATGCACTGAAAAAGGATCATTCATACTTGAAAGTGTTTATCATTGAAAAGTGCCATTTTAAAAAATTGGATCACCCCTTGAAAAACTCATCAATATGAGTTGAAAGGGAAACAAGAGGCCCATGGGCCGCATCGCTCACCTGAGAACCTTTTGTCATATTGTTCTTTACCAGATTTCCCCCTTGTAATACATATTGTGGCCCCGCCCTACCCCCGGGGGTCATGAATTGAACAATTTAGAATCTACACTACCCCAGGGTGCTTCCACATCAGTTTCAGCATTTCTGGCCCAGTGATTCTTGAGAAGATTTTAAAAGATTTTTCCTATATATTTCTATGTAAAACATTGATACCCCATTGTGGCCCCCCTACCCCCGGGGGTCATGATTTGAACAATTTAGAATCTACACTACCCCAGGGTGCTTCCACATCAGTTTCAGCTTTTCTGGCCCAGTGGTTCTTGAGAAGAAGATTTTCAAAGATTTTTCCTATATATTTCTATGTAAAACTTTGATTCCCCATTTTGGCCCCACCCTTACCCCAGGGGTCATGATTTGAACAATTTAGAATCTACACTATCCCAGGGTGCCTTTTCATAAGTTTCAGCCTTATTGGCCCAGTGGTTCTTGAGAAGAAGATTTTTTAATGACCCCACCCTATTTTTGTCTTTTCTTGATTATCTCCCCTTGTGAGGGGACTTGGCCCTTCATTTTAACAATTTAAATTCCCCTTCACCCAAGGATGCTTTGTACCAAGTTTGGTCAAAATTGGCCCAGTGGTTCTTGAGAAGAAGTCGAAAATGTGAAAAGTTTACAGACGGACGGACAGCTGGACAGACGGACAGACAGACGGACGGACGACGGACAAAATGTGATCAGAAAAGCTCACTTGAGCCTTCGGCTCAGGTGAGCTAAAAAAAACGTTCAGCCTTCTTGGTACAAACACAGGTATGACTTTGCTTGATTCAAATCAATTAATATGTGGAAAGTCAATACAAGTACCGGTATGTAATACTGTAAATGTATTATATTTAGGATGACACATGATATTTAGCTGAAAATGATTTTAAAACAAGTTAGCATAGATTTGATTTAGCACATTTCTTGATGTTCTTATTCATGTATTAATGTTTAAGACATTTAGCGATGTACTTGAATTCGCGGAAGTATCTTTCTGCCAAAAGTGCTAAAAAGAATACACTGCCAAATACTGTAAATCACTTTTTATTCGCGAGAACTTTATTTTCGCGTAACTACATGAGACAGTGTGCTCGCGAAAATTTAATTCTCGCGTATAATAGTATTCCTTAAGATTATATAAAGCATTAACAACAATTCGTGAAAATTTTGTCTTGCTCATCAAGAGTTATTGACTATCTCGCGAAAATAAGGAGTCGCGAAAATTAAGTGATCTACAGTACAATACGTTTACAGTATTCAGTTTGTCTGTAATAAATCTATAAATTCAAGAAATAATTAATACTTTTGATTATGATTATTCATCAAGCTCATTGTTACCATATCATTCTTCAATAAAGATAATTCTGTAACATGTACTTTTCTCATGTGAAGAGAATCAGTGCTTTATTATGATTTAATGGCAAGTAAAATTGTTTCCCTTTTTGATGAGGGATTCCCAGATACGATTCCTTATGTATTCTTAGGTCCCAAACATCTGTCTGCTGTCTGGAGTAGGGGATCAGTTACAATGGGGGCATGTCAGGGGAAACCAACACAATAAGGAATAAATCTTTCCCTGGTACAGCACTGAGCCACTGATGACATGACCGATAACATCCCAGACTACCAAACTGTGGAGGTTTAATTCTCCGCTGAGAAATGACAGCTGAGAGAGAAAGCACAAATGAAGTTGGATGGT
This sequence comes from Saccostrea glomerata, assembly GCA_003671525.1. NCBI lineage: Eukaryota > Metazoa > Mollusca > Bivalvia > Ostreida > Ostreidae > Saccostrea > Saccostrea glomerata. The sequence continues at coordinate 379,601 of PRKT01000052.1, forward strand.
AGAGTTAATTGTTTACTCTTATCTTCAAGCACTGTACACAATTTGGTACAAGATCAACAGCTAAAGCTCTTTAATTGTGCACAAAACATGGGATTATAAATTTTAGGATATTACATGCTGAATTCTGAGTCATGAATCTCATTGAACTGAATTCAGCTGAGGAAAAAAGTTATCAATCTAGAACTAACATGCATATGTCATTAATAGGGATTACATGGCTCAGAACTTCTGTTCTTCAGCCAATCCTAAATAAAACCTGCCAAAATAACTGGAAGACAAGATTCACTGTTGAAACACATGGTCTCCTTAGACTGCCATTACAACATTCCTCTAGTGCACTATCTCTTATCCCTTGATTGTTCTTTTTAGGGATGGGGATGGGGGCATTTCAATTTACTTTTTCATAAAATAGTTTTATTATTATGGTATATAATTTTTTACCAAAAAATTTAAAATGTTGCAATATTCTGATAAAGGGAAATAAAACTCTTTCACTGAAACTAATTTTCTAAGCTATCATGAAATCATTTAATAATTACCTAATGCAAATATAGAAATAAAATGCAATGTAAAAACATCTAAGAAATAAAAGAGGAATAAAATTACCTGTTGAATTAAGAATTTTCCATTTGTATATATTGTTGGATGTGTAAATTACATGTAGATACACTGCTATGAGTGACAGTTATCTGTTGGAAGGTGTAGAGACATGCGTTATCCCTCGCGATAACAAACAACTTGTCTGATATCATTACCAATCATCTTATTTATGTCTTGGTCAAAAAATAATATTATAGCTAAAAAAAAATGGGTGAAACAATCTTTCCTTCTCAATATAGCTCATGTAACAATTATAAAACTTGTTTACGGAAAAATGTGTCCTTCCCTAAGTTTTGCATTAGAAAATAATCTTATTGGCAAGGAAATTAACAGCTCTAAAAGGAAAACAAGCTTGTAAATACAATGTATGTACTTTATTTCCAAGGACTTCTTTATAGCATATGTAAGGAGGCATGTATTAAAATGATCTACATGAAAATTGACAGTAATCATAATTCATCAGATTTATAACGCAGGTTACAAAAACTCGATAAAAAGCATTTATAAAAAGCTATTTATAGCAATCTCTCCATCTACCACAATGTTACACTATAATCTTGATCATCGACATGCATAAATCACATGTCTACTTCAATAACATCATGCTCTCAATGTTGTCCCTATATAATCATGCTGACCCATAGATAACTATCGGCTGCTGAACTAAGCTTTCATTTGACTCTGGAGCCTAAGGTCACAAGGGAGAGTAAACAATTAGAGAGATGGCTAAATGAGTTTTTAGTTACACTGATAAACCACAAACTATTGATAGCAGATAATTACGGGAATGAGTCATGTGACATACTTGGTGCTGATGAGTTTTTTCCTGAATATCATCACTTGACCTTTGATTTGAACTCCAGTTTGGATGCAAGGCATGATGAGTAAAAGTGAACAGGATAGGTCAGAGAGCTAATCTATATTGGAAGTAATGATAAATCAACAAATCGTCCAAATACTACTGACTCACAGATTATTAAGTATTCAGAGTACAGTCAAAAAGCCTGTCTATAACTTCAAAATACAATATGAATGGAACCTCAATTACAACTGTAAATCATGTTGGTGCTCTACAAACCCCACCCCCACCCCCACCCGCCCCCCAACCTTCTTTTTCGTCACCAACATTGAGATTCAATTTACCTTTTATGATTACAATATTCAATTGTAACAGCTACAAAGCAAAACGGGAAGAAAAAAAGGCCAGTCTGGAGCTTGAACCTGAGGATCACCCACCAATCAAGGAGGACTTTATTCTATAGACTGAGCAATCAGAGGATCTGACACACACATTTATTTATTTACTACTGCAGTATAATTTAACTTTAATAATATGATGTACAATGATTTCTGAAGTGTATGACAGCTTTGATTTGAAAGTAAATTTGACATATTTTTTTTACTTTCTGTAGTAATATGGTACAGACCTGTGAGATCTCTGCTTAAATCCCAGGTGTAAACCTTCACAGAACAAATGAGCAGAAACAATTAAAGGAGTGCATCTCCCTCACACGGATGTCAGAATCCAAACACCAATAGCCTGGGGCCTGAATCAGACATGAGACACACTACAAATTGCTCATCCACATTAATCTATACATTGTGCTGTGCCTTTGGTCAGAAGACATAGATTTAGCTGCCAGAATATCAATGTATACACACAATCTGATGGGGAGGTGATGACCCGCAAGTCAGGTCAAGGAACTGAACAATTTGCTTTTATTTTTACTTTCAACAACAGTTATACATGTAATATGTCTTATCTGCATCAATAATAATCAGAAGAAAATTTTTTCTGGAAATTACTTTTTTTTCTCTCTGACTGCTTTTCCCCCCTGATTCACCCAATGACCCAATTTTAGTGGCCCCTTTAGAGGATAATCTTGAAAATAGTGTACTATATCATTTTTATTTAATTTTGTATATGAAACATGATAGAAAAGAAATAGGAATGTCATATACATGTAAGAGACTTGAATACCCATGGAGAATTCTTATACAAATTATTGACATACAAGAGATAAAGCTTCAGAATCTCTTGCTTCAATTTAAACCTTGATCACATCGTCAAGTTTATCAAGATTGAACTCTGGCAGAAATTAGAATTTTATTAAAATAATCCATGTTATCAGATCATTCAATTCACAACCAACAGGTGTTGAGATAGTGCCTGTATCCGAAAAAATTCAAATTGTACTCAACTTTACCCTAACAAATTGTAAAATGATGAATCATATATAACTCCAGTGTTTCTATATACAGTTTCCTGAGGAAAGAGCAAACAAGATCTATATATAAATTTATATAAAACATATTTCATCAAGTTGTCTACCATTAGAAACACCATTTTAATAATACATCTATTAATAAACCATTATATGACAGAAAATCTCAGTGCAGTGGCGGATTTAGAGGGGGGGCACACCCAGAGTCCCCCCTTAAAATTATTAAAGTTAGCATAAAACATAGCTTCGTGGAGAAAATGTTTAAAAAAAAGTCAACTGGGTAGACCTCATTTTTACCCTAAAAATCTCTAGGATCCAGGAGCTTCGGGGGGCTTTGCCCGGGACCCCTGCCTACTTCTTGCCCCCCCCCCCCCCTTTAACTTCAAATCCAGGATCTGTGCCTGCAATGCAAGTGAGAAAGACATGATTCATATTGATAAATCAACAAGCCAAGATAGGCCTGCATCAATATTTAATGGCCTCCTGATCAGGTACCCTTTACCTGAGTAATGAACAACAACAGAAATGGTCTAAGTCAGGACATTGGGATTTTAAGGGGACTTAACCAACAATGCTTTGTTTTTATACTTGGGTATACTGGATATGAACTTGGAGAACATCTGCTGTTTCTAATTAAGGAGGATCTTATAACAAATAGCTGCCTTTTGGGTTAATATATTTTCCTCCCCCTGAAGATCAGTTTGTCAAGTATTTGCATGGACGCGACTTCCCATTTCAGTATTTTTTTTCTCCATTATGTTTCAATTGTATTCTTCTTTTCAGTATATATCTATTATTGAACTCTGTTGAATACAAACTATAGTACTAAAAAGTTACTTTTGGATTTAATGTTCCATACTTGAATTAGGGAAACATGTACATGTATATATTGCAAATTTGACATATTTACTTAAATTTATTACGATAAAAAGACTCAAGGATATACTGTAAATCACTTTATTTTCGCGACACCTTATTTTCGCGAGATAGTCGTTGACTATCTATTAGCGAGACAAAATTTTCACGAATTGTGATTATTGCTCTATATAATCTTAAGTAATTCTATTATACGCGAGGATGAAATTTTCGCGAGCATACCGTCTCGCGTAATTACGCAAAAATAAAGTTCTCGCGAATAAAAAGTGATTTACAGTAGCAAAGTTATATCACAGGTTCCCGGGACTTTGGTATAACTGAATTTGACTGTAGATAAGAATCTTAAGTCTTTTTTGACAGAATTGCCAAAGAATCTAGTACAGATGAAAATAATATACATTTACATGTGTGTGGGTGTAATGGTGGGGGGTGATGGGTAGTTCCTAATGCTACATGGGAAAGGGGACTGCCCTAAAAGATTAAAATCATTATTCTATGAAATGCTGTTTCCTTGAATTCTAAATTTTTTTTCTAGTGACCTTAAAGAGTGTAAAATTCATCACCATTTCAAATTTTTCTGCAGTTGTTAACCCAGCTCCACCCCCAGAGAAACATTAACGTAAAAGGTCCTCCATCCATCATTCCCCTTATCACTGTTAGGCACAGCAGAGAAAGAATGTGGACAAAGACGTGTCAAGCAGAATAAGAAATCTACGTTGTGTATGGAAGTGACAAAGAATTTTTTTTCTGAATGGTCACTATAAACCGCCAACTTGTACACCTAGCAATCTAGGTTACAATATAGCCTCTGAGAAATTCCTCAGATTCCTCTAGTGTGCACCTACATCCATGGCACTGGGTACAAAAGAACCACACAATGGTTTATTTTTTGTTTATGCCCATCAAGTCAATGAGGGATGAAAAAAGTAATAGAGTTCCCCCATCTTGAAGGAACTGGAGCATTTAATGACCCGATATATGTATTCAATATTACCTTGTGGACCTTAATCCTCATCCAAAACACAATTCATTGACACAAACAACTCTTTACTGACCTGTACTTGTGTCCATCAAATTTTAATACTGAAGTAGTCAGAAATGCTTTACAGTCAGTAATACATGTATTGCAATTAAGATTAGAGTACCACTATAGTCTTTCACCAATTTCATCTTACTAATGCATGGCCTCAAGTGCAAATCCAAAGATTAAAGATTTTTTATTTGGTTGAGTCTATTCAGCAGTATATATATTCCCTATTACCAGCTGTGCTTTATGAACTACATTATTTCAAGTACATTTCCCTCTGTGGTATATATAGTTCTGCAGTTCACCAACAGCTAGGGGTGTTTTTACTTAACTGTTTAGCAACTATATCCTAATCAGGTAAATAAGTACTTCTGAACCCTTAGATTGTTCATTACTACATGTATGCTACACAATTTTTGAAAGCATTTCAACATAGAGACTCCATAAACTGTCTACCTTTTTTTAAAAATATTCACACATTGACTAAGTAGGGATGGATACTTAGCCATCTAACAGGTTGAAACAGGGTATACCAGTCTTCACTGTAGACTATTTTAAGTAACACAATATAAAGGTTATATAGTGTATGTCGTTTAATTAGCATCTTATTAGCAATATGATGTACATGTGATCTTGGCTCTTTTCAAATCCAATTTGAATTGGTCATATTTGCAGGATTTCAAGCTATTTTAAAATACAATCAATTATGGATTTAAAAGTTTCTTTTACATGATGGTTTGTGAATGAAAATGAAAATCTTGTATGTATCTGATAAAAAATATTATATTGAATCTTGTTTACAATAAAAAATGCTTATAGCAAACATGCTTGTGACAAACTGCTTTTCATTCACTGCATGTATCTTCAAAATATATTTTGAGCATAACAGATATATATATTGAGGAGCTAGGTTTATAACAAGGCAAAATTTCCAATCCTTAGCACTCTGTTATAAGCATGTTCTACTGTAATATGTGAATGTAAATGTCAAGGTTTAAGGTCAAGGTTTGGTCAACTTCATGATAGCAGACTGAATTATACCTAACAGTATGTGTAAGATTATAACAGCTTAATAAGCCAGCTAAGACTAAATTGAGACAGATTGTGGACTGAGTTTCCACAGAATATATTGTTTGCTTTGTAACTTACTGTCTAAGAAAATTCAGCAGTCTTGTTCGAAATTTAAACTGTTTCTTGACCATTAATGGTAAAGATATCAGAGCTTCTAATAGTGAGATACACGAGTGATCTTGGACCTGATTTATTTTTTTTATTGATACATGTATTAATTGCCTGTGGCTGATTTAATTCCCTGCAGTGTAACAGTTTTCACAGCGTTGCCACTGCAGGAATGCATCGATATCCCCAGACAATATTGACCATTATAGAATAGAATGAAAATCAATAGAGCTCTCTCAAAGTCTAAATGTCTGGGTGCACATTTGACCTATATCAAAGGACTAGGTTACCATTTGTCATTAAACGAGGATTGCGTTTGTACACATAATTAATGAAGGATGAGCTCACAACTCATTGCCAGCTGGCAAAAACACAAGGATGTGCCCAATGTTACCGAGATGTGAGGATTCACACATCCTGTGCATCTTAAACTGACATAATATTTAACGAATGGTCCATTAGCAGATTGTTTTTTTTATTTATTTTTTTATTTTTTTTTTATTTTACCGATTATTATATTCACTTTGTTGAAGTGTATTTTACAAAACCTTCATTTTTTAAAATAAAAGACTGATTTATATGAGATTGCAATTGATCATTATAGTGAGGCCATCAACAGAGGGTGTGGCAGGGTGGACAACCTCCTAAACAAAATAATGTTTGTAAGATCAATATCATCACCATGTGTGTATAATAAAATGCTAATATTGCTTTTTCATATGAATATATATATTCATCTGAGTTGAAACACTGATTCATCGATAATGATGATTAAATGTTTACCTCTTTAAAAACACCTGTTGCTATATAATTGCATTACAGCACTGACTTGTAAGCTCAAACTTTGTTGAAAAAAAAAATTATATATGAACAAATTTTAACCAATGTATATGGAGAGAACTACATGTATGTTCTATACAAAGTATCTATTACCTAGTATAACAATTATTCTGTCTATCACTTACAATGACAAGTGATTTCTCCATACAGAGGATTAGTTCTTCCTACAGTAATAGATAAAATCTAGCTATCCTCCTCACCAACAGTTTAACTGCAATTTAAGTTTATCATTATAAGTTTAAAAAATGAATACAGTCAAACTATATACTCACCCAAACTCCTGAGCATATAATTTTAGATGTCAATGGATAGACAAGTAAATCCTAGATGTTATTTACAACAAAATAAACAAATCCTGTTGAACTGTGCTGAAACAGGAAGGAAGTGTACACACAAGGAGCCTAGCTGTATAAAACGAGGATTATAGTATAACCACTCGTAATGATATACAACAATAAAAACCTAGTCCGCTCCGAGAGTGAGAGTGAACTCAGAGCTTGCCAGCAGTCAGACTGATCTGAGATGTGCACGCCCTATACACAAACCTCCTCTGAGCTCTGTCTCTCGCTCAATATATATTAGTCACCTCAAAAGTTCACACACCTTGCTATGAAATACATGTATTGAACAGTATACATACAGCATACCATGTGTGACTGCAGATTTAATTTAGTCCCTCAAGTTTTTCATCTATAATGTCACACAAATGTCAGTTTAATAAGCATCAATAAATGTAACACAAAACATTTGCAGGCTCTTTCTAGCCTGTAGAACAGTGGAGATTTTATAGCAGATAAAGTAAACTGAAACCTTAATTACAGTAGGGGCTACCAGAGTTTTTGTCTCTTTCATTGATTGACCCCTGAAAAGGGAATTCTTTATCATCACCTGGCTTAGAAAACTAGTCCACCAATGGGTTAGGAGCAGTAACAGATGCCTCATACAATTAGTGGGACTCTACAGACATTTTTAATTTTCAAAATGCTGATATCAACAAATCATTATTCCCAATTCAACTGTAATGCAAAAGACTACGACAACATCGTATTTCTTGTGAAATGAAACATTGTACAAGTTGACTAATTGTTTCACTATACCGCTTAAATCGAAAGTAGAGAAAGTCGTAATTTGGCGGGACCTGTGGTTTAGACAGCGTAGTGTCATACATTTTGACAAATTGAAAGCATGAAAATGTGAAAACATGGTGCGTTGATATGAAAAACAATAATTACTTGTTGCTTATTCTTTCAAACAAAGAGTAATAGGTAATTAAATTGGAATAAACGCAAAATACGTTGCATTTGCATAAATGAGAGAAAATTCTGTTTTTCTTCTATGCTATTTTTCCCAATTGAACCGGTACCGGACCCTTTCCCAATGCGTGGAAAAAAATCGCTGGGTCAGTTCCTGCATTTATTTAAATAAATTTTAAAAATACCACCAAGACTTTTTGCTAAAATTGGGAAGCATTGTTTTTTGACAAGGAAGATTATACTGTAGGTCAAGGTACCACAGTGTCAGAGACACAGAAAACTTTTCCTCCATTTAAGATGATATTGTATCAAGAGTAAAAGGAAATTTGTTAATATGGCAAGTTGAGAATATGAAAAATTGGCTATGAACCCATAATAAAAAAGTTATGCCTAGTGCATAGTCTTTCTATTTATAGAAATTGATTTTGATTTAAATCTCTGATTCTAATCTTTCTCCCGAAATGGAGATCGTTGTCGCCATTACCAGAATATTCCTGGTCACTAAAAGGCTATTATATCTGTACTTCGTTTTGAGAAAAAAACCAACGCTGAGTTATTTATAACCTCAATTCATATCATTAAGTAGGTCGTACTTGTATTCTTCAACCTATTGTACGCAGTACTTTCGTGGTGTAATGCTTATCTACGATTGCTAATGCGTAATTGTATGCCCTATTTTAATTTCCAATGCGTATTTTGTAAAATTCAATGCGTAATTCTGCAAATACGCACCTTATCTGGAGCTCTGAGACTTCAATTTACACTATATTAGGATGTTTCCATATATGTATGTCTAATTATGCTTTCCTGTCCTTGAGATTTTTAAAAATATTTTCATATATAACCCTAAAGTATGTAAATTAAACTTAAGATTCCCTAACCTTATCCTTTTCATGGGGGTCATAATTTGAACATTTTACAATCTATATTATTTCAGAAAACTTCCACAAGAGTTTTACGTTTTTGGTCCATGCCAGTGGTTCTTAAAAGATTTTAAGATAGTATGTATATTTCAATGTAAAAATTGCCTAGAGTGTGGCTTCATCCTAGACCCAGGGTCATAATTTGAACAATTTACAATCACACAACCTCAAGAAGCTTTGATGTACCTTTCATCTTTCCTGGACCATGGGTTCTTGAGAAGAATTTTTTTTTAACAGATTTTCCCTTATTATATATTTCAATGTAAAAACTTGATTCTCAATTGTCTCTCTATCTTACCCTTGCATTGGGGGCCATGATTTTAACAATTTAGAATCTTTACCTCAGGAAGCTTTACTCCTTAAACTAAAGTTTCCCCTATTCTGACAGCTGCATCGACAGACAGATTACAAATGGCTGATCATATAAGCTCATTTGAGTTTTCAGCTCAGGTGAGCTAAAAAGTATCCTTATCAACATTTGAAATAAATCTAAATAATTATATTTGGAGAAAGCAAAAACTTTCCTTGAATTGTATATGATAGGGGAAATAAAAATATATATATAATCCTTCCTGTTCATATGTAACTCTGAACCATTTACTTTTACTAGACACAATGTAATACATGTACTGGCAGACTGTGCTGACGTATATAAAGGTCGTTCCATGTTTTCCCCCATATTTAGAGTCTGCATTTGCCTTGGTTTATGACACCCCATATCAGAAATAAGAAACCACATAATTATACATCCTGACATTGATCAATCTGGTTAAAATGTCATTAATTCTGACAATTTCTCGCCATTTTTATCGATAAACTCAAACTAATAGGCATTTACTAAGCATTTCATAACTTTTGACTTGTGTCATTTTTATCACTATTTATTGTCTGGGTTTTTTTGGAGAGGAGTAAGTAGGAATTAAGGTTCTTGAATGAAAATTGGAAGCTTGAAACAGAGACAAAATCACAACAGCTTAAATGCATGCTGTAAACCAACTTTTTTGTGGTGATCTGGAAAAACTAATTCAGGACAACTTATTCATTTGTACCAATGCTAGCTACCAGCCACTTATGTTGCAAAATTCAAACTTCCACTTTATTTCATGATGTCTTATTACGGTACCTCAAAACTAATTTCCCATTAAATCCTCCTTTCATGACCATATAAGTTACAATTAAATACAAATGTGGTACATATCCCTTTATGTGTGCTGTATGATTTCATGAAATGAAGCTACAGCAGATTGAAGAGATACATGTGTACATGTATATAGGTCAATAGGAACAAGAGATGTTTGTAAAACACTTATGCCCCCCTCCCCCCAAATTGGAATTTTTCCAAGTCCAAGGGGCAAACTCTGTCAAAAATGGCACGATTGTACCCAAACCAGAACTTGACCTAGATATTCATCTGATAAATCTGTATACTAAATTTCATCTCAGCATGTGCAACAATTGTGAAGAAAATGAACGGAAACTGCAAATAATTGGAATTTTTCTAAGTCCAAGGGGCATAACTCTGTGAAAAATGGTGCGATGGTACCCAAACCAGAACTTGTCCTAGATATTCATCTGATAAATCTGTATACTAAATTTCATCTCAGTATGTGCAACGGTTGCAAAGAAAATGAACGGAAACTGCAAATAATTGGAATTTTTCTAAGTCCAAGGGGCATAACTCTGTCAAAAATGGCACGATCTTACCTAAACCAGAACTTGTCCTAGATATTTATGTGATATATCTGTATACTAAATTTCATCTAAGTATGTGCAACAGTTGTGAAGAAAATGACGGAAAACTGCAAATAATTGAAATTTTTCTAAGTCCATGGGGCATAACTTTGTCAAAAATGGTGTGAACGTACCCACACCAGAACTTGACCTAGATATTAATGTGATATATCTGTATACTAAATTTCATCTAAGTATGTGCAATGGTTGTAAAGAAAATGAACGGAAACTGCAAATAATTAGAATTTTTCTAAGTCCATGGAGCATAACTCTGTCAAAAATGGCGCGATCATAAATGAAACAGAACTTGACCTAGATATTCATGTGATATATCTGTATACCAAATTTCATTTCAGTACGTGCAACGGTTGCAAAGAAAATGAACGGAAACTAAGTGGACAGACAGACAGACAGACAGCAGCAAAGCAATATGCCCTCCCTTCTTGGAAGGGGGGCATAAAAATACTCGACATAAGTAATAAACTTTTTTTTGTTTGTGGGGATAGTGGGGCAATTTGAGCTGTGGGCACTTAACGTTATGTACCACACTGCAATGGTTCCAGCTAATGCTGGGAATTAACCTGCCATGGGCTGGTTCCCATCCAGCGAGAAACTCAATGACTCTCATCAACTTAGCATTGAGATACCGCAAACCAGGTATTAGCTGTGGCTTTATGAACCTCAAGGCTTGGAGAAGGCTCTAACTTTTGTAATCAAATTATCCAACCTTTCTAAAGACCACTTCATAATTAATTAAAGAGGCGTAAACTGCCCCAAACAAAACAATATGGTATTATACTGCTTTTTCAATGTGAAATCGTAATTCATATTTTTAAAATTGTATGGTGTGACCATCCCACCAGTCAATCCATTCAAATCACCCGAGTATATCCAAAGAAAATCCAATACAAAAAGTTTGACTTTGTGAGGCCACACCTCAACACATTTGATTTTAAAGGCATTCTACTTTTATTATACCTGTACTTAAATACATGCAAAGAATTGATTATTATACCACTTCATTAAAACATAACATCTGAAGAATTTGTCGTACTAGATACTGTAGATTCCTTATTTTTAGCGAGTACTTTTTATCGCGAACTGGCTCTTTAACGTCAAATCGCGAGAATTATAATTCGGGAATGGACCGTTGATTAACAGAATTTACATAGATTTCAGCACCATAAAAATAAAAGCGAGTAATATTTTTTCGCGAGTGATGCTTCTCGCAAAATTACGCGGAAATTAATTCCTTGCGTATAATTAGGAATCTACAGTATTAAAAAGTACAGTATATTGTAAATTGCTACACTGTATATCAGACAGTGATGTTGTCACCTACCTTGCCCACTTCCTGAAGGCTTTATACTGCAGGATCAGCAGCTTCTGGGTTAGGACACAGCACAGAATAATAGTCCTCAGCTAAATCCCCTTATTACTGTGTGTCTGTACTTTGACCAACTTCCTACTTCACACTGTCCACTTACAACTAGTATCTACGATCCTCTACAAACATATAAGGAAATTTTTTTCTAGTAAATATAATACACTTAAACAAGTCTTACTTCCTTTCTGATATTTCAGCAAGACATTGCCTAAAGACTAAACTCATTTTACTCTTAATTTCACACACAAGTACTGTAGCTACAAAAGAAATTTTATTTGACCAAAAACATACTTTTCTTTCTTTAGTAAACAGATTTAGGGGAATATGCAATAAGTATTTCACAAACTTAAACTTATATACAGTGAAACTATGAAACATGAATGTTGTGAATTCATCCTTACATTGTACAAAATACCTAGAAAATACAGAACAATGTGTTTGTGAAACACTGATGCCCCCCTATAGCAGCTTATGATGAGGTTGAATTTTCTCTAATGCATGTCAACCTCCAAGGTCAAAATTGTTGGTACCCAAAGGAAGTTTTTGTCACAAGAAATACAACTGTGAAATATGAAAGCCCTAGTTCCAACTGTTCAAATATTATGGCCAAGGTTAAAGTATTTAGAACGTGGGTATATATAAATCTGTCATGTCAAGGTCAAAAATATTTATACACACTGAAAGGTATTGTCACAATGAATATACATGCGAAATATAAAAACTCTAGTAAAAACTGTTCAAAAGATATGAGTTAGTGTATGTGAGAATGTAAGAACTTATTAGTGTTTTGTTTATTGTAGTTCTTACGGCGAACTTATGCTGAAATAAAGACCGTAAACTAGCTGCCGAGTGTTTTGTGGTAAATACGGGGGCAGCATAGTGCGAGTTTTTGTCACGTGGGCATATTTCATGAAGCGCGCTTCATGAAAAATATGTGTGTGATTCACATTTTACATGTTTGGAAGCAACTAAAATATACTCAGTATTTAAATTTCTCGCTGCCCTTTATTATCGTTTCATTTTTAGCCGGGCTTATTGCTCAAAGAGCAATTGCCGGCTTATGTGATCCTGTTCAAGGCAGGATGTTGACCCCATAGTCGCCATTTTAAAGTTACGTGCAAAAATATAGTTCTTACTCTCAACCGCTTTTGAGATAATACAAACGCTAAATAAAGCAACAAAAATAAAACGAAGTTTTATCTATATAAAATAAACATTAATAGTTATGACTTTGAAAACTTCATAAGTCAAAGAACATAAATCATTAGCGTAAGGATTTTTGATAATCAGTGTTACCGTAGTTCTCTACACATACGAGGTAAAGCAGGAGAGGGAACCAGACTGGCCTGTTTGTTTACATTCAGCTGCGGTACCAGATTAATTCTGATTCTGACAAAATTGGCCCGTGGTATTAGGATTGAAAAACTCAATGTCAGTGACTTATCATTTATATTGATAGTTTTAAAATAATTTTTTCATCAGAATATAAACGTGATTCATGTAAGAAATCCATTCTACTCTGTAAATGTACCCGGCTCTATGTACTTCTGAGTACTTTGATTACTAACGTCACTGCAGTCATTGTGAGGTCACGTTAACGCACATATTTCTACGCGTGAGTCACAGGCACTTGTTTCGGAAATAAATTTTTAAGCCATAGTACTAATAATAAAACAAGGTATTTAACTTCAAATTACACTCAGTACCCCCCTCCTCAGAAACACTCATTTAAAATTTCAGTGGAAATTCAATGACAATATGTTTATTACTATTTTCTTCTACGATAATTTAATTATCAACACTACCATATGCGGCATGCATGTATTTGTTTATCTCTGTAAACAGCACCAAAACCCTGCTCGCCGAGTGGAAAAGTCGAACTAAACCATAAAACGGTATTGAGTGTAACTCGGAGTTAGATACCTTGTGTTATTTATACTAAGGTTAAAAATTTATTTCCAAAACAAGTGCCTGTGGCGTGAGTATACACGAAAATGGTACTAGTATTCAAATCAATTTCACAGTTGGCTTAGTAGAAAAACACAGCAAATGTTAATATACACAAACGTTCATCTATTGGGTGTTTCATTACCTGCGAGGTTTTTGAGGGATTTTCTACATTTTTGCGTCGCCCGCGTGGTGCTGTGGTAAGAGCATCTGCTCAACAGTCAAGAGTTGCATCCTTACGTGGACGATTCGAATCCCACTGTAAGACCTTGGGTTGAGACTCTATAAACCTAGGTCCAGTGTCACAGTTGGTGCTGGCACGAAAAAGATCCCTCATTTCTCAATGGCCGTAGGTGTAGGATATAAGACAAAATTTGCAGCTCTCCACCGGCAAGTGGTGGCACCTCCATATGAGTGAAAAATTCTCGAGAGGGACGTTAAACAACATACAATCAATCCACTTTTTTGTAATGGGCTTCTATACAGCGTTCTAAAATATCACAATTATTCACTATCTAGATGATTTTATATTTGCTGGAAGGGATGCCAATTCTTGTCCGGAACTTGTGCCAAATTTTCAAGGCGTTTGCGATGAAATAGATGTTCCTATTGCCCCCACGGGTCATGATTAGAACACTTTTTCAATAAAGGTTTATCTTTCTGGTCTTTTGGTTTTTAGAAAAAATGTTTATAAAAAAGGATGTCAAATATCACCAATTCTTATATTATCTGTCCTTTAAAGAGGACTGGGCTTTTCATTTGAACAACCTTGAATTCATTTTACACAAGGATGTTCTGTGGCAAGTAAAATTTGGTCCAGTAGTTATTGTGCATACATCAAGTTTACAGACAGACGGATGTAAGGCGAATTGAGACCAAAATCTTACATGGGTTTCCAGCTTGCATTAGATTTTAAAGGTCACTCGAGCTTCTAGCTCAGCTAGGCGAGCTAAAAATTATATTTTTTAAGAAAATGAATAAAATTAAACGATTTTTATTGCGAGTGAAGATACACTAACATTCAAGTTTTGTTTAAACAAGGTTATTTCAAAGACAAACAGATAAAATACCATGTGAGCGATCTATGTGAAATCATAAATGCATGAGAAACAAAACTGAGGTTACCTCACTAATTCTGATATAACTTTCAGTTTTTTTATTGCTTTTATAGTTTTCAAATTAGCCATTACTTTTGAATGAGAAGGAATAAAGGGCTTTCATACTAAACCTGTATACTATTTTACCTGTGGCAAGACCTTTTTAGAAACATTTGATTTTTTTTTTTACCTCGTGACCTTTGAGGTTGGACCCACTTTAAAAATAACTTTAAACTTGCAAATGACTTGTGAATGAAAAAACACATGACTTTCTTATTAGCTTTCTAAATACACTGGGTTTTTGATCTTGTGACCTTGTCCTTTGAACTTTGACCAAATTTTTAAAACATGTAAATTTTTCCTTATAACTTTAGATTGAGAAGAGATGGGGTTTTCATATTTGACACGTGCATGATTGTGACAAGATATCTCCTAACATGCTTTGATTTCTGACCCCTTTATCTTGAACTTCACAATTGACCTTTATAAAAAAGAGGCCCAAGGGCCACAAGGCTTACCTGAGCAATTAGCTAGGTAAAAGCAACAAGAGGCCCACGGGCCTTATAGGTCACCTGAGTATCATGTAACAACTTTCAAGCGATTGTATTTGGTTCGTGTTTTAATCCAAAAGCCATGAAATTCACAAATTTTGAAAGAGGCACCATTGCTTATCAAAGGGCAAATTTCAAAGCATTAATTTATTTTTAGTTAAAGTACCCCCCTGGTACCACTGACCCAGCGGCCCTGAAATTATCTATTTTGAAAGAGGCCCCTTTCTTCATTATAAGGCCAGCATTTTTTTATGTTTAGGTTTAGTTATGAACATGAGAATAAAAAAGTCCCGAAGGAGAAGGAAATAAAAATTTTTTTTTGATAAATCAATTATTAATATTTGTACATTCTTTTTTTATGCTATTCTAATAGGCCCCTTACCACTGGACAAATAATGTTTACAAATAGGAAAGTAGAACATTTAATTGCTTATTTCATCATCTGCCAGTTTAGGCCTGTTATATAAATTTTGTGATGTTGGTCAAAATATATCTTAAAAAATCAATTCTTTAAAAGTCTTTCAATATATCTGCATTTTTTTAATATGTGTTAGGTGAATGTGTAGACATTGTTCTAAAAGTTACTTGATGCCTAAAATTATAATTCCTATCATAAAACAGACAGGGAGTATTGGGGAGTAGGGTGAACATTTTTTCAATTAAGTTTAAAATAATTTTTCTGGCTGATACAAATGATACTACATGCCTGTATATATTTGTATATTCTTTCCTTTTAATAGTTGAATTTTTTTTATTTCTTCTGGTTATTGTTTATTTCTTCCTCAAATGGCCTTAACTTCTTCCACAGTTTTATTCATTACATCTGATGCATAAGCAACCCTTTTTTAAAGAATGGTGCTTAAACTGTAAGCTATAACAGAGACCTAAACAATGTCGCTGGCAATATGCAATAGCTACCACGGGCAGTTAAAACCTGGGGGAGGAAAATAATTTACAGACAGTTACTTTTGAAACGAATACATGACTATCTCACCAGCATGTCATTGTGCAACAAAGTCGTCAGCATTTTATTTGTCCTTTGAACGGGTGAAACGTTTTGAATGGCACTCTTATCGATGAATTTTACACTAAACCAAGCTATCTTCTCAGATCAAGCTTTATTTACCCGCCATTTCATCGTAAAACCGGAAGTGAAAGTTCGTAAATTTGAAATCTCGATCCCGACTCAAATTTGACATCGGAAAGAAATTTTTATTTTTTCTGAAAATTCAAAACCTTGAGCGGAGGGTTTGTAAAACTGAAAATAAAATAAATCCTGGCCTTAAATATGTAATTAGATCATTAGCATATTGACCAGGAGCAAAGGATAAGATGTTCAAAGAAGTATTTCACTGTATAATCAATAGAGCCCCGCCCTAACACCAGAACCCCTGACCCTGGGGCCATAAAATTCACAATTTTGGTAAAGGCACTCTTGCTCATCATAACTTTGCACTTAGTTAGTCTATTTAATACCTAGGAGCAGAGAAGCAGAGGAGAAGATTTTCATAGAATTCATGTATTTTCACTATATAATCAATAGAGCCCCGCCCTAACACCAGAACCCCTGACCCTGGGGCCATAAAATTCACAATTTTGGTAGAGGCACTCTTGCTCATCATAACTATGTACTTAGTTGGTTTATTTAATACCCAGGAGCAGAGAAGAAGATTTTCAAAGAAAAAATGCATTTTCACTACCTACTTATTTAGCCCCACCCTAGCACTAGAACCCCTGATCCCAGGGCCATGAATTTCACAATTTTGGTAGAAGACTCATTGCTAATTACAATCATGCAAACAGTTTGACTGCTTGATGTCCAGGAGTAAAGAAGAAGATTTTTAAAGATTGCATTAATTTTAGTGGTTTTGGCCCCACCCCTCATGTCCCAGGGGGGGCAGGGATCATGAAATTCACAATTTTTGTTCCCCTTCACCCATAGATGCTTTGTGCCAAATTTGGTTGAAATTGGTTCAGTGGTTGCAGAGAAGAAGCTGAAAATGTTCAAATGTTAACACACGACGGACGACGCACGACGACGGACGAAAACAGATAGCAAAAATCAGTCCAGTATTTAAAATTTTAAATATAATATAAAGTGGGCTCGAGGAAGGAAGGGGGACTTAAATCTACACTTCCTTAGAATGCTTTTGAATGAATATGACACGTAATGGCTTTGTTGTATCTATTTAAAACTCTGATACCAAATTTTGGTCCCACTGTACCCTTTGGGGTCATGCCATTCTTTCTATGATATTGAAGGGTACCCATTTCTTATTAAACCCTCCTCCTATAACACTAAATAAAGTTTAATGAACATTTTACGGATTCTTTATAACATAGGTCCATTGTGACCTCCTATTTAACCTATAGACGTGACATTTATTTCCCAGATCAAAACATGGACTCATTATAGTAATAGGGGGTATCATTTAGTGAGTTCAGTTCATAGTACCTCTAACTTTTGTAGGTCTATCTGTAACCTACATGAGAGAGGGAGAAGGGGGTAAAAAGAAATATATCTCAGTAATTACCTAGCAATCCCCAAAGCTGGTTGTGAAGATAAATATGTTATAATTAAGGGACGACCATTTGATTCTGAGGGCTGACCTTGACTTCTGATGATTAAATATTGTAAAAATACCTTTTTTATTTACGTGCAATTTAATCTCAAAAGTATTCAATTCAATTTTTTTTTGGCTCGCTTCGCTCGCCATTTTAGAACCAAATAGTATTTAAAATCAGATTACCAGACTGGATACTTAAGTCATTTTATCAACATGACAATGTGCACTTAATTATGTTCCCCAAACGGAGTTTGGGAACATATTGTTTTTACTCGGTTTCTTCTTCTTCTTATTATTATTATTATTAGGGTCTTCCGTCTCCAACGGAAGACCCTTCTATTATTCTATTGTTTCTTTTTCACTATTATTATTATTATTTTTTTTTTCGTCCAAATTTTGTGCAGACGATTTCTCAGAGATGCTTGGACGGATTTATTTGAAATTTTCAGAGATGATGTATCATGATCTAAACTTGATCCATTTTTTTTAATTTTTGAAAAATCACTTCCGGTCGGAAGTTATCGACCTTTAATCGAATTTTTAGTGACCATTTTGTTGACACAAAAACTCAAATACGACAAAAGCTAGAATGTTGTCGTTTTCAGGACTAATAGATGACATGTTGTAGTTTTGCACCTATACTTTCAAATTTTCGTCAGTGCTTCCGGTCGATACCGGAAGCAAATTTAAAAAACCGCAATTTTTCAACTTTTTTGTTTTCCAATATTTTTCTTTGATATTAGATATCTTAAAAGTGACACTTTTGTGAAAGCAAAATATGTAATTTGTTTTAGAATCGAAA
The DNA here is from genome assembly GCA_003671525.1 of Saccostrea glomerata. Lineage (NCBI taxonomy): Eukaryota > Metazoa > Mollusca > Bivalvia > Ostreida > Ostreidae > Saccostrea > Saccostrea glomerata. The sequence goes on from PRKT01000052.1 coordinate 398,606, forward strand.
AAGGCAATCTCGAGATTTTCGTATTTAAAAATTTGAAGCGGCGTTTTCAATGGCTGAATGGTTAGCGCGTCGGATTGTCACGCGGGCGACCCGGGTTCGCTCCCCCGAATGTCCAATTTTTTTTATCACTTTTTCTGCAAGATTTTTCGTTTTTTACTTCAGAATCGGATGGAAGACCCCTCGTTGCTCGCAACGAGATCGTATCTAGTTATGTCGCCCCGAACGAAGTCGGGGACGACATATTGATATTGTACGCATGTTTTTTTTATCCAGGCTGTTTCTCGGAGATGGCTGGGACAATCTTCCTGAAACTTTCCTCAAAGGACGATCACTGGTTGTAGTTGTGCAGTGAGGTCGTTCAGTTCCAATATGTCTACCGTTGCCATGGAAACCTGTAAAAAGCGAC
>PRKT01000052.1:404611-416318 GCA_003671525.1 Saccostrea glomerata
GCCTCCACCAGGGCTTCGCCCAGGACCCACTGGGGCCCTTACAGCGGCCCCAGACCTCTTGCCTAAACAAAGTTATACCTGTCCCCTCCCCAAATCCTGTATCCGAATATGGTATATAAATGATTAGTCTTTCAGAATCAATTGATCAAGGTACGGTAAGACATAGAAGAAAATAAATAATCTGTCCTTGATAATCTTGAAAATAAATAATCTGTCCTCGACAGGCATGAAAATAAATAATCCGTCTCAAAAAAAATTTGCCAGGCCCCCCCTCAGGATCAAATGGTCGTCCCCTTAATATCGTGCAAGAAATATTTTACTCGCGTTTTGTTTTTGAGGTGATTTAAACCTTATAAAAATGACTTGTTTTATATATTAAAAAAATTTAAGAGTATACCTTAGTGAAGCATCCACGCGACCAGAAAAAACTAGGAGTGAACTGTGTGTCAAATTAAAAGAAGAACTGGACACAGACATAGAACTTAAACCCGTTCCGGAAAAATTAAATTCAGCTTTCCCTTGCCACACAACATCGCCGCAACTACTGTCGTTAAAAGGTTGATTTCTGCATGTATCTTCATTTAAAGTCACGTAACACGATGGACGTGTGGCAGATGATACCTAAAAATGGTATGATAAATGTTTCAGTTCCAATACCGATTTCTCCATTTCTGTTCTGGTAAGCATTGATATAATATGTACAACTAGTATTTGAAAAGCAAATTGGTGTTTATACATATATCTACCGTCAATTTCTTGGTAACAGATTGGAGCTCTGTTGACTTTTCCTTGTCCTCTACCGATATCTGTAAAGTACTATTCAAAAGGGAAAATTTTAGTCAACTCTTTCTATTTTTTTTTGCTCTCTCCCTTTTGAGTTGTCATGAGATATTTTGGTAAATAAAAGAAATATATCGATTAAAATGAGATACATTACACAATAGACGAAGGGATTGTTCCTCTTATATTAAACGATTCCTCTGTAATTTCTCCTGGCTGAATAACCAATGTTATGGATCTATTTCCAACAATAAAACCCCGGTCATTAGACACTGTCACAACAACAGTCTTGTTGACTGAACCATGGTTGATGATTATGTATTGAATTTTTTCCAATTTTGAAAGAGGCAGATCTCCTAAAAGTTTAGCATAATAGTATAAATGTCATAAACAGAGAAAAGACATTGTTGCTAGTTGTATAAATAAATTGTTTCACTCTTTTTCAGACTTTGTAAAATGAGAGAGAAGACAAGGAGCTGATCAAGGAGTGTTTGTAATATACAGGCCTACTGGCAAAGCTTATGTAAAAATTGAGAGTGAATAAACTCGTAGAAAAAGGGTGTACTTCCTTTTCACAAAACAGGCACGTAGCAACAGGGGGCGTGGGGGCACTTTTTTCCCAACATTTCTATGTACTATTAAAAATGTTCATTGAAAGGCGGGTTGGCCCCCTCACTTAATAGTACAGGAAGATAATATGAGGGAAATGTAGTATTGAATGCGAAAAAATTGGTACCGCTCATAGAACAAAAACTGTCCAAAAGGGATACCCCCCCCCCCCCCTTACAGTAGGAGAAGGTGCCAAGTCACTTATACTGGTATTGGTGTTTACAATTTGTTTAAACTTTTAGAATGAAAAATTACTAGTTACTGATCATTATATTTTTTTTTAAATGAAACTATGAGTAGCCTAATAAAACATCAATATTAATGATTTGGACACGATTTATTTAGTTTTTCTTTTAGTCACCTTGAACTTGAACAATTGATCTTGGGTCAAAGTCGTGACACATCCTCGGGTCATAAGCTATCTTTGTATAAAATAGGAACCCACCAAGTTCCTCCATAAAAAAGGATATGGACCAGACATAGACTATGCACTTTTTTTAAGAGACTTTGAACTTGCATATATGACTCTTGTTCAAGGTCATGAGTTCATATTAAGCAATCTTTGTGTGAAGTTGATTCGTGTTTTCTGCTTAAGGAAGATATGGGACGAAATATGAATTTTAGACCTTTCTCTATGTGATCATGAACTTGCACAAATAACCTTTGGTTAAGGTCATGACATATTCTCAGTTCATAAGCAATCTTTGTGTAAAATTGGAACTCACTAAGTTAAGTTAATACGTAAGAAAGATATGGACTAGGCATAAATTAACAAAAAATTCTTTTTCTGCCCAAATGACCTTGGGTCAAGGTCATGACACAACTTTAGGCATCTTTAATTTTAATGCCCTTTAAACAAAGATGTGAACCGGACACGTTTGCACATACAGAACAACAGACAGAAAGACAAGTTGATCCCCCCCCAAGTTCACTTGCGGGAGTATAAAATGTTATCTCATAATAAGTACAATAAACAGTATCCTTAAAACGTTTAATAATGGATTCACATATGCATATTATGTGTCGGTGGATTGTTAACAAATTTGCCTGTTTGCTGCGTCATGTATGCAAATGGTTACATGTGCCAAATGCCTTACATGGAATCAACTGTGATCAGCGCTATCCTATTTTAATTTTGTTTAATTCTAAAGCAATCTTTCCAAATGGAAGATAAAAAGTACTTACCGACAAAAGGGCGCATTGTGAGGGATACGTCTACAGGAGTGATGGCATGTCTAACGGAGCGAACGAAAGGATGGCCAGTAGAATCTGCACCATGTAACTGAATTCCTGATACCTAAATGTTTAGGATTCATGTGAAATCATCTTAAATAACTATCTAGTAGATATTTATCATCAACTTAAAAATGATAGAAATACAATAAAACCTGTAGGGCAATTGTTGTTTTGGCATAATACTGGAGGCTTGGTGAGGTGCTGAGAAGACTGGCATTCATTTCTCGGATGGTCCTTCCTGCTTCGTCCACCAACGTAAGGGAGGTCACGGTATAGTTTGTCTGGGGGTTTTGTAGTGTTGTAACAACTAAATACTCTTTACCTAGAAAATATGTTTTGGCTTTAGATTAAAAGTCAATTCTTAATTATTAAACTTCATATCATGATTCCATTAAACATTCAATATATGACCGTTTACACCCGATAGAGGGTTTCCCTTCACTGGGTAAGGGATGCTTTCCGTTGACATCTCAAGTAAAGATGATGTAATATCAAACGAGCTATTGGATGTGACAGTCACATTCCATTGATTATTACTAACTTTCTTCAGATTCCATTCTCCTTTTTCTGGGGACTGAAAGTATAAAATGACATTATAGATTTAGAAGAATAGTAAATAGATTATTTGTCTTTACAAGAAAATGAGATAAACGATCATTAGTAAAAATTGAGAGGGGAATAAGTTCATTTAATTTTAACGATATTCATACCTGAATTGATATCAGTATCCCTGTTTGTTGTACATTTTTGTCAATAGATCCAAGTAAAACTAATGTACCTGTCGAAACATATCAATTTAAAATCTATGTTTCTAGAAGTATCTGACGTAGTAAATTAGCATAGTAATAAACTGTTTTAATAAGATATTTTCACTTTTAAACATTAGGGATTTCTTACTTACCGTTTGGATTGCTCAGTTGTATGTCACTTGAGTTTGTTGTTCCATTTATTTCAATATACAGAGAATTTACTGAATTATCCACTTCAATCGTGAAATTGCCAGTGTCATCTGGGTTGATGGTTCCCCATTTGATTAAAGATGTAGATGATGGTAGATTACCCTGTTGTTTCATTCAGAGAAACTAATTATTTTACATGTACGTGTCTTACTATTTAGAATATTTTTCATTTGAACAATGTACTCATTTAATAAGTATTAACTATTAAGAAATTTTCAAACGTCAAACACATTGGTGCTCGATAAGCAAAATTTATAAACTCAAATTATGATTCACAGGTCAAATGAAGTGGACATACGACAGGAATATAAAAACATGTGAATATTGTTTGAAACATAGTTAATTCAATATAGAAACAAAGGGGCTAACATTTGTTATGAAATAAGTCAGCCAAAATACGACCCAAGGTTAGGTTATATTTGCTAACAAGATCATAATAACGACCATGGATCAATTTACCAAAATGCCGACTTTAAACGAGGATTAGTAAATCCGTGTAACATCAACTTTTAAGTCAACAGCATGCTTCGCTTCAAAAATTGATCGTTCTCAGAGCAAGCCCTTGAGTAGCGAATAAGTGGTAGGGAACCACCATATGTAGGCGATTGTGGAATAAGGGTACCCTTGTAGTTTATATAGAAAAATCTTAATTTCAACCTCAAGTCTATAGGTGATAATTTTAGTCGCTTGAAAAATTCCTTTAGTCCATGATTGTTAAAAAAATTTACTTCATTTCATATTCTGCTGTAATTTTAAGAAGCAGAAATGGATATATTTTCATATACGCTAAAGTTCCAACAAAAACTAGAGGTACTGTGAGCGATGAGCTCACTAAATGATACCCCCCGCCTCCCATATGGTTATAACTGGTGAAAAAGTCCATCTTTTCCTGTGGCCGGGAAACCCAAAATATCTGTCGGAAATAGGAGGTGCACAATGGCAATATGTAATAAAGATTCTGTGAAAGTTTCATCAAATTTCATTCAGTGGTATGAGAGGAGTTGCGGATAAGAGATGGGTACCCCAAAGCGTAACAGACGGACGGACGGACGGACAGACGTACAGACGGACGGAATTAAGGATTACTATATACCCTCCCGCTTTTCAAGCGGGGGGTAAAATAAAGATTCTGCTAGATTTCAAACTCAGTGTACAATAATATTTCTATTCAGAGTTGTACAAGTATGAGAAGAAACGAAAGTACTAACCCTTAAATCTAATTATTTAAACAAATTTACTTAAAATTGAGCATTTCATTTTTTGTACTTTCAATAAATAAATACTTACCATGTTCAAGGTTTTGGTGGAGTTACTTTGGATAATATTCAAATCGTTCTAAACATGAAACAAAGAAAACTGTACTTTTATATTTTTATACAAATGAATGTTTGTCTTATTCGGAAAAATAATGTACAGTACATCTTGAAACTGTAAAAGAATTACCAGTAAGTCTTCTTCAACTTTTGAAGCTAACTCCGACGACGATGAAAATCGTTGAACATCACCACCCGTGGTTTGTGCTATACGATCATACACAGAAGACTGACGCTTATATCTTTCTGTAAAAGATCGGACCAAAACGCATTTTTAATGAAGTAACGCCCGTAGTTGTATCAAACATATAACAATTTCTTTATAAACTAATGTAGGAAAAAACTAATGTATCAAATCAATATAAATATGTGTGTGTTCTAGAAAATCAAACCTATTGCACGTCTTCGTCGACCCAAAGGACTACATTCATTACGCAGACGAAAATTTGCTGCAATATTCTTTTCTTGTAGAATATTTATAACCTCGGCTTCTCTCTCAGGGTCTTTAGGAGGTGCGTCCGTATAAATATAAACGGGTGAGTTGCTGTTAGATAAAGTTGCCCCTGCAAAAATCAATTGGTTAATGTGAAAGTTAATTGTTATAAAACGACAACGTTTAAACCAAAAAGATATAATTATAAGAAGCATATTTTTTTTAAATTATTTTTTAATCAACATGTATATTACTATTAAAAAGGCATTTTTAACAACTGCTGTATAATAAACACCTTAAAGGATCCACAGAAGAATGAATTAGATCAAGGCCATCCTTTAAAAAATGTTTGAATACCCTCGCCTAAATCAGACAAGGTAAAATTATTGGGAAGAAGTTAGGTTAGAAAATCTTTTTTTCAGAAAATGTCAACATATTTTTTGGTGGGATAAAGGGGCTAAAAAGAAAAAAATTAAAAGTTTCCTGTAATGCGTAAAAAAAAATTGAGTCGGACCATTTTAAGTCAGTCGGTCGGTAGTGTGCAACCAACCGATTTTTTTTAAAATGGCCTCACGTGTGTGACAGGGTAGTAATTTGTTTTCTTTTATCTTGGTTTGATTAATTAGCTTAAAATTAGATAAATTGTAAAATTATGTTTGAAGATATCACACAACAGTTAGATATAAACATAGCAACAGATGAAGCTATATGTACCTGTTAATAAACCAGACAGACTGTATTCGGGACAGTCATCACCACCACTAGCAGAGAGTTTGCTTAACCAATCAACCATTTCGTCTGCATCGGCGGTTACTCGGTTTGTTTCAAGATCGACTAGAAATTAAAATTTTTAAAATAACATTCAATTTTTTTTCTTTTTTTGAATTTGTACAAAAAAAAAAAACAATGCATGTCCATAGAAGAGGTTGTCGAGTATGGAAAATGCAACGAAATGATTATATTGAATATAGATATGCGATTTTTAATGCAAAGTTCACGTAAACCTGGATCACTGAACGTTACAAGAATATATTTCTCTGGCACATTTTCTGTATTCTTTATAGCGTTCACGAATGACATTGTTCCTTTCTTTAGTCCGTCTATATTGTCACCCATTGATCCAGTAACGTCGACGATGAATGCAATTGAATAGTCTTTTATTTCTTTATTTCCAGTATTTGATTTGATCTGGAATATTTCTGTAGATAGGTGAATTCCTAACATGTTGAAAACGCCGTGATCTTTAATTAGAAAAATGCAAGTTACGACGATACACATTTTAAATTGTTATCTTAAAAAAACATAATTTAGTTTAGTTTATTTCTCTTCGACCCTTCGTGGATGAAGGCCTTTTTCAACGTGTATTTTTTAAAAAGAAATTTTAATATCAGAGTTAAATAATACACTGTGAGATGTTTAATCATTTAAACTATATTTTTATAAGCATCACAATAATATTAAATATCAAACTGAATGATTTTTATTTAACAACTTTGCTTAAGATGTTTTTTAATTTTTTTTGTATATATTATAAAGTAGAATACCTTCATCTGATAAAAAATAAACAGAGGCTTGTTTGGCGGCCTCAAAAGCTTGTTCGTGCAGGTGGAAGTGAGGAGCATGTGCAGCGGATGATCTCCCCTTATAAATACCACCAGTGGCTGTCTTCAGTCGGGTTGTGTCATCCTGCGAACCGTGACTACATTTTCCTGTCTGCCCTTCACTTTTGAGCAGTTTGGATACATCTTGCCCTGCTCTGTATCCACTGGTTAATTTAGTTGTTATGGTATTGTTGATGAACATTCCATTTTCAATGCTTCAATTATCAAAAAAAAGTTTTTCGTAGTTTTAAGCATAATTTTGAATTTTAATTATTTATATATATATGTGTGTGTGTTATTCAGGTCACTTTCTAACTACGAACAAGTCGAAAAACGATATTTTATTATTGTTATGTCGTAGAAACCAGAAGTCTCTGTCGGAATGAAGCTCTACTGGTTTGTACTTATAGCAAAGAAGAGAAAAGCACTAAAGCAGTTGGGAATTGAAACTTTACAACAGCAATATATACAATAATAATCCTTGATAAAGTCTCTTTATGTTCTTAGTGTAGTCTACTTGTGTGCCAAGTTATATTGATATCAGACCAAAACTGTAGGAGGAGTAGAATTTTGAAACAATTTTATAGACATTTTTATTTTTAGTAACCACAGCAACACCATTCATGGAAATCAAAAACCGATACATACAATTATGGATCTTAGTGTATTCTACTTGTGTGCCAAGTTATATTGAAATCAGACCAAAACTGTAGGAGGAGTAGCATTTTGAAAGAATTTTACAGAAATGTCTATTTTTAGTAACCACAACAACACCGTTTATTGAAATCAAAAACCGATAAACAGAATTATGTATCTTAGTGTAGTCTACTTGTTTGCCAAGTTATATTGAAATCAGACCAAAACTGTAGGAGGAGTAGCATTTTGAAAGAATTTCACAGAAATTTCTATTTTTAGTAACCACAACAACACCGTTTATTGAAATCAAAAACCGATACACAGAATTATGTATCTTAGTGTAGTCTACCTGTTTGCCAAGTTATATTGAAATCAGACCAAAACTGTAGTAGGAGTAGCATTTTGAAAGAAATTTCACAGAAATTTCTATTTTTAGTTACCATGGCAACACCGTTTATTGAAATCGAAAACCGATACACAGAATTATGTATTTTAGTGTAGTCTACTTGTGTGCCAAGTTATATTGAAATCAGACCAAAACTGTAGGAGGAGTAGCATTTTGAAAAAATTTTACAGAAATTTCTATTTTTAGTAACCACGGCAACACCGTTTATCGGAATCAAAAACTGATACACAGAATTATGTATCTTAGTGTAGTCTACTTGTGTGCCAAGTTATATAGAAATTAGACCAAAACTGTAGTAGGAGTAGCATTTTGAAAAATTGTTTACAGACAGACGGACGGGCGCCGGACGCATTACTATCGCATAAGCTCTTCTGGTCTCTGACCAGTAGAAGCTAAAAGTCAAGGGCACGCAAAGCGAAGCATCGCTGATCTTTTCTCTTTATTTTGGTGGAACGGGACAACATGCCTCGCATACTTTTAAAAGAATTGCACTTTAATCTATAAATACTATGTAAATCTCGTCACAAATAAGTAAAAAGGACCTAAAGTGATTATTTCTGAGACGAGGTAAGTATTTGACAAACAATTTGATGTGAAACAAGAAGATTGTCTTTTTAAAGTCATTATTTCGCAATTTCTATGGCCGATACAGTGTCGTTGTGGGTAACTGCAGTCTTTAATTTATTCAAATGTCGATGGTCGTTTTTGATATTAACGAGGCTGGGGTGTGGCAGCCATTTTTAGACTATTTTTATCTCCTTTAAAAGAAGAGCTCCATATGAAGATATAGAAAAATGATCAAATTTTAAATCTAAAATGTATGAATTTTTTCTTTGCCAAATGATACTTGACAGCTTAAGATACCGTATCTAAAAAAATAGGTTAAATCTGGTGGTTAATTTATGGTTTATTTGCTGACCCCCCAGCCTCCTTAATTGTTAGGCCATTTACACACTGTTGTTGAGTCACGTTTTGTCCGCCGTCACGTTATGTCCGCCGTCACGAAATGTCCGCCTCTTTTTCAGAAAAATCGTCACGTTATGTCCGCCGTCACGAAATGTCCGCCTCTTTTTCAGAAAAATCGTCACACTATGTCCGCCGTCACGAAATGTCCGCCTCTTTTTCAAGAAAATCGTCACACTATGTCCGCCGCTACAAAATGTCCGCCTTTCTTCCAAACAAATCGTAATATTATGTCCCCCGCTACAAAATACCTTCTAAAACAAAACGCAATATTGTCCGCCGACAACAAAAGTCCCCTTTCTTCCGAAATAAAAAAATCGTCAGATAGAAAAGTCCGTCTTCTCTCGGTAAACTCGTCACTGATCACACAGTGTCCGCCGTTAAATGTCCTTCAATATTTCGGATTGTAAATATCGTCTCGTAATGTCCGCCTTCACGAAATTAAAGTACGCCCTTTCTTTTACAAAACTTAGACTTTTTAACTATATATATAAATATATAAATGTGTACATATAACTTTTTAATAAACTTTAAATCCAATCTATTTTAATCTGTTTAAATTTGGCAAAATTTTGATTTTTTTTTTTTTTGGTCTTAGTCTTAAGTTCTTTTGTAAAACAGGCCCAAGGCCTTTACCTTCTTGAACAAACCAATACAGAATATGTCCCTTTCTAACTTTTAAAAATGATCACGTGTTTACTTCATCCAGTGGGAAACGCGTTGCGGGGTCTCACCTGGCCGCAGGTAGGTATCTGTTTTTACTTTGACCCCTGCTGCGCCACGTGACAGGTTGATAAGAAAAATGAAGACTATCGGGTAAGTATAATTATGTTGTAAAATAATTAAAACAGACTGATGATGTATTTATATTAATTTTCTATTACCATCCTCTCATTGTTTATAAGATAAAGTCCTTCCAGATATATTTTCAAGCAGAATGTTCTCAAATCCAGCAATGTTATCTATTTATCATTCTTCATGTTTATTTTAACTAATTATCATTTAAGTGGAATTGAAGACTAACATTTATGTAGTTGTCGGGTTTCCTAGGACGGGGTAAGTATCTTGATACCGTACTCCGGGCAGTGTAGGTTTTGTATTTATACAATTATACCTTTATTAAAAATATAAGTATTCAAAATAAAAAAAATCAAAATAGTCATTGTTTATTAGCAGGTTTAAGTAGATACAAGGGTTCGTTTTACCTATTCCCACTTTCTGAAAATCAGGGAGGAAAAAGTAACATTTTATGTGGGAATAGGTGGAATTTTTAAGTAAACCAAATGATTAACTTAAAAACATATAACTGCTGTATCAACAGTTGATCAATGAACAACTGAAAGGAAAAATGGATTTTTGAAATTCTAAATCAGACTTTTTACTAATATTTAAAAGTAACATTGGAAATTTTTATTGAATTACTGATAAATGATTTTTCAATAAATGCATTTTTAAAACAAATCTTCCCATTTTACGTTTACACTTAAAGATATAAAAGGGGTTTGTAACCCTTTATTTTCAAATAATTAAATTTATTATAGCATTTTTGTATATGTATATGATTAAAATAAATAATTTTTTCTCAAACTATTTAATTGTTTATAAAATTAGAAACTGAAATATTTCGCTTCGAAAAAAAATTCAATTTTAACCAATTTGCATTTTATTTTTATATTAAAATGATAATATTATGTAGTATATGTACATTATCCCTAACAAATCAATACACATTGGTTAAAATTGAAAAAAAAGTACTTCAAGAAATGATAATTAGTTAAAATAAACATGAAGAATGATAAATAGATAACATTGCTGGATTTGAGAACATTCTGCTTGAAAATATATCTGGAAGGACTTTATCTTATAAACAATGAGAGGATGGTAATAGAAAATTAATATAAATACATCATCAGTCTGTTTTAATTATTTTACAACGTAATTATACTTACCCGATAGTCTTCATTTTTCTTATCAACCTGTCACGTGGCGCAGCAGGGGTCAAAGTAAAAACAGATACCTACCTGCGGCCAGGTGAGACCCCGCAACGCGTTTCCCACTGGATGAAGTAAACACGTGATCATTTTTAAAAGTTAGAAAGGGACATATTCTGTATTGGTTTGTTCAAGAAGGTAAAGGCCTTGGGCCTGTTTTACAAAAGAACTTAAGACTAAGACCAAAAAAAAAAAAAATCAAAATTTTGCCAAATTTAAACAGATTAAAATAGATTGGATTTAAAGTTTATTAAAAAGTTATATGTACACATTTATATATTTATATATATAGTTAAAAAGTCTAAGTTTTGTAAAAGAAAGGGCGTACTTTAATTTCGTGAAGGCGGACATTACGAGACGATATTTACAATCCGAAATATTGAAGGACATTTAACGGCGGACACTGTGTGATCAGTGACGAGTTTACCGAGAGAAGACGGACTTTTCTATCTGACGATTTTTTTATTTCGGAAGAAAGGGGACTTTTGTTGTCGGCGGACAATATTGCGTTTTGTTTTAGAAGGTATTTTGTAGCGGGGGACATAATATTACGATTTGTTTGGAAGAAAGGCGGACATTTTGTAGCGGCGGACATAGTGTGACGATTTTCTTGAAAAAGAGGCGGACATTTCGTGACGGCGGACATAGTGTGACGATTTTCCTGAAAAAGAGGCGGACATTTCGTGACGGCGGACATAACGTGACGATTTTTCTGAAAAAGAGGCGGACATTTCGTGACGGCGGACATAACGTGACGGCGGACAAAACGTGACTCAACAC
>PRKT01000052.1:426371-447653 GCA_003671525.1 Saccostrea glomerata
GGGGGTTGCACCCCCCCCCCCCCTTTGGATTTGCAAAAGAGAAATAAGAAAGTTCCAATTTTTTTGTTGTGTTTCTACTATAATAAATGTAAGGTGAAAGGCTAATGTTGTAATATATAAAAAAAAAAATGCGGTTGTAAAAACAAAATAAAACCCCATCCCTTTACAAAATAGGATTTTCAGGTTCGGAGATTTATTTTCCTTTCTTTTTCAAAAACTTTCTGGTAATGTATACAATTACTTTTTCCCAGATTGATCAACGTCCCACTTTCAAAAACCATATTCCACCCTGTATCGATATTCTATTGAGTTATTTAACTGTATGTATGTGTACAACGTGCGGTTTAACTGTTTTCGCCTTCAAACCCCCCCCCCCCCTTTTAAAAAATACTTCACCCCCCCTTTGAAAAATTTCTGGATCCGCGTCTAAACAGTGCTCATATTTGCAATACTTGACAGCATTAAAGTTTCCTTCCAGTATGGTTATGATATGAATTTTCAAATAAGACCAAGAGCTCTCAAAATTGTTATAAAAATAATTTGCTCTACTATGATGAAACGATTGCATTCTGAACAAAATTAAAGGAAATCTTTGAGGATAACCGATATTGTAATAAAAGTTGATGAATCAAAAAAGTACAAGCAGCATTACATGTTTAACAAGAGGCCCATGGGCCTTATAGGTCACCTGAGCATTATGCAACAACTTTCAAGTGATTGAATTTGATTCATGTTTTCATCCAGATGCTATGGCATTCACTATTTTGAAAGAGGCACCATTGATCATCATAACAATACACTTAGCAGTTGCTTAGTTTAATTACTTAATACCCATACGCAGGGTAGGGGAACAAAAAATGCATTTCAACTAATCAGTAATATTCAGCGATAATCAGAAGTGCCCCTACCACACATGAACCCACCCTTAGGCCTTGATATTTGATTAATACCAAGGAGCAGATTTCAAATCATTCATTCATTTTCAGTATATAAGTACATCCCCCCCCTCTATGGTACCCCTGACCCTGGGGCCTTGAAATTCACAATTCTGAAAGATTAAGGCCTTTGTCCATCATAACTATACAGGAAGTTCATCTGCTTAATACCCAGGAGCAGAGAAGAAAATTTTCAAAGATTTAATGTATTTTCACTATATAATATATAGAGCCCCACCCTAACACCAGAACCCCTGAGCCTGGGGCCGTAAAATTCATAATTTTGGTAGAGGCACTCTTGCTCATCATAACTATGTACTAAGTTAGTTTATTAAATACCCAGGAGCAGAGAAGAAGATTTTGAAAGATTTCATGAATTTTCACTATAAAATCAATAGAGCCCCGCCCTAGCACTAGAACCCCTGACCCTGGGGCCGTAAATTTTACAATTTTGGTAGAGGCACTCTTGCTCATCATAACTATGTACTTAGTTAGTTTATTTAATACCCTGGAGCAGAGAAGAAGATTTTCAAAGAATTCATGAATTTTCACTATATAATCTATAGAGCCCCGTCCTAGCACTAGAACCCCTGACCCTGGTGCCATAAAATTCAGAATTTTGGTAGAGGAACTCTTGCTCATCATAACTATGCACTTAGTTAGTTTATTTAATACCCTGGAGCTGAGAAGAAGATTTTCAAAGAATTCATGTATTTTCACTTTATAATCTATAGAGCCCCGCCCTTGCACTAGAACCCCTGACCCTGGGGCCATAAAATTCAGAATTTTGGTAGAGACGCTCTTGCTCATCATAAATATGTACTTAGTTTATTTAGTACCCAGGAGCAGAGAAGAAAATTTTCAAAGATTTAATGTACTTTCTATATATAATATATAGAGCCCCACCCTAACACTAGTAAAATTCACAATTTTGGTAGAGGCGCTCTTGCTCATCATAACTATGTACTTAGTTAGTTGTACTTAGTTAGTTTATTTAATACCCAGGAGCAGAGAAGAAGATTTTTAAAGAATTCATGTATTCTCACTATATAATCAATAGAGCCCCGTACTCACACTAGTACCCCTGACCCTTGGGCCATAAAATTCACAATTTTGGTAGAGGCACCCTTGCTTATCATAACTATGTACTTTGTTGGTTTATTTAATACTCAGGAGCAGAGAAATAGATTTTCAAAGAAATAATGCATTTTCACTACCTACTTATTTAGCACCACCCTAGCACTAGAACCCCCGACTCCAGGGCCATGAATTTTACAATTTTGGTAGAGGACTCATTGCTGATTACAATCATGCAAACAGTTTGACTGCTTGATGTCCAGGAGTAAAGAAGATTTTTAAAGATTGCATTAATTTTAGTGGTTTTGGCCCCACCCCTCAGGCCCCAGGGGGGCAGGGATCATGAAATTCAAAATTTTTGTCCCCCTTCACCCATAGATGCTTTGTGCCAAATTTGGTTGAAATTGGTTCAGTGGTTTCAGAGAAGAAGCTGAAAATGTTCAAATGTTAACACACGACGAACGACGCACGACGACGGACGAAAACAGATAGCAATAGGTCACATGAGTTGACCTAAAAACACAAATTAAAACGATTTTCTATAATTACGTTCATAAGAGGGACTTTGTGTGTTCCATGACTTTACAAAAATAAACACGACTAAAACTTGGATCACTACTCCATCTTTAAATTTCAATTTTGATACACTGCTTAAAAACAACTCTTTGGGTGTACTTGAAGTTTCCATCAAAATGAATATTTAATTCCCCTTTTTCAATATAATAAAATTCTTGTACATCTAAAAACTGTAAAAGAGGGTGCACAGAATTTAACATTTTAAGAGCCTGTCTACGAGAAAACCATGCAAATATAGGCCTATAGAAATAAGCTCTGATAGGCTGTCTCAAGAACAAACTGATTTATATTATAAACTTAAAGGACACCCATTGAGAGTCAGAAATGTGTTAATTTTTTTTTGCATTGGTTGTTTCTATTTTTAGTAACAGCCAATGATTCATTCTGGTCAATATTCACCTAAAATGCAAAAGTGGTGTAAAATTGACAATTTCAATATTTAAAAAATAAAAATATATATATATATATATATGAAGGAAAGGGCAAGCAATGTTTTCTCACAAAACCAAATTGTAAAATTAAGTTGGAATCAAAATTTTTGTAGTTCCCCTATATAGAAGGCTGCGCAAAGAGCACAAATATTAGCATGGTGCCAAGAAATGATAGCGATTCATTTTTGTCAATATTAAAAGTAGCTGCAGAACTGTAGCTCTCTGCTTGAGAAAATTCGGACAGATAAAGCTTTTATCTGTCCGAATTTTCTCAAGCAGAGAGCTACAGTTCTGCAGCTATATTAAAAGATATATATTTCTAAGAAAGTGACGCTTCTTTTTTTCAGAATTTCTAAAAATCTCTAAGATATTGTCCAAACAATATGTAAAATCCACCTTGGGACTCTCGAGGACAAAAAAGTCTATCGTAATGAAATTATCGCAATTCAAAAGATAGAAAAATGGTGATTTTATAAGTTTAACTTTTCTTGATATTTGAATGGATTTTTTTGTAATATATTTACAAATATAAGCAATAAAAGTTATTTTAAATTTTATAAAAGCTATAAATAAATTTTTCCCTGTAATTCCTGTGAAAAAATCGTAATTTATATTTAGATTTTGTAATAATTATCTTTCCTGTTGCATTCATCTGTAGAGAAGATAGATAATGATTGTGTTTCAAGGAGATATCAACAGACGTCTGCCATGTAATCATTGCAAGCATGAATTATATGTGATTTCAAGTAATTTACTCTTTTCAGTGAGTGTAATTTGTTAGATGCTACCCATAAATTATATGAAAGTGATGAAGACTTATCAAATCACTTATACAGTTTTTTAAAGTTCTGGAACAAAAATAACATCAGAAAATGTAGGCTGCCCGGAGTGCTTGGTTCTTTTGTACAGGACTGGTCTATTTATTATTGATAAACACTTACTCCGTTTGAAAATATGTGACAATCACAGAAAAATGTTAGGTGTACAATGGAGGCGACCACAGAGGACCTGCGATTATCCTAGACATGACGGCAACTCAAATGCTGACCGCGGGCCTTCTCCAACACTTTGTAAAAAAGTGTGGTTACAGACGGGGCAAACATTGCCAATTGGATCAGGTATTTGATTAAAAATTTCAATATTAATTTTCATTATTAAGAACCATTTGAATTGATATATAGATGATGAATAGAAAATCAGACACAATTCATAGGCGTCGGAACCGGGGCCCACTTTTTTCCCCAATGATATAGACATAATATAAGCATTGAAAATTGGGGTTACCTTTTTCGGTGGTTTAGTTAATAATAAAAATCAGTTTGTATTTAGACTGCCTACCATAGCCTATTTCTATATAATTGCATGGTTTTCTCGTAGACAGGCTCTTAAATTCATTTCTTAGATAAACAAATCAGATCAAACAATTCTACATCATGGTTAATTCAGTTCTTCAATATGAGAATTCAAAATGTTACACAGAACACCCTTATCTACACTATTTATTTTTTTTTCGCATTTTTTCTTTTCAAATTAATTTACTTGAGTATCTCTTCCTTCAATTGTCTAACTTTCTCTGACCATCTGGTTAATAGATTTCACATTAATGTTTCTTAGTTCTTCTCTCATTTTCAAGTTTTCTCTTTCAAGATGTTCAATGCGTTTCTTTTTTTCATTTTGCTGCAAAATAGCACTTGTTAAAATTTCTCTTAAGAGAAGTTGATGAAGACGCAGAAATCGATGTGGACGCAGATGCGGAAAAAGAAGTCATGTGGATGCACAAGTCGCTGCGGAGGCACAAGTCGATTTGGATGCAGAATTCAATGTGGAGGCAGAAGTTGATGAGGATGGAGAATTTAATGAAAAGACAGATGATGTGGAGAGAATTGCTCAGAATGTAGGTTGAATGGTTTTTTTCCTTACTCACTGGTAATATGAATATTTTTTCGGTATTTTTCTTTATTGTTGTATTTCTTTAATCTTTGCAGTCCTTTGATGTTTTTTTTAACTTTCAAGTATAGAATTGACTTGATTATGGAATCTAACTGAGGGTAGTTACAAATCTCTTTGCAAATGTTAGTTACATTAGCTTCATTTTTACAACATTGCCTTCATTTGTAATAAAAATTTCACCAACATTCTCCACTTTGAAGGACAAGGTGCTTTTGAAAGTGTAGTTAATTTGAATTTCTCCATATATATGCTGTATGAAGCACTGGTAAACATTTAAAAAGATAGGTGAGCTAGCGCCGTAGCAATTTTTAAACACAGAAAGGAAAATCCGTGATCAAGTGATTTATCTTGCTGAATTCTGTAATTTTTTTTCGAGGCTGGAGAGTGATAAAGTTATTGTTTTGTGAAGCGTATTTTATCGACACATAGGTAAAGAAACAAGGGGGTGGGTGACCTATTGAAGTTTTGGCGCAACGGAACATATATGACCTTTACTGGAGAGAAGGGGGGGGGGGCTCTATATAATATGAAGAAGATGCCGATTGAGACATTGCATGTATGAGCTGATTTAAAGAAAAGAATTTCTTGGCAATTTAGCAAAGAAAATACATGGGAGTTGAAAGAAATATTGAAAATAACTCTAAGTGTATGTTGTGTAAAGAGTCTAGAGAGTTTGGAACGCATGTGAAGTAGCTTAATTGGTCCTTTGGGTCATCTTTGTCAAGATATGTTAGATTAAAAGCCATACACATCAGAATTTTTTAAACACAAATAGTGGATTTATTCGTTATTTTTAGTGAAAATTCTTGCATTTGTAAGACTGGCTGAATTGACCAATCAGAAATTAGAATCTATCTTTGGTTGTGCTTAGATGTAAAAAAAAAAACCTCCCTTGTCATTGTTTAGAACAATCAGATAATGACTCGGGCTTTTCCGTCAGCAAAAAAAAAAAACCCCAGATTTTTAATTTTATAAATATGAAGTTATCTTTAAAGTGTAAGCTACATAAATAAACAGTTATTTCATGCTACAACGAAATTGTTATCGTACGGTCTATCTGTAGTAGTTTTCACAGTTTTCCCAGAATGCACGACCATGGCGGCCGAGCATGCGTATTCAAGGAAATTGGACTAACGTAGTTGCTAGCGCTCGAGAGCGCTAGCAATGACAATACATTGATGTGCGTTACACACATTTGCAACGACACAAAAAGCATGATGACACAAACACAAAAACACATGGAAAGTTATTCTCCTTAGAAAAGTGGAAAATCTTGCCTTCATCCTTTTCTTTTCCCAAGCCTTCATATTTTGATTCTGGAAAACATGAAGACTTGCAAAGGGAAGTGGATGTAACAGGGTTCGACACTAACGTTAGTCCGTTAGTCTCAGACTAACGCATTTTATGTCGGACTAATAAAATGTACGCCTAGTCAGTCCGATCGGACTAATTAAAAGTACTGCTTGTATGAAAAATTATCCATGTTCGATTCGCGACATTTTGCTGGAAAACCCCGAATGTATTTTTAGCTCTTTAGTTTATGCATGGCGGGAGGTCAAAAGTCCTGATCAAGAAGACGCTTATTTGCATAGTTGAATCATTAAATTTATGGTAAGTGTTTAAGTGATCATGATTTAATAGTTTGACACATGCCGCAATGGAGAAACAGAAGATGTCCGGCTTTTTTAAACTGAATACTGATAATGTTAAGAAGCAAAAGTTAGACGTCAATATGGAGAAAAAAGATCGTGATCGGTAGTATGAACGGACTCGCAGATCCCGTGATTTTCTTGGACAAAGGACCGAGATTGGTTATATTATGAAAAAAGCACAAGGTTGATGTTCTGCACGATTTGTAAAAAACACGCGAAAGGGGCTGAAGATAAAACCTGCTCTTTTGTTGCTGGGTGTGCCAATTTAAGGGTAGAAACAATTAAGTACCACGAAGAACAAGAGACCCGCGGACATTATAGGTCACCTAAGCATCGTGCAACAACTTTCAAATGATTGAATTTGGTTCATGTTTTAAGCTAGATGCTATGGCAGTCAATTTTGAAAGAGGCACCATTGCTAATCATAACTATACACTTAGTAATTGCTTAGTTTGGTAACTTAATACCCATGGGCATGGTACGGGAACAAAAACTGCATTTCAACTAATCAGTAATATTCAGCAATAATAAGTAGTGCCCCTACTACACATGGACCCCTGATCCTAGGTCAACACATTGCATAACTTTTGAAAAGGCACCCTTGCTTATCAAAAATGTTTGATTTATACAAAGGAGCAGATTTCAAACGATTTTAAATTCATTTTCAGTATATAAGTAAATCCCCCCCTCTATGGTACCCCTAATCCAGGGGCCTTGAACTTCACAATTCTGGAAAAAGGTCCCTTGCTTATTATAACTATATAGGTAGTTCATCTGCTTATTACTCAGGAGCAGAGAAGAAGATTTTCAAAGATCTAATATATTTTCACTATATAATCAATAGAGCCCCGCCCTAACAATAGAACCCCTGACCCTGGGGCCATAAACTTCACAAGTGGGAAATGCACTCTTGCTCATCATAACTATGAACTTACATGTAGTTGGTTTATTTAATACCCAGAAGCAGAGAAGAAGATTTTCAAACAATTAATGCATTTTCACTTTAAATCAATAGAGCCCCACCCTAACATCAGAAGCCCTGACCCTGGGGCCATAAAATTCACAATTTTAGTAGAGGAACTCTTGCTCATCATAATTATGTATTTAGTTAGTTTATTTGATACCCAGAAGAAGAGAAGAAGATTTTCAAAGAATTAATGCATTTTCACTACATAATCAATAGAGTCCTACCCTAACACCAGAACCCTTGACCCTGGGGCCATAAAATTCACAATTTTGGTATAGTCACTCTTGCTCATCATAACTATGTACTTAGTTAGTTTATTTAATACCCAGAAGCAGAGAAGATTTTCAAAGAATTAATGTATTTTCACTATATAATCAATAGAGCCCCGCCCTAACACCAGAACCCATGATCCTGGGGCCATAAAATTCACAGTTTTGGAAGTGGCACTCTAACTTGCTTATCATAACTATGCACTTACTTAGTTTATTTAATACCTAGTGCAGAGAAGAAAATTTTCAAAGAATTCATGTACTTTTACCATATAATCAATAGAGCCCCACCCTAACATCAGAACCCCTAATCCTGGGGCCATAAAATTCACAACTGTAGTAGAGGCACTCTTGCTCATCATTACTATGCACTTAGTTAGTTTATTTTATACCCAGGAGCAGAGAAAAAAATTTTCAAAGAAATTATGCATTTTCACTATATACTTATTTAGCCCCGCCCTAGCACTAAAACCCCTGAGCCCAGGGCCATGAATTTCACAATTTTGGTAGAGGACTCAAAGCTGATTACAATCATGCAAACAGTTTGACTGCTTCATGTCCAGGAGTAGAAAAGAAGATTTTTAAAGATTGCTTTAATTTTAGTGGTTTTGGCCCCTGCCCTCAGGCCCCAGGGGGGGGGGGGGGGGGGGGGGGGGGGGGCAGGGATCATGAAATTTATAATTTTTGTTCCCCTTTACATATAGATGCTTTATGCCAAATTTGGTTAAAATTGGTTCAGTGGTTGCAGAGAAGAAGCTGAAAATGTTCAAATGTTAATGCACGCGCACGACGACAACGGATAGCAATAGGTCACCTCAGGTGTCAGCACATCGTCCTTTCATAAAAAATGTGTTGATATTGATAGAGCAAAATCTTCGCCTCGAGGTGAGTCTGCTGCAGAAAAGATTGTAGAAAAATTAAATAAGAAAGCCGTCGATCGTTTAACAGTTCTGCATGTTTTGCAATGTCCATTCTCTGGTGCAACATAGGCGTCCATTCACTGATTATCCTTGGATACTTGAGCTTGACAAAAAGAAAGTGATAGATGTAGGAAATACGTATAACACAGACAAAGAGGCCCAGATATTTTCTTTCTTTTATTGCACAAGAGGCTAGAAACAATGTTAAAAAGTTCATAAACAAATGTCCATTTATATCTGTGATCACGGATGGAGCAACAGACAAGCCAGTTAAAGAACAAGAAATAGTGTATTGCAGATCGTCAAATGCTGGACTTGTTGACACAATTTATATTGGAATAGGAGAGCCAGAACGCGCTGACGCAAATGGAATCATGAGTGTCATTGATAAAGTTTTTGAATCTTTGGATATAAAAGACTACAAGGACAAACTGGTGGGCTTTGGATCAGATGGGGCATTTGTCAACACAGGAAAGAACCAGAAGTCTCTGTCCAGACTGAAGCTCTACTGGTTTGTACTTATAGCAAAGGAGGAGAAAAGTACCGTACTTAAGCAGTTGGGAATTGAAACTTTACAACAGCAATAAATAGAATAATGATCCTTGATTAAGTCTCTTTATGTTCTTAGTGTAGTTTACTTGCATGCCACATTATATTTTAATCAGACTAAAACTGTATTTTGAGTCGCATTTCGAGAGTATTTAACAGAAATTTCTATTTTTAGTAACCAAGGCAATAATGTTCATCTAAGTCAAAAACCAATATATATAATTGTGTATCTTAGTGTAGTCTACTTGTGTGCCAAGTTATATAGAAATCAGACCAAAACTGTAGGAGGCATAGCAGTTTGAAAGAATTTCAAAAAATTCTATTTTTTATAACAACGACAACACCGTTCATCGAAATCAAAAACTGATATACAGAATTATGTATCTTATTGTAGTTTACTTGTGTGCCAAGACAAATTGAAATCCGACCAAAACTGTAGTAGGAGTAGCATTTTGAAAGAATTTCATAAAAATTTCTATTTTTAGTAACCACGGCAACACCATTCATCGAAATCAAAAAACCCTTATACAGAATTATGAATCTTTGTGTAGTTTACTTGTGTGCCAAGTTAAATTGAAATCTGACCAAAACTGTAGGAGGTGTAGCATTTTGAAAGAATTTCACAGAAATTCCGATTTCTAGTAACCACTGCAACACTGTTTATCAAAATCAAAATCCGATACACAGTATTATGTATTTTTGTGTAGTTTACTTGTGTGCCAAGTTATAATAAAATCAGACCAAAACTGTAGGTGGAGTAGCATTTTGAAAGAATTTCACAGAAATTTCTATTTTTAGTAACCACGGAAACACAGTTCATCGAAATCAACATCTGATAAACAGAATTATGTATCTTAGTGAAGTCAACTTGTGTGCCAAGTTATATAGAAATCAGACCAAAACTGTAGGAGGAGTAGCATTTTGAAAAAAATTCACAGAAATTTCTATTTTTAGTAACCACGGCAACACCCTTCATCGAAATCAAAATCCGATTATGAATCTTAGTGTAGTTTACTTGTGTGCCATGTTAAATTGAAATCAGTCCAAAACTGTAGGAGGGATAGTTTGAAAGAATTTCAAAAAAATTCTATTTTTAGTAACAACGGCAACACCGTTCATCGAAATCAAAAACTCATATAGAATTATGTATCTTAGAGTAGTTTACTTGTGTGCCAAGTTAAATTGAAATCAGACCAAAACTGTAGGTGGAGTAGCATTTTGAAAGAATTTCACCGAAATTTCTATTTTTAGTAACCACGGCAACACCGTTCATCGAAATCAAAATCCGATACACAGAATTATGTATCTTAGTGAAGTCAACTTGTGTGCCAAGTTATATTGAAATCAGACCAAAATTAGGAGGAGTAGCATTTTGAAAAATTGTTTACAGACAGACGGACGGACGGACGCCGGACGCATTACTATCGCATAAGCTCTTCTGGTCTCTGACCAGTAGAGCTAAAAATGGAGTCATAGCCAAATTAAAAGAGAGTCAACCTTGCATCATTGGAGTACACTGTCATGCTCACCGCCTTGAGTTAGCATACAAAGATGCCATGCGTAAATATCCATCTCATAAAACGCTTGAAGAACTACTGGATGGACTCTATTTGTTTTATCATAACAGTCCCCTAAGTCGTTCAGATCTTGGGCGATCATGTGAAGTATTGGATGTGCCTAAAGTTGTACCAACAAGAATAGATAGTTTTCAAGTGACCTAAATTTAGCAAAAGTTACCTCCCGTTGGCCGCCATACTGGAGGTCCAAATGCTCATATTCCTTCATTGTTCAACCAATTTTAAGTTTTTATATTTGCGATTTGGAATGAGGAATCATTATTTTGCTGAAGTAAATAAATTTTTGGAAGCCTCCTTTATATAATAAAGATTTTCCACCAAATATTTCTGCTATATTTTCTTAAACTTGGTAAGACAAAGAGGAAAACTCACCGAGTCGACCTCCAATATGGCGACCAACGGGAGGTAACTTTTGCTAAATTTAGGTCAGTTGAAAACTATCTATAGATGGAAAAAGGTGGCTTTCACATTGGCTTCGGGCACTAGAAAACTTGTGGAAAAGCTACAAAATTAGCAGACTTCTTGGGCTGGCTAATTACAAAACGATCAAATTATGCTGGTATGTATTTTAGATAAAGTGTATAATATATTATTAAATTCAATCAGTATTAAGTTCAATTTCTTTGGAATAAGAATAAAATTAATCAAAGAAAATAATTTCAAAATAAAGGTAGTAAAGAACTTGTGATTGCAAGTCAGTTGTAATCTCTTTGAAAACAATTCCTGTAGATTTTGGAGATCTTGGTGGACCATTTTTCACCAATCTTGACTCAGGCAGGGTTCAATGCAGATGAGATTTATACTGAATGGCAGATGCTGAAAAACATGATCTACAAAAGGTATGAAAACACTGTATGAAGGCCAAATACACAATACAAAAAAATCAATTTTGATCGGGCAATTGGAAATAATAGTGCAAGAATTTTAACATTTCAGTGACTGTGATGTGTATCAGTTGACCTGGGAGGAGGTGAATCGTCAATACAAGGAAGGACCTCGAAATTTCCATGCTCTAGTGGACATAATTTTGTCCCTTCCCACTTCTTCTGCTGATGCTGAAAGGGGATTTAGTGAGATGAAAATGGTGAAAACAGACTGATGTAGTTAAGTTTAATCCTTTGCCTGTAATTCACTTATGAAACTCAAAAGCTGTCAGACCAAGGAGACCATTCTACATGGATGAGAACAATAATTACAGCTCTAAAGAGGAATCCATAACACCATTTTATTCTTTAGCCAAAAAAGTGGTTGACTGAGTGAATACAATTTGGTGTCACTTTGGGATAAGAAATTGTCAATCAAAAACTTTAAATGAAAATTGTGTTATACATTTATTAAAACAAATTAAAAAGAATCACTATAATAAAAACACTATGCAACTTATATTTTTGTTTAAACATTTATTTCTCTATTTTTGGCGGACTAATAAAAGTTATAGGTCACTAGTCCGACTGGACTTGTGCATAAAAAAGTTAGTTTCGAACTCTGTATAGGCGAAAGCCTGTCCATTTCACTAAAGAGAAAAATAGAAAGTATGTTATTGTGTAAATTTTACATTGTATGGAAAATTCTTTCAAAGTAGCTGCCACCCCTGTAGATGATTTTAATTTATTTTTTTAAAGTAACTTACGTTTATCATAAACCTGATATATGTATATAAAAAAAAAAAATAAAAAATTACAGGCTATAATGGAGGGGAGCTTATAATTTAGTGTACGATCATTGCATTTCACGTTTTTATATTCTGACCAAAAACGTGTTCAAGACTGCGCCATTTTTGATTTGCTTATATTGCATTAAAAGAAAAATAAGGAAATAACGAACAGAATATTCAAGATAACAGGCTTATAAAACAAAACAATAGAGAAGCAGAGCAAACACGGACCTCCAAAACATCAGAGGTGGGATCAGGTGCCATAGAGGAGTGAGCATCCCCTTCCGACCCGCCGTGTGCTCCTTGTCATGATCGGGAACTAACGGAATAAATTTGTTGTCATTTCAGTTTATAAATAATGGAAAAACAATTATAAAAAGCGTCAGTCAGCATTTGCAATTGACTCAATGATAAATTGTATTTGCTAATAAGGTCATTGTATCGACCATAGAACTTCGAAAATTAATCGGAAATGATGACCTTAAACGAGACTGTTGATTCTCTTGTTTCATCAATTTGTTTGATAATAATTTACCTCGTTTTAGAAATATTTACCTGTTAATATATACAGCATTTCTTTCGTATCGAACCAATCAAGATATATAAACTCCGTATGCAGGTGATGAAGGTATATTTCTGCATAAGTAAGGGAAGTTGACGATAGAAAAGTTTAAGTAATCACGTTCATCACAGAGCTTGGTTTTTAGTTTACCATTAACGTCTTTTTCAAGTAATATCCAAATATGAAACAGATGTGTCAAACTCGAGTTATCTTTTATCTTAAGCTCACCAGAATATATCGTATCAGCATAAGAATGGAATTACCACTGTTAATTGAAAATACTTCGTCAATATATTTAAATGTGGAGTTGAATGCCACAGGAAGTGTATTTTTTCCAAGCACAATATTTGCACAAATTCTGTTTCATATGAATACAGAAATAGGTTTAATAATAACAGGGCGCAATTGGTAACCATGGGAATTCCGATAGATTGCTGAAAGACCCGATCTTCAAAAATAATATAGAAATTGTCAATCAAAAACTCAAGCATCTTTTTATGTCAACTTCAGAGAACTTCTGTGTACAATCAACAATGGTGTACAACAAAATAGCGACGATGTAAACAAAACTAATTCATCAATGGTTTTCTTCAGTCTACATCAATGAAGAAGTTTAATCTTCCCTTAATATTTTGTTAAACACCCTTAGCCTTTTATTACCGCTTGGATTCTGCGTGGATAGGTCCTAGATGAAGTTAGGATGGATATTTTCCTCTACCTGCCGTATGGCCGTTTTCAGGTCTTTTGTACATGTAGTTCTCAAATTCTGTACCCTTTTACACAGTTCCTGTTTAAGTTTTCGCCAACAGTTTTCAAGTCAGTTTTAATTAAGTCAGGGCTTTAAGCAGGTCATTCCATCCTAGGAATATTCTCGTTCCATAAATTCCTATGAATTTGGGCATTTTCATCTTGATAAAGGTAATCATTTGATGGGAAATGTGCTGCAACGACAGGCCAAAATTATTGTCAATTATTTCTATCTATTTCCGAGCATTTATGTTCCCATCTACAACACAAAGTGTGCCGAATCTATTGTAAGTAATACATCCCCCGATCATCAAATGTAAACCTCACCTGGCGGGTGGTGCAATACTAGGTGGGTCCCATTCCTCTCCGACTTTTCTCCATACCTATATACGTCGTTTGCCATCGATCATAATCTTACATTCATCTATAAAAATTACTCTTTTTCAGTAGTCATCCACAGTTCTCTTCTCTGCAACATTTCACAAGTTTTGTTTTATTCACTTCACTCGTGTCTTTCTTTACCAGTCTCCTTCTGTATCCATCTAGATTAAAATTCTTTTCACAGTGCTTTCTGAGACAGGACAAGTTTGAATTCTAACATTTGTTAATTCTCTTAAACTTTGCCTGCGATTAATTTTCACCAACCAAAAAATTTGTCGCTCATTCTGTGTACTGCACTTTTTGTGTCGGCCACTTCTTGGTTTGATTTCAACATCTTCAGATGTTTTCGGACGCTTCAAAAACAAACGTAATGTTGATATTGGCTTTCCGATAATATCCGATATTTCTTGTAATCTCAAACATGTCTTCTAAGTAATAAAATCAGATTTTTCTCTTCCAAACACAATTCCTTTCCCTTTCTACCAATGGTTGTTTACAGTTCGAAAGTAACAAATGCAGACGACAAAAATACGTCATCAACTTATATGTCCTAGTGAAGTTGGATATAGAGTAAGCGAGATAACTCTACTTTTGATTTTGAAAACGATGTCTAAAACAAACACGTCACCGAATTTCAATCTGAGCGACGCCATGTTTTTGCGAATATTTTTGACATGAGACTGTATAATTGCATACATGCAGGATTTGTTTTGTTTCGATGCAAAAAAAAAAAAGAGTTCTTTTCCTGAAATTGAAAAATTGTATAGAAAAAACTTGCTGACAAATATGGTGCTACTAAATTAATTTCTGTTTAGTCTAGATGTGGATTAAATCAGTCATCCTATAAAATTGTAGCTTTTTGTAATTTTGGAGGTAGTCTTTACAAACTTATGTACATCAAGGTCAGTTCCTCCACTTCAACAATTTATTGATTCTATTTCTTTTTGTAAAAAAAAAAATCCCCATCTAGCAAGCAGAAAACTCTTCGTAAATGTATTGACTAATGTGTTTTTGAAACATCCAAGAAGCTACCAAGAAAACCATCTGAGAATATAAAAAAACTTGGAAATGAATATAGTACCAAACGGCAACACAGCTGGGAGTGGTGAAAAAAGGCAGACAGTCATTTCAAATTTTCCTTGCAAATGAAATAAAAGAAATTAGCAAAACTGGACTTTGCATTTTGTTATTCTGTAGCTTAATGATACATAAATATAAAATGTTAAATAAATCTTCCATTTAATTATTTGATATTTTCTCTCTCTCTTTTCTTTATAGATATTACATTTCATTTCATAGTTTTTATTTACCCGAGTGGCACTAAATTCTAATAAAAATGCACTCTAAACTTCAACTTGTTTTAGTTTGTTTATATGTACAGAAACAGGATATCAATATTTTTGATACTTTTTATTTATTTCTAATTTTTGCAGATACCTGAACTGATTATTGCTGGTTTGTCATGCCATGCTCCAAGTCCCTTACCTCCCTAATGTTCTTCAAGGGGGTCTTGACAAAATATTTGACATATTGGACACCTTGTTGAAGTAGATACTTTGTGGCATCAATAGTGGAATTGACTGCAAATTGTAAACATATGTAAGTCTTCATCTGAGAAAAGATTGATTAATTGATTGTATATTGTTTAAAGTCCCTCTCGACAATTTTTCACTCATATGGAGATGCCACTACTTAACAATGTAGAGCTGCAAATTCTGTCCTATACTTGGCACTTAGCGTCTTGAGTAAGGTTTTTTTTTATTTCGTACCAGCACCTTCTGCGACACGGGACCTCGATTTATACGGTCGCTTCGAACCCGCGACGTAAGGATCAACTCCTTACTCCGCGAATCTAGAGCAGACGCACTGAACAGGCGACCTAGAATAGATTGAGCAGGTAAATAAATGACTGTTTTGTTTGCAATGTTTAGTCATGAAATTGTATTACCAGTCATGACTATTTCTTCATACGTATGGGTGAAAAGGAATATCATATTTCTCTCCTGTCTAGAGAAACCATGTCTTGTCATAAGACTAAAAAATTGATACAGCTTTTGCATGAATCAAATGACTGTGGAAGGAAGTTAAAAGGAACACAGAAGGGATACCCTACACTAATTTTACCTCAAATCTAGGGTCATTCAGCAAGGTATATGCAGAAATGTCAGACTTTCTCGTTCGTATGGCCTCATGCAAGGAACGCCATATATACAATCAAAAAATCGGTCGACTAGTATGAAGAACTTTACCGTTTCACTCATTCCTGGGCCATAATAGGCAGTCATAACAGAGGACACTGAATGGCTAAAAACCTGAAGTAACAGTAAAGTGTACCTGTGCTGCCAGACGACAATTCATAGTGGATGATGGAGTCAGTAAGACATGGTCATATCTGAGCGTTGTCCTGTATAGTTGCCCCTCCATATCGTCACCGTCAACTTTTTCGACATGTGACCATGTGATATTAGTGTTTTTCTAATTTTTTAATACCGGTCACGGTTGACTAATGGTAGAGCATTCGCTTCGTGATCAGGACGCCTGGGTTCGATTCTCGTTCGTGGCGCCGGGTTTACCTAAGACTTAAACATAGGTAGTGACTGTTCCTTCGCTAAGCAAGTCACGGGTCTTTTGGATATGACCTTAACACGTAGGTCCCGTGTCACGGTAGGCGTTGGCACGATAAAGAATCCTCACTGCTCAATGGCCCTGAGTGCCGAGTACAGGTCTAAATTTCAAGCCCTTTTCCGGCTTACGGTGACGTATTCATATTAGTGAAAAATTCTCGAGAAGAACGTTTTACAATATACAATCACTCAATCTAATTTGAAGAAATTAAAAGGAAGAGTTCATCATTCAATGATGACAGTTACCTTTCACATCTCTCAAGGGCTACAATTTACTAACATTTTTTATATTTGCTTCAAATTATTCACCTCCAAAAACCTAGCCCCACCTATGCGTGACTTGTAGATATTGTTTCTGATAGTCTTAATCAGATGTGGTACACCCGAAAAAAACCTTAACAAATCTCTTCTCCATGACATATGGGTTATCAGCTCTATGAATAACCTTTCATTCCATGTCCTATGGAGCCTGTAAAGCCTTTGATTGAGAGTAGCCTTATCACTGAAATGACCTATGTACATTGAGCCTGATTAAGGTGCTTTATTTTGTGAGTATCTGAGTATCCCTCTTTGAACATCAATTATTTGGATAGATAATGCAGCTATGATAACCTTTTATTGTTAGGAGGAAAGTCTGAAATAATTGAATCTGATAAGTTACTTCAGTTCCGATATCAATCACTTAATTAAAAAAACTACTCTAGGTTAAAAAACATTTAATATTTATTTTCAAAACTTTTGGGTGGTCTTTTATGTGTTTAACATTTTTTTTATTACTGCCTTTTATACAATTTGTAGCGTTGATCCACTTTTGTTAGTTCACCTTCAAACCACAGGTATCCATCTCCAAATATGCTATTGCTCTCCACAATAAGGAATTAATCTCAGTTAAAGATCTGATTGGGAGGTGCTCAATTCTCATTTTAATGTATGAATTTATTCCCCCAACCATAAACTCTAGGACCTGAGTGGCAATTGTCTTTGTTTCATCCTACATTTCAGAAGAAAAGTACATAAATTATAATTGGATTTGTAATGTATTGCAATTTTATCAAAGCAATGAATGGAATTTTGCATCACTGATTATTGATATTTTATGCATCTCTTGCACAAGAAAACTTTAAAATACAAAGACCGGATTGGTGAATCCAACAATTGGATAGCTTCTATCGTATACAAGGTCTGCCTTGACTTTCATCTCATCATGCAGTTAACAAACATAATGATTTTTTAGTGGTAAGTCAGCAGCAACGTTTTACAGCTTCTTTGACCAAATATTTCATTATAAGATAAATATTTGCACTGGAATGCCTTATATCTTCACTGTAACTTTATCACTGTTTTTACCTAATCTGTATCGGTTTTAAGCGGATAAACTTTAAATATGTTTTGAACAATATGACCCCCGAGTTTATAATATTTATTTGACATTTTTTCCTGCGATGCTTCAACGTGAAATCAGAATTTGTGTGAATGAAGTTGGTGTAGTCCCGAAGTGTAGCCTGGTTTGGAAGTTTCAGAACACCACTTCTCTGAGAGACTCGTATGCCCTTAGACTGGCATATAGAAATATGGCAAACTTTATCATCATTGGATGCCATCCCATACCTAGTGGTATCTGGTATTATTTCAGTCAATGCCATTTGTTATCATGCTTCTTTCAAACAATACGGAATTTGCAAAGGTTCTTTGACAAAAAAAAAGACCAGTCTACAATTATATTAAGGGGAACTAATTTATGTGATAAAGTTAACAATTTTATGTATACAAGTATTACTTTGCAGATTGTGTGTATATATGTTAATGTTGTACCATTTGACTTGTTGAAAATGCCCTTTTTTTGTTCCTCCAAGAAAAGGTCAAAACTCTTCTCGCTCATGGATAAGAAAAACACGCACCTCGTTGGATAAAAATCATATCCAACTACAAATCATGAGAGGGCCAATGCAGGCAATGTGAATCTCTCTTTCTTTCTCCCTCCTTTTCCTCTCTCTCCATCTGTGTTCAATGCTGGCATTCGGCGATTCTCTGGACGACGACGACGGAATCTATGGTCGCTATGTCTCGCTTCGCGACATTCGTCGCTTCGCGACATTCGTCGCAGGCGAGACAAAAACTGACCAGTCAGCAAGGGCCCCACTGAGGGGTAGAAATATAAAGATGTAGCTCATTGAATGAGAGTTTTACTTGATTACATTTCTTTTCAGATATATGAAGATTATAAGTAAAAACTGTATTTTTAAATTTTCAAGATAATTCCTGAATGTCCAAAAAACGTGTAAATAGTAACCTTGTATTTACATTAAACAGGGAAAACCTCATGTCTTATTAAACAGCGTTTTTTTTTCCTTGTATAACTGGTACCGATAAACGGCACCGTTCCCAATGCCAAAAAACGTTAATTTTTCCCAATTCTGTGACTAAAAATTCCCAATTCAACTGTGATGCAACAGACTACGACAACATCGTATTTCTTGTTAAATGAAACATTGTACAAGTTGACTAATTGATCACTTCCGCTTAAATCGAAAGTAGAGAAAGTTGTAATTTGGCGGGACATGTGGGTTAGACTGCGTAGTGCCATACATTTTGACAAATTGAAAGCATGAAAATGTCAAAGCATGGGACGTTGATATAAAAAACAATAAGTCCTTGTTGCTTATTCTTTAAAACAAGGAGTAATAGGTAATTAATTTAGAATAAACGCAAAATACATTGCATTTGCATACATGAGAGAAATTCCGCCTGTTTTTCTTCGATATTATTTTTCCCAATTGAACCGGTATCGGACCCATTCCCAATTGGTGGGAAAAAATCGCTGTTAAAAAAACTAAATTAAATGTGTATTTAAAAAAGATTTAAGCAGGTGTTTTAAAAAAATGCAAGCCTTCAGTGAATGCAAATATCACCCAAAGTTGACCTCAACTTCCAAACAAACATCAGTTGCAGACAAAGGTGTTCATTAATCTTCATGTGACAGATAAAGATAAGCCTCTAAATTTTCTGCAGCAGGCTAGATAATTAATCCCAAGGGATTAATTGTACTGCTCTCTCAACCCTTTTCTTCTAAATTTACCATAAGAACTTATTTTTAACTCTGACAGAATGGGGTTATAATCTGATTACCTGATAAAATTAACAACATTAAGGCAGCAAAAAAAATAAAATAAAGAAATGAATAATTAAAGAAATAAAACAGTAATAAAAATAAATGATATCTTAATATATATCTTGATTTTAGAATTCAATAAAATTATCATAAATCGTTGTGTACAGTATTTAAACCAAAATAAAGTATGAGCATTATTTCAAATCCATATTTCAGAGAATGTACACTTCATTTAAAATTGACCTTAACTTCAAAACAAAGTTCATTTGCAGACAGAGGCGGTACAATTATTAATCTCATTGTGACAGATAAAGATAATGCTTAGGATTTTCTTCATGTGGAAGGTTAATTAATCACAAAGGACAAATATTGCATAGCCTTCCAAGTTTACAATGGTTACATTCTCAGCAGTTATCTCTCTTTGTCCATTCATTCTTATGCATAGCTAAAGAATCTACTCCACCACCCCAGCTCCAAACCAGAAGTCATAGAGAATCAAACTTAGCATCAAAATATGTATTTCTGCCTACTGAACTACCATACCAAATTTGAACTTGATTGGGCAACCATAAAAAAAGAAAACTTGTGGACGGAAGAGTGACAGACGGACAGACAGACAGACGGACAGACAGACAGACAGACGGACAGACAGAGTGATTACTATAGGGCACCCGCAAATCCTTGCGGGGCCCTAATAAACATTCATATGAACTATAAATTCATTAAATTCTTGATCTATATGTATTCCGTAAATTGTATATGCACATATAAACTTGCAGAATAAATGAACTTGTACTGTGCCTTAGCAAAATGAAAAAATAAAGTGCCGCGCCACAGCATGATACGCCCGTCAAAAAATTACATTTTTCTTGAACAGTTTAGCTTGCAATCTCGTCAACCCTGATTCTAAGATTAATTTCCATGATTTTTATAATGATTTTTTTTTATGATTTTTCCATTCCTAAAAATATTTATCCATCCCCTGTGATGTAGACATGAATTATAAGAAATATTATTTACATCATTGATGGATTTCTATGCTGGTTGCATGTGTTAGACCTTGTCAAATGCCCATCTCATATTAAACAATATCAAATTAGTCTTAACAACTTAATCTATACCAAATCAATTTTGAAAAGAGAAGGCTGGCCATAAAATGACATATTCTATAAATTAACCAACAGTTCTTCTGTCTATTAATTCCCAAAGGTCAGCATACAGCTTGATCAGAGTGATTGAGACAGCTAGCCTGAACTCATTAATTAATCTTTAACTGGATGCTTGTCTACTCATTAATACCAA
>PRKT01000052.1:460711-505449 GCA_003671525.1 Saccostrea glomerata
ATAGAAATAACTAGTACTGATTATTGAATAATCTTATATAATTTCATACCTGAATTATTTCAGTTTCTTTCATTATGTGCACTTTTATAAATATCACTACTTTGATTTAACTTTTCCCAAATATAAATGGCACAATATATAACAAATGTTATATACATGAAATGTTCATATAAATTATACGGGACTAAAATAAACAATCGGGCGTGGTATACGGTTTATTATGAATCCGATACAAAACCGAGTAATTTATAGTACGAGCTGTTGTTATGCAAATAGATCTTACTCCGCGCAGTGCACGTTTGTTGTTGTTTTCTCTCTTTGTTTTAATTGTTTATTTTCTCATTTTTCTTAACCTCTGTTGATTCAAAGTGAAAAAAAACATGTATGTGTGAGATTTTATGTTATTAGCTGTTTAAAATTAACAATGGATATCACCAACCTGTCAATGTACATTAGCACTATTTTTAATAACGCGTTAAGAATCAATATTGTTGAATCCTTCGCCGCCGCAGTTTAGATAAGAAAGAATTGCCAGGTGATCGCAATGAGGCTGCATCGAAAACGATGCACCTCAAAAAAAAGGTATTCCCTCATCCTGGGAATACCTTGTACTGTCTAGGTGACATTCAATAACTCAGACCCTGTTTTCAAGGGTTCCAAGTTTTAAAGATTTCAGAAATTTCCAGGTTAGCCATTTGTTATTCCCAACAGTGTTAAAATTATATGTGTACTTTAGTAATCAATGATGCAAATTCTTTTGTAGAGGTAAGTATACTGATAAAATCTGAATAAAATCATTCATTAGCATATAAAAATTTGGGACCAGACAGTAAGACTTGCTTCGAGAGATAAAAATTTGTTCCATCAAGAGTTACACGAATTTTGTTTGGCTATATTAGTTTTTAGTCTCAATTTCAAAACTGACCTTCTTGGTAAAGGTGGAGTGCCCAGTACTTTGGGTTTTGACCACTCAACAACACCTAAAATAAATATATATGCACATCAAATAAAAAGAATTTGTAGAAATTAAAACTGCAATTATGGTCTGCAGTTTTTTCAGTTAAACAAATCACTGTAACTAAGTCAGTGAAAAATTGTTATTGGATAGAAAGAATGTTTCACTATAGATATATCACATTAAAAAATCTAACTTATTTTTCTTTGTTTACTTAGGGCTATTCCAGAAAAAAATGTATGGGGGGGTTGGAAGGCACTTTTATTTTTACCCCACCACCCATACATTTTTAATTGCTTTCTCCCCCACCACCCATCAAATTAAAAATGCCTATAATACAACCACCCATCTAAATTTAAAACAATTTTCAAGAAATGTGTTTTAAGTTATGTTCTTTTATATATAAAATAAAATTTTATCTACCGGTACTTTTTTGCACTTTATGCAACTTGAAATGAGTGTTCGCTTTTGGGATGTATCCAAACAATAGACTCATTTAAAAAGAAACAAAATAAATATGATGCAAATCTAAATATTATGCACAAAACTTTCATTTTTTCATTACTTTGAAAATTATTTTAATCTTTTTTTTAAAACAATTTAGAAAGATATTTTTATGCAAATTTTAACAGAAACAAAAGTTTTGTAAGATTTTACAATAAGCTTTTTTTTTTAGTTAAGTCCAGAGTTCCTGCTATAGCCTATAGGTTTCTGTTTGTTTGTTTTTTTCCGGGGGGGGGGGACTAAAGTTATGTAGTTATGAAGGGCATTGTCTATTTAGTGGGACGTGAAAAAAAAAATGAAATCTCAATCTCACCTAACAACCGTGCAGGCACTTGTTTCTGAAGTATATTTTTAAAATTCATTAGTATGTTAATATGGCCGGGTTAAAATTTAAAATATATTCGAGGTAACACTCAACAGGTTAAGGATTGGTATGTATTGACATAATACATGTATATTGTTGCAACCCCTGTTATGTATAAACATTATTTTACACCGTATATGGTATAAAGTAAAATATTTGACTTGCAAACTCCACAGTCATGCTCTGAAATGTTTATTATCAGATACGTTTTTTTCTGCTTTCGGTTTTAATCAAACGATCTCTCTGGTTGTTTCTAATATCATTTAATTTACCAAGTAATCACGTTTGAATAATTTGCTGGAGTGAAACTTGAGCTGGAAGCAACAAAGAACATAAAGAAATCGTGTCCCAATCCTCCACTGTCATATACCATGTGCTTTTATAATTATCTGCCCTTGTTTCCGGATTGTTCGATTCTACAACTTTCGATGTAAACACACTTCTCAACGGTTCACCGTTTAGGACATTTTTAAAAAAAAATAAATATCAATATTTACTGGCCTATACAAAAATGAAAAGGAAGGAAGTCTTTGCAGTTGATTATTTGTGAGGGTAAGTGCAACCACCCATCTAAAAATATATCGGATGAGGACAACCACCCATGCAAATTTAATTGCTCCAGTCCCCATTACCCATACAAAAATATATGAAGTGCCGTCCAACCCTCCCATACATTTTTTTCTGGAATAGCCCTTAACATTTTGGGTTTCATATTCTAGATGAAAATTCTAGATATAAATATTAATTCATATGAAATACATAATAAGTAACACCACCTGATTGGAATATAATTTGCTATTAATTTTGTTTTACAAAAGATAGATACTTCTGTGAATAAATTATTTTTATTTGTGAAGGAATGTTTGGTTTATTTCAACACAAAAAGATTTTATTACCATTTCAAAATATTGTGCTACATATCATTGCTCACATATTTTGAAATATATTGATGCTACAAACATGGATTATTTAAGCCCTACAATCTAATGAAAGTTATAAGGAATCGGTACAATTTGTTTTAGAAATAATGAAAGCATTTGGGAACATCTTTGAATTTACGTTGTTGTAAAAAAGAAATTCAATGAATTAGTAACTGGACTTTTTAACACTTACACATGTCTAAGATGTGGAGATCATTGTAACAAATAGGAGCATCCCATCCTCCAAATATAACCAGCTGGTCATTAATCATAGTAGCAGAGTGCCTGTAATATAAAAATCTTCTTAATACAACAGACAAAAACATGTGCTAAGTCTAGTTACAGACTGAGATACGTTAAAGTAGGTATAAATTATTTCATTGAACTTGTACACATTTATTTATATTCAATATCTTTTGTTAGAACTTCAATCATTTTCTCTCTCATACCCTGATCTACACAAAGGTTTTTCTCCATTGACAATGGGTTGGTACCAGTTTTCAGACACAGGAGAGAAGATGTGGATCTCGTTGCTGCAGCCATCTGGTTGGGGGTCTGGTCGAGGGTAAACACCCCCAAATATCCACAGCTCATTCCTGTAGAGTGTAGCACTATGGTACGCTCTAGTGGGGGCCTTCCCTGCCACCTTTAGACAAAATGGTTGGTCATTGTTTAAAATATTTTATAACACATTAATAAGAAAACATAGTGTGTTAAATCTGTTAACTCTATAATAAACTTTAAAAGCCACAGGGAATGAAATTCATATCAATTTCTTTTAAAGGGGCATGGACACAATTTCCACTGAATTTTTTAAACCAATTTTAATGTTTAGTTTTCCTACCTATGGCCTCATCTAATGAATAGCAAAAATTTGAACATCATTTGTTGATTAACAAACAAAATACAGAACTTACAAGTTCCTCATAATGTAAACAAGGCTTGTGCCTTGTTTTTGACAACATATAGAAAATATCATATTTAAAACAAAATGAAATTCAGCAAATCAATAGAAATTGTTGAATCACATTTAAAATTAACTTTTTATTGAAATCATCTACTTTGAACGAACATATATTAGTATATTAACCTATATAAGCAAAAACATAACACGGACCTTGTTTACATAACAAAGGTTTGGAGCTATAAATCTGTCTTGCATCTCGACATCTGAGTTCAAATTTTTGATGATCAGTAGAAAGACCCTAGTTAAATATAGTTAAATAAAGTGGAAAAATAGAATTTGAAAATTTAACTGAAAGTGTGTCTATGCCCCTTTAAGCATGTTTCACAGCACAAGAGGGTTTGATTGAAATGTTGCTTCAATTAAATATTGTACATACAGGGTTACTTTTCCCCTTCCACACTTGCAATCAAGTTTCTCCCATTTCAAATTCGCTTAGTCATATAGCTCTGTTTAAAAAATTATACTGTCTTCTCTGAATTCGCCCCATCTTAGATTCACCCACCTACAAGTATGCCTAGGTTAAAAATAAAACAGAAGCAGAAATTTCCCTGTATACAGTATTTATTTTAAAAAGAAGAGCTTGTTTCTGTCTCAGACCGCTTATCTCTCTGTTTACCTTGAGTAGAGTCCACTTCCACTCCTGCACATCCAGCATGTGCACATCATGGAACCACCTCTGGTTCTTAGATCCACCATAAACATAGATACACCTAAGTGTGGGGTCATAGGTGGCAGTGTGCCCCATGCGATACTCCGGCTTTTGAGACTCTGTAAACACTTCGGGACAGGTCCACTTTCTTGTCACTGTTAAAGACATCAATAGTTGAGCACATTTATTTCACATTTCTTAGGGCTAATCCAGTTAAGGAAAATAAATTTATTTTTGACCCTCTCAAAACATGGAATAGTACAAAAACCTAATTCAAAGAAATTTTTTTTTCCACATCTTTTTCCCTGGATGTCTGAATGAAATGGGGGACCTGTAGCCCTCACTCTAGAAATACATGAGAAATTTTTAAAGTTCATTTTATTATAGTCACATAAACTTTGGACAAGGTGCAGAAAGCCCTAATTATTACCTGGATTAAGACACCAGACCGAGTCCTTGACTAGCTGCTGCCTCTCTCCCTGACCTCCAATAACTACAGCTGTGCTGTTGTCAGTCATACACATGCTGTGGCCCCAACGACTGCTAGGATGTGGAGCTAGAATACAGAATTTGTAAATAGTCACTAAAGACTTTAAAACCAAGAATTACACAGGTTAATTACTTTTAGAGATAGTGTTTAAATCTTTTTGTCTTGATAAAACTAGGAGGGTGGGGGTGCGTCGGGGGGTCTGTAGTACACACATTACTTAAGTTCTAAACCACATCAGGCTCGATGAAAAATTTTGTTGCATTTTCAGAGGATGGAAAAGGTGTTTAAGCACTTTTAGAAACTATACCTTGCTGAATTCTACCTACCTCGGCTAGTCAAGTCTTTACATATAGCAACTCTAGGTTTCCCTCCTTCAATCATCCTAGTAAACTTGTTAGTCTCGGGAGAAGATTTTGGGCTGTTTTCTGTGGCTATATTTTCTTTGTCAGTTGTGGTGTCATTGTCAGTGTGCAGGGCCTTGCCTTTCCCCGTCCTGGATCGTTTTGGTGTGGGGCCTGTAGGAGTTTTCTCCCCTTTAGTAATACTGGATCTGCGCTTCTGTTTCATGGGTTTTGATGCATCTTTGGTCTTTCCTTTTTTTGATACCTAATGATGATACAAAGGAAACAGAGACAATTATAGAACTCTAAAAAAATATGAATATTTTAGTTTTCAAATAATACAAGTCAACTTAAACAGATCATAGTTACTTGAGAACACAACCGATTCCCTTTTTTTTTGTTCAATCAAACTTTATTCTTCCAGATTTTGTTTAAGTTTCTGTAGGTAGTTTTAAAATCATTTCCACTCATTTTGGAAGTTTATTGAATATGACAATGCACAGATGCAAGGGCACCTTACCTTTGGTGTGGATTCATTAATTTCCTTGTCAGAAGAATTCTCCTTTTTAGCTTTGTCTGTTTGACTGTTTGTAGAACTTGTGATGAATTCTATACAAAGCTTCGCCATGCCCTGTTCCGCCTCAGATGACATGATATCTGGAACCTCACAATGCTTTCTTTCCCAGCACAGAGCTCTTAATAATAGAAATTCAATATTATCAATAAAAAGACACAGGGATATCTCACTGTAAATGAGAATATTAATGCCAGGACAACTTGTACACTGTTGTAGTAAGATATCTTTCACAAAAATATACCCTTCATTATTACTGACACTCGTATATAGGACTGGCTAAAAAAGCCTGCAATAACCATGTGAATGGTTTTATGCATTTGTTTTTGCATACAAATTAACAAGTTGAACAACATGCATTATTACAAGCCAATTAGGTCACTTTTTCATTTTTGTTATAAATCAAAGCAAAATTTTAATAACTACAAATAAAATCATTTAAAAAGACTTACCTGGTTTGCTCTGTAAACATTCCCAAACTAATATGCACATCTTTGTATGTTAGAGCAACCTCAACCTCAAGTTCTCCCACCTGGCTTGGCCATTTACCCAGTCCAAAAATTATCAACTGTTCTGGAACAGGTGTGGGGACGTACTGAGAGTAGATGCCTTCTTCTCGTCTAAAATAATATGAATACATTTCTCTGCAATGTATTTTGCAGTAACAAATATTTTAGTAGTGAAAATCTTGTTGACCCCAAAATCACTTATCAGGTCTGCATTAAAGATGTGAACTAGAGCAGGTCCAGTCCAAACACTATTTCTACCTATGTAGGTATTTAAACCTACCCAAAGTAGCTATTTTTACCTACTTTCTGCTTTACTTGCATTTTGTGGCCAAACGCAGGAACGGCTCAACATGGTGAGCTCCAATTTTCATGAAACAGTCACACTAATGATGGATATGACAAAAATTTGGCCAAAAAATGATTACTTCCTATATTATAAATTTTGCATTGAAACTAATGTAAAATTGCCAATTCCGAAAGTAATCATTTTTTTATCAAAATTTTGTTGCATTCATCATCAGTCATTATTGTTACTGTATCAAAAAAATATGGTATTCACCATGTTGCGCTGTTTGGTCTTTTGGACACAAAATGCAGCATGCAAATAATACAAAAAGTAGGTAAAAATAGCTACTTTGGGTAAGTAAAAATAGTCTTTGGACTGGACCTCTAGAGTGTGCAAATTTTGGTTTAAATATTGAGTTTTACACTGTAAATGAATGATGGTAGTCTGGTAAATCGTTATTTTCTGGGCGGCCAAAGGAAATGTGAGTATGCATCAAGGCGGGACTGAAGAATTGGTTCAGGATTAAAGAACTTCGACAGGTATTCGGAGGGATCTGAGTTCGATTATCGTCAGGAGCGTCAAGTGTTCTCCTTTCCCTGACACATAAGAGTTTGAATCATACAGCTTTTAAAAAAAACAATAAAAAAAAACTAAATGTTTACTAGATTCTTTCTTAGTCCCCTGTGCTAAAGGGAGGAAAAGCCTCTGGAATCTCCACAAATACAGACAATACTTTAGTCTAAAATTGTGCAGAGTGAAGATAATACTTATCTTCGAAAGTATTCATTTTTTGAAATGTGTTTTGTCTTTAAAGAATTATGTAGTTCACTCTTTTTCAAAATAATTTGGATGCTTTGGAATAGTAGCCACGGGCACTGGAAGGTAATGTAAATAAATACATTTTTTTACTCATCAACTACCCCACTGCTTAGCGCTAATGATTTCAAAGGTGTTTTTTCAGACTTCTAGATTATAACAATTTCTATGAAAACATTTGAACTGACAAATAACTCACCGCGGTAACTGTTTAGGGTGTTCATTAACATCTGATATGCAAAATATGTTGAATTCTTCCATTGTTAGACTTTCCCCAAGATTGTAAATGGCGCTAAAAGTTGGCGCAAAAGTCAGTTGCAAATGGAGTCAAAATTAGTTTTCGGATAAAATTGGAAAATGTGATACCTTTGTTGTAGGCCCATTGGCGGATCCAGAGGGGGTTCCAGGGTTTGGAAATAACACTTCAATCACAACCCTATATACTCACTAGATTTTTCTTGTTTTTTATCCGTTTACCTTCACTACCACCACCACCCCGCCTTACAGCCACCCACATCCCAAAGGGTTTTTAATTAAAATTAAGGTTGTCAGTCACGGAGTGTGTGAAAGTATTATTGAGTACGTCTGCAAAGTTTCACTTTAAAATCATTAAATAAAATCCGGTGAAATTTGGTGATCTACGGTACATCTTCAGTAGATACTATTTTTTTTTAAGTCACGAAAGTCAGGCTAAGTTATACAGAGGGACCCCCCCCCCCCCCCCCCCCCCCCCCCCCACCCCCTCGATATTCAATACCAGGGCTTACTGGACAATTTTTTTAACAAATTATATTTATTACACTTATTAATGTGTACAATACGAAAACATCACGGGCGTAAAACCCACAAAATAATCGTTTAACCAAAAAAAAAAACCATTATACATTACCCCTG
The DNA here is from genome assembly GCA_003671525.1 of Saccostrea glomerata. Classification (NCBI taxonomy): domain Eukaryota; kingdom Metazoa; phylum Mollusca; class Bivalvia; order Ostreida; family Ostreidae; genus Saccostrea; species Saccostrea glomerata. The sequence goes on from PRKT01000052.1 coordinate 468,981, forward strand.
AACGTCGATCCTTTAAAATGGAAAGGAAAGTCATGGATCTGAAGAAATAAGATTTTTTCTTAGATCTTTGAATTTTAAAAGACATTATGGTCAATGGCGGATTATGTGGGGACCCATCTCCCATTTTGTATCCAAAATAGGTCATTAGATTTAATAAATAATATTTTTGCAGTGGCTGACTGTGGGACCCGATCCCAAACTAGTCCCCCTTAATTCAAAATTTCTGGATCGACCACTGATGGTTTCAGCATTAAACTGTTAAAGGCTGATATTATAGCTCTTGATATCAACAATCTATTGGAATTCCCATGGGTACCATTTGCGCGCCGTTATTAGCTAGCAGACCTATTTTTGTATTCACATGAAGCAGAATTTGTCCAATCTCTTATAAGCACCTCATTTGCTGTGGCCCTTACTCGACGTTTAGATATATTGATAACGAATTGTTAATTAATAATTATATTATGGTAATTTCCATTCCTATGTAGATGCGATATATCCCGTTGAGCTTGAGATAAAAGATACCACAGACTCTGACATATCATATTTGGATATTTTTTACTTGAAAAAGACGTAAATAATTAATCTAACAATTTATCCGTGATAAACGTGATGACTTTAAATTTATAATCGTCAATTTCCTATACTTATGCAGCAATCTTTATCACCTCAGACCTGCATACGGAGTTTATATATCTCAGTTGATTCGATATACGCAAGAGCATGTTCTACGTAAGAACAATATTTCTAAACCGAGGTAAATTATTTACAAACAAGTTGATGTAACAAGAATATCAACAGTCTCATTTAAAGTCATCATGCTGACTGATGTTTTTCTTACTGATTGTTAGTCCATTATTTATACACTGAATTAACAACGGATTTTTCCGGGTTATTTTTCGATAATGACAAGGAGCACACGACGGGTGCATGTGCAGGGGATGCTCACTCCTCCATGGCACCTGATCCCACCTCTGAAACTTTGGAGGTCCATGTTTGCTCTGCTCCTATTTTGTATGGTTTTATGGACTTTTGATCTTGAATAATGTTTGTTATCTCCATATTTTTCATTTTCTCTTAATTTTTTAAAATGATTTTTCATCAGTTCTTTCAAAGAAAATGAAAAGACTGATATGCTTGCAAATAAGTCGCTTTAGGGTTCAAAATCTTCTGTAAATGAGTGCATCATATAATCTTATAAGCTTTATGGTATGACTTTAAATTTCAGTCGTCAACTTCCCTTACTTATGCAGGAATACCTTAATCACCTGCATATACGGCGTTTCTCTCAGTTGATTCGATACGCAAGAAAATGCTCTACGTTTGAACAATTCTAAAACGATGTAAATTATTGACAAACAAGTTGCTGAAACAAGAATATCAACAATCTCGTATAAAGTCATCGTTTCGTAAGTTCAATACACTTGTAATCGACACACTGACCATGGCAGCATACAAATACAAATACAATTAATTTATCATTGAGTCAAATGCTGACTGATGTTTTTCATAATAATTGTTAGGCCATTACAGAGACATTGAATTGTCGACGGATTTTCCGTTATTTCCCAATCATGACAAAGCGCACACAGAGGGATGTTCGGTCTCCGGGCAGGGGATACTCACTCCTCCTTGGCATCTGATCCCACCTCTGAGTTTTTTGGAGGTCTGTGTTTGCTTCGCTGCGGCTCGAATTTTGTAAAGTTTATTGGACTTTTGAGCTTGAACACTGCTTGAATACTGCTTGTTATCTACATATAAATTCATGCAATTAACATACGTATATGTATGGACATTTTCTACTAAAAATTATTCATAAAATGTAATATAATTTGTAATATTTTTTAAAACTGTGATTTAAATCTTCCCTAACCTAGTCACAACAATAGGAAGAACATGTCAATAAATTAAGTTAGTTATAATTTAAAAAGAAATATGATACTGCAATTTATTTTTTGACTGAATCCACTTGGCGCGAACAGGTATAGGGGCGAAACAACTCAGACTCGATATTTAGCTGGTTCCCCTTACGTAAGCTTATCAAGAAAGCTATAAATAGGCACAAGATCACAGATTTTCCGCTGAACTGAGGCATTCATAGAGCCCTGAGATAGAAGATGACGCTAAAAATTCATATAACTTATTGGTTTGTATAAATTGTGTTCTTATATTATTGTACAATTCTAGTTTATATTCCGAATTTTCTCTAGCAGGGAGCAACTAGCGCGGTAATCTCTGTTGAGATTCTGCTGAGCTGGGCTAGATATTTGGACTTGACGCCTTCAGAGCGTCAAGTCCAAAATCTAGCCCAGCTCAGCAGAATCTCAACAGAGATTACTAACGCGGACAATGCATTTTTCTGCAACAGCTATAACATTACTTTACAATACCAACAAGTGGCAACAACTCAATAAGTCATGCGACAACCTTGAACAATTTTTATTAATCAAAGAAAATAGATATACAATCAACTTGTACAATGTAAATGAGAAAATCATATAATGATCTTATGATTTTCTTATTTACATTGTACAAGTTGATTGTACATCTATTTTCTTTAATGATGCGTAAAGAAATGGCAGCTAGGTTGTCTTGCTGATTTAAGAAAGGAGGTTAGGACTAGGATGGATACCTGGTTGGGAATGAGACTCCCAAACTGGCAAATTATACATTCTCAATGTTATAGTTGTACTTGCTGCAGATCTGTAACTTGCTGGCCTGAAAAAAAAAAATGGGATGGATGACCTAAGAGAGCTACAGTGCCACCCAAAGCAAAATTTGAAATTATATTGCACACAAAAAGTTGCACTTGGTTCTAGATTAATTTCTCCAAATTCCTACCTCAATTGTAAAAAAGATAAATTTTGAAAAATTCCTTTCTCTTCTGTCAAGTACACTTGGTTGACATCTGCAAAAAGGGCATTTGAAGGAATTATTTTGCAAATCAAAATGGCATAAAATAAATATGTGAAATTGTTGATGGCCTCAATTTCAGGACCAAGAGGGTAATGAACACAGGGATTTTCCACACCATTTTGGGAATGTCAATGAGTCCAAAGCCCATTGAATATGGGAATTTACCAACATTTTATCAGTTATTGGGAAATTTATAGTATGATGTTTATTCAAGAAATGTACAATGCAAATATACAAAATATGATTGATAAATTTGATCTTTTCCTTAATTGCTCAAAACATGGGAGATAACTTGAACTCAATGCATTTATAACAAACAAATCAGAGTCAAGAGTTCCAATTGTAAACATGGCTTGTAAATTCGAAGTAAGAAAAAATACATTGAGAAACTGAGTTATATTTTCGTCTTAATATGGGTTATGTTTTAGGATATAAGGCATATACAAACTCTCAGCGCAATCCCTTTAAGTTTTGTATTCCTCATTAGACAAAATCATTCCGGAGCAGATCCACTCCTATTTGCTACATTGCAACTAATTGGGGCATACATATTCTACCTGGGGTGAGGTATCTAACTGGGGTGTCCTGAAACACTGATAATTCTAACTATTTAGAAACTAGCTTCAATTTTTTTCTGCATCTACTTGTACAGCAAAACATGCTTATAACGAAATTCCAGGGATAAGAGATTTTGCTTCATTTATAAAAGCATATTAATATTTTTTATCTGCTAAGTTTAAAATATATTTTAAAGTCATGGGGAATGAAACTTTGCTGTAAGCAATATTTTATTGCAAGTGTGCTCGTTAAAAGTTTTACTGTATTTTAAAATAAGAATGACTAGTGAGTATTACATGTAAATGGACCTAGATGAACATGTCAGACCACCAATTTTAAGTCTGATGATAAATCATGTTTAATGTGATGATATTTTTTTTTTTGCAGTGGTGCATGAGGATACGCCCCCAAGGTAAAAATGTTTTGTCATTTGTAAAATAGATATCAAAAGAAAACACATTCACACATTTATGTAAAGTACAATATTCAGCTCAATTTATTCTTTAGCTTTAAAACAGTCAACACAGTTTTACATAGTAGTCAAATATTGTTCATGTCTTGGTACATGTACTGATGTACTAACTTTCATTAACTTATTTTTCAAACTCTTGAATTTATTCAGTACAAGTAGACAGGTATTTTACATACTGCTACACCATGTACATGTTTAAGGCAGCAAGTCAGCAATAATTGATAGAAAATTTTAAAATCAATGGTCACTAATTTTTTCAAAGCGTTATTTTTTTATGAACTGCTTTATCTTTTGTCATTAACAATTGGATCAATTTTCATTTCAGTTTCGCAAAATTAAAGCGGAACTTGAGAAAGAATTTGGCAATGACCTGGAAATAGTAAGTACCTGTTCATTCTACCTTTCATTTTATCAGGTTTCCTATCTGTAATAATGGCTATCCAATTTTTTTGCCATTTATATAAATTTAAATGGAAGCATACTGAGGTTGCAAAGATTTAAGTTTGTTCAAACCATGAACCCTGGGGATAGAATGGGGCCACAATTGATGATTTGAATTTTACATAAGAGCTAGTGTATGGAAAGAAGAAGAACAAGATGGGCTATAATTACTCATGTGAGCCCACGGACTTCTTGTTGCATCTTTCTGATGAAGATTACCATGGAAATATAAAATATTTTTCTGCAATTAATTCATGTCTAATGTTGAATATTTTTAATCACATATAAGATAATATTTGTCTTCTTTTTTTTTATCAGACAGGGGAGGGAACTCCAACCACTACAGGTTGGCTGGAGGTCCAGATTGTAGGAGGGGAACTTCTCCATTCCAAAAAGGTATTGTAATACATGTAATGGTTTTCTCCCAAGAATTAAGAATTAAAGAGCCCCCCTTTCCAGTATTATACTTTAAGTGATCTTAGTATCTAGATATTTTGGTCTGTAAATTCTTTTTAAAAAATTTAACTAAAAAAATAATACTCATATATATATACAGTTTTTTGTTCCTGTGTGTTGCGAATTTTGTAATATTTACTGAATGATTTAAACAGAATGGGGATGGATATGTTGATACTGATGCCAAAATGGAGAAGATCAAGGCAGGTGTCAGGAAGGCTCTAGGAAAGTAGGGGATTTGTTGCATGTGGTGGTAAGATACAGCCATTATTACTCTTTGATTATTTTGATTTGATTTGAATGATATTATTATGTACTGAAACATAAATGGATATGGCAACAGGTATAGCCTATATAAGCCCTCTCCACAGTAATATGATTTTGACATGAAGACAAAATGTGAAATATATTAAAGCTTAAATATGTGTGTAATCATTTTGCAGCTGATGAGAAGTGGTGGAGAAATAAAGAAGAATCACCAATGAAGGGTCACATCAAAACTGACAACTCTGTCATGCTGTGACCTGGAATAACTAGAGAGGAACCTTTGTTTCTGCACCATTGAACATCAACACTGCTGGATTTGAAAGATGCTTTACCTCATTCACGCTGTCCTCAAACTTTTCAGCATTAGGTGTTCAAATAGGATTGATGAAGACATTTGTTTTAGATATTTTCCTTTTATTGTACTATCTATACAAGTTTAAAACATATATACTAGGAATCTCAGGAAAATCTATTATTTATAATAAGTATTTCAATGATTTTGATAGAAATAAATTCAAATCTGTGGTGTTTTTTTTAAAGACAATTTTTATACATTGTAATGGTAAAATTTAATTTGATATGCTGACTCTTTTTATCTCCCTTAAATTGTGTTGTAAATATAAAATAACCTATATTGACTTTCAGAAATTTCACTCATTCCAGGTTGTAACATGTTCTGAGCTTTATGATTTTTTCCAAATAGGTTATAAAAGACAGGAGTTTTATTTTTTTTATTTTTCTTTTGACCTTATTAAAGATTTTTAAAGTAAACTTGATAGTTTTTGTATGAGTGCATTTGTGTGGATGTACAAAACTGAAGAAGTCCATAAACGTTGTAACACAAATTCAGATGCCAAGTTTACATAATTCAAGACCAGGATTTGCTTGCTGGTCCCCATTTAGTGCAATTGGTAAAACGCCTCAGTGACAGAATTTTTAAAGAAATTTTTCTGTGATTTAAAACTTTTTTACAAAAAAAAAAAAATGAATTTTTTAAGGGGATTAAGGAGGCTTGGGGTTCAAATCCTGGTGTGGTCTGTCACATTTTCTCCTCCTCCTGTTACATAATGTGCTGTGATCATGCACTTGGAAATGATAGGTGAAAGAAATGCCAAGGAAGAGTCTGGATTAGTTTTGGCAGTTGGACGAGTTTGAGGTTTTGATTAGCTGATGGCCAGATATCGCTCAGTGGGGTACCTGAATGGAGATTCAGGGGGCCTGAGTTCCAATCTAGCTCTGGCCCTTTGCATACTTCTCCTCTACTGTTACGTTTAATATTTCATGTAAATTTTAATGAAGTAAGTCATTATTTGCAAATCTAATACTGTAACAATGGTTTGCTGTATCAATGATTTACAAACTGAATTCCATTCTAAATTTAATTTGGATAAAAAATATGATTGAGTGTTGTGCAGTTTCAATACAAAACTTAGAGGAAACTGTCCAAAATCGAAAATCCTCTTGGAGGGAGGTATTCAAAAGTTCAAAAAAGGGGCAATACCAGTAGGCCTTTTGATGAATGTTTTCAATATTAAACATGTGGAGAGAAAAAAGTGAAATTGAAATATACTGAATGGAAATAAAAACGCATGAGATGCCATATGAATTTCAATAACTCATGAATTAGCAGTCAAAATTACATAAGAATTTTGTCACTTGTTTATTAAAGATTTTAAATGTTTGATATTAAAGTTAACAATGTTGTAAAATGCCTTCAAAGTAATAGCTCTAATTTACTTCAAAAGTTTTCTTTTTCCTTTCTGAAGTTTCAGTATATAATTTCCAGATAAAATAAGTTCTATACTAAGTGTATTTTTGTGTGAAATGTCATAGCAACATGTAAATTTAGCTGCAATAATGCAGCCCTCTCCTTGTTGGGGGAGGAAAGTTTTGTTCTGGAAACAGTGTAAAAATATGTTAGGAACACCAGTTAGTAATATTTTGAGCTGAAAAAAAAAGATGGGAGAAATAAATCGACAAACAGCGCAATTTCTGGTGCACAATAAATATATGTACTGTTTTCAATGGGTGGCATTGTAGCTCTCCGGTCTGTCAATGTAATTTTTTCGGAGGAGGTAGAAAATTGCTGGAAAATTGTGTCGGAATACGGCCTGAACCTAGCTTGAAAAGTCATCACATAACCAATGACCATCTTGTAAACGACAGGAGTCCTGAGTTAACACGTGGCAGTTGGACCAAAACAGCAACGTGTTGACTCCGGACCCTTGGCATTGCAAGGATGACCAAATGACAGGCATAGGCATTGCCAAGTTTAATTGTTTAAAAAAATATGTTTATAGTATTATCGAATATATATATAAACTTTTAAACAATTAAAACAATGACCCCAATGATCATAATTTTAACAATTTGAAATCTACACTATCTCAGGAAGCTTCCACATAAGTTTCAGCCTTTCTGGCCCAGTGGTTCTTGAGAAGAAGATTTTTAAAGATTTTTCCTATATATTTCTATGTAAAACTTTGATTCCCCGTTGTGGCCCTGCCCAACCCCCAGGGTCATGATTTAAACAATTTAAAATCTACACTACCCAAGGATACTTCCACATAAGTTTCAGCTATTCTGGCACAGTGCTTCTTGAGAAGATTTTTCCTATATATTTCTATGTAAAACTTTGATTCCCCATTGTGGCCCAACCCTACCCCTGGGGGTCATGACTTGAAGAATTTAGAATCTACACTACCCAAGGATGCTTCCACATAAGTTTCAGCTTTTCTGGCACAGTGGTTCTTGAGAAAAAGATTTTTACTATATATTTCTATGGAAAAATTTGATTCCCCGTTGTGGCCCTGCCCTACCCCCGGGGGTCATGATTTGAACAATTAAGAATCTACACTACCCCAGGATGCTTCCACGTAAGTTTCAGCTTTTCTGGCCCAATGGTTCTTTAGGAGAAGTTTTTTTTAATGACCCCACTCTTTTTTGTCTTTTCTTGATTATCTCCCCTTGTGAGGGAACTTGACCCTTCATTTTAACAATTTAAATTCCCCTTTACCCAAAGATGCTTTGTACTAAGTTTGGTTAAAAATGGCTCAGGGGTTCTTGAGAAGTGGAAAATGTGAAAAGATTACAGACGGACAGACATCTAGACAGACAGACGGAGGACGGACAAAATGTGATCAGAAAAGCTCACTTGAGCCTTCGGCTCAGGTGAGCTAAATCCAGTTTGAATATGAGAATAAGATGGGTTTTTTTTTCAACTTATAGGCATCAACTCAAAAGTGTTAATATTCATTCAAGTAAAGCAACAAATTAAGTTGCATGTGAAAATAATATGATTTTGCATTCATTTCAGCAAAACACTGCAAGATTATTGAAGATACCATTGCTAGAAATTGTTTGATAAGATAATTGTCACATTGTACATACCAGATGAACTGATATTTTACAATGATTTTTAAAAAGTTTGATCATTTGAGTGTTCATTAAATAAGCACTACATAGTACACTCATTCAGTAATGTACATATAAACACCAAAACTTCTCCTCTGCTTTTAAGGGCTTGGAACCTTCTGCTTGAAATAACATGTTAATTCAAGCAGGCAGCATTAAAAGTTTTGTGCCTTTTTTTCAGTTTTTTTCTTTCTCTCTCACTTTTTTTTTTGGTTTGTGTTTTTCATATATTATTTTTTCATTTTTTCGTTTTGTGTGTTTTTTTTCTTTTTTTTCTTTCTTTCTCTCGATGAGATTAAAATGATTTCACATTTACAATTCAAAATTCCACACTACAATTCACAATTTCACATCAATAATTCACAATTGCATTAAGAAATCACAATTTAACATTTTAAATCATTGATTTAACATTAACAAGTTATAAATTAACATTTACAAATCACTGACAATTTAACATTTTTAGAGGCAAATCACTATTTTACATTTTCAAATGCAATTTTACAATTTTAAATACATTTCTTTCACTGCATATTTATAGTCACATCAGTATATATAGGGCATTCAATTTCACAATAAGCTAATAATGAAAAGGTGACTGTATACAAATTATTCTTTCTACAACAGCTGACAGAATTTACATATTCTATGAATACTTATGTCCTATTTAACAATCATTACATCAGCTGAAACATTTAACTTCATCAAAACAATTAAAATAATGAAGTGTTATCTCATTGGCATAATAATAAAAAGATAATTAAAGACAAAGCAGCCTCCAACTAGTCCCTTTCAGCTTCTCCTTCCTGGGCCAGCCTGGCAACCGTGGCGGTGAAGGAACTTAAGTTCCAACCAGTAATGCCCCAGGGTATCCATAAAGCCTACTTACAACTAGCCTTCAACTACTTCATCTTAACAATATGAATATATAGCTAATGAAGAACAAAAAGAAAAGCGGGGGGTCAGTGTGGGAGGAAGACGGAGTACCCGTAGAGAACCCACATGTCCGAATGGGCGACCCCATACCCTGACATATTTTGGACACCCTTAACAAAAATTTATATTTTTAAGATAGTCTTTGAAAAAAAACATTGTTACTAAAATGGATTTACATCAGTGCTTTGAAGATGTGGATTAATCCTGCATTAATTAATTCCTGCTTCTTCATCCACACATATGATCTCAAGGATGTTCCTTCTAAAAGTTCCTTTGATTTTCTGTAAATGAACAATAGGCAAGAGGTAATTGTCAGGTTTGAATAATAAGAAGAGACCTAGACCTATATGCTATATTGCTTACCTGAGCTCTAAGGTTAGGAAAAAGTAGCAATCAATACAGTACTGTAGATCACCATATTTTCACAACACCTTAGTTTAGTGACCTTGCTATTTGGTATTAATTAGCAAAACAACATTTTTGCTAGCTGTGGTTTCTGTTGTATATCAACATTAATAATACAATTATACACAAGAATAAATTTTTCGCAAGCAGACAGCCCCTCTCGAGAAATATAGCAATGCAAAATTTTTTCGGGGAGGGCTACAAATGTAGACCTATACATGTACTTGGTATTAAGGCTATAAAGCAGTGAGGGATTTTTGTTGCACCTACTGCAACATGGCACCACAGTTTATACGATCTCAGTGAAAGACCAGTCTTCTTGTCCCACAGTGGGATTTGAACCCACAACGGTAGGATTAACTCCTTACTTATAAGCTACTCTTTTGCAGATGTTCTTAAATACTACTGTACCATGCAACAACAACACAAAATGTGAAATTTAATTAGAATTTCACAGCATAAATTATATCAGATGTATCATTCTCGGCTTTTATTGGTATGAATTAAGAGTCAGCATATGTGGCTGAACACCATTACAAAAGCCAGCTTATTGTATTATTACAAAAAAAGAGTCCTGGACTAAAAATTTGGTTTACTAGTTAACTAGACCTTGCTTAATATAAAAAATAAGATAAGTTGGAATATGAAAATGTCATATACCTGATCAGTATCAGCTATCCACTGTGGTATGTCTTGGTGGAAAAGTCAACATCCATCAGGCATAAATTGTCCTCCAGGTGGATTCACCAAGTCTTGTCCATCAAGTTTGCCTCAAGATTCATAATGGCCTTGCCTCCTCAAGATTTATTTCACTAAGTCTTTTTGGAAGTATTTGCTGTTTTCCCATCTTTCCACCAATTTATTCCTTTTGGGTGTAGCTGGTGTTATCACATATTGGAAAATCATTGTCCATCAAGTTTGCCTCAAGATTCATAATGGCCTTGCTTCCTCAAGATTTATTTCACTAAGTCTTTTTAGAAGTATATGCTGTTTTCCCATCTTTCCACCAATTCCTTTTGGGTGTAGCTGGTGTTATCACATATTGGAAAGTCATTGTCAATCAAGTTTGCCTCAAGATTCATAATGGCCTTGCCTCCTCAAGATTTATTTCACTAAGTCTTTTTAGAAGTATTTGCTGTTTTCCTGTCTTTCCACCAATTCCTTTCGGGTGTAGCTGGTGTTATCACATACCGGTATTGGAAAGTCATTGTCAATCAAGTTTGCCTCAAGATTCATAATGGCCTTGCTTCCTCAAGATTTATTTCACTAAGTCTTTTTAGAAGTATTTGCTGTTTTCCCATCTTTCCACCAATTCCTTTTGGGTGTAGCTGGTGTTTTCACATTTTGGAAAATCATTGTCAATCAAGTTTGCCTCAAGATTCATAATGGCCTTGCCTCCTCAAGATTTATTTCACTAAGTCCTTTTAGAAGTATTTGCTGTTTTCCCATCTTAAAAGAGGTTCATCAAGCTTGTCTATTCCAGTTGTTTCCACAAGGTTCTGTTGGCTGCAGCTGCAGTAAAAGTCAGAAGAAAATAAATGGAGATTATACATCACTGAAGTTTTTAAGGAAAATCCTCATTCAACTTTTTAAACAAGTGTTATGTTGTCTCAACAGTGGTTTAACATATATGTTTTATATTATTAAGCAAAAATTCAATATTGGTGTAAAGAGTTGGTTTATCTAGCTGAACACCATAACAAAATTCAGATATTGCTGACTTTAAGAAATAAGACCAGCTAAAATTTTAGCCAGCTAGTTAATTTGACTTTGTTAATAAAATGATCTTAGATTATGATAATGTCACATACCTGATAAATGTCATATCAGCATCCTTTGGCTATTCATCCTCCAGTTGTTTCTATCAGGTCCTTTTGGGTTCATCTACTGTTTTCACCATGTACTGTTGGGTGCATTTGCTGTTTCCACATCTTGGAAGATCAGCAAGTACTGGCTATGCATCATCAAGTTGTTTCTATCCATGTCCAGTTGGGTGCATCTTCTGTTACACAAGTCTTGTTGAGGACATCTGCTGTTTCCACATCTTGGAAGATTAGCATCCATTGGCCCTGTCTCCTCCTGAGCCAGCTGTTTCCACCATGTCATGCCCTTGTTTACTATCGTAAGCTTTTTTGTCTCTGACCAGTAGAGCTAAAAATAAGCCAGGCATAAAAACTCAGCTAGTAAATTTGACACGGTTAATTAAATGATCGTTAATATATGAACATTGCATGTAGTTGAGTGTAAAATAGAAAATTTTCATCCCAAAAAAGCCATTGTCAACCGAGGTGCAGCCAAGGTTGACAATGGTTTTCAAGGGGTGAAAATTTTCAATGTTACACTCAACTACATACAATATTTATTATATTATACTGAATGTTTTATACAAATTATGTATTTGTGAACCGTGCATGCATAAATTCTGTGCAGTCGCTATTTTTGGGAATAGCACCCGTCTTCAAGCAATGTTGACTGTTGCTATGCTTGAGGGCGTGGCTTCATTATTCAGTGGGTAATAGTGTTTTTTAACAGATGTTTCTCCACCAATCAGATTCAACTAATTTACATGAAAGTATAATATTCATGATTATCTCATACACATGTACCTAATCAGTGTCAATTATCTCCTTTGATGTGTCTTGTTTTGAAGGTCAACATCATCAGGCAAGTCTCCTCCAGTTGTATTCATCATGTCCTGTTGGGTCCATCTTCTGTATCATCCAATGTCCAGTTGGGAGTATCTGCTGTTTCCACAAAGTCCAATGGAGTGCATCTACTGTTTCAACCATGTCCTGTTGGGTCCTTTTGCTGTCTCCATCATGGCCAGTATGGTACATCTGCTGTTTCCCCCAAGTCCAGTGGAGTGCATCTTCTGTATCCATCAAGTCCTTTCAGATGCATATACTGTTTCCACCAAGGACAGTAGGGTGCATCTGCTAAAAATATCAACAGCTTTATTTCACTGCATGCATTTTACACTAAAATACCCTAGTCAGTCCCTTTCAACTAAGATTTCATTTCCTTAATTTCTAAGATTTACATTTTTACAATGTATTCTGTTCCTACATTTTTGGTCTTTGATTTATTTAAAATGAATGCATAATAAAGGTGTACACTTAATAAAATTTTATAGGATATTTCATTAAAAAATAAAATGACCACCTAAGAAAGATCTCTGCTGTATAAAGATGATTACTATGAGGTTGGCTGTATATATTATTGATTTGAAATTGAATACACATGTATTATAAATCTATAATCTAACAATACTTCATTTCAGTTTTCTATATACAGCAAAACTCGTTTAGTACAAACACAAATATTGCCAATTCACGGTTATTGCGAAGTTATCTTGAGTCTCCCGGCTTAATAAATTTAACGAATTCCTTATACGGATATAACGAATTATGGATATAGCAAAGTAATTTTATAGGTCCCCGTGACTTCGTTTTAACCGAATTTAACTGTATTTTTCAATTATTTTCAATTCAATATTTTCTATCTTACCTTATCAATGATGGTTTAGAATTTGGCTTATTTCTCTTCATCTTTAGTGAATTGTCCAACTATAAAATACTAATAAAATTTAAAAAATAGAGCTGAAATAATAGATACATTAAAACTCGATTGGTAAAAACACAGATATTGTGAATTCATAGATATTAAACAGACGTTTTGGCTGAAACACATATTCTTAGGAATAATAAACAGGATAAATGCAATAACAAAGAAAAATCACAACAATAATAATTATCAAAATTTCATAACTATTATAACAAATAACTAAAATTTCAACTAAAGCAAATAACTAAAACTTATAACTATAACAAATAACTGAACTCATAACAACTAATTAAAGCTCATAACAATAACAACTAACTAACACTCATAATAATAACAAATAATAAAAAATCACAACAAAAGCAAATAACTTAAGCTCCTAACAACTAAAACTCATAACTGCCACAATAACTAATAACTGAAACTCATAACAATGTCAACTAATAAAATCATTAAAAACATAATGTAACAATTAACAAATAAAACATGAAAATTAACAACTTTTACAACCTTCATAAACAAAAAACAATAATAACAACTCAATAAACAAATAACAATAATAAAAACCTAATGAACAATAAACAACAAATACTAACAAAGGAAACAAAATATAAATCAAAAAGTAAGAGCTCAAAAAATAACCAAGAGACCTAACATCAAAGAAAAACAAAAAAACCTCCACTCCAGCGTTGTTGGCATGCTGTTCCAATCCAATATGCCAAGCCTCCTCCAACGATGAAGAAAAAAACAACAGAACAAAAAACAAAAAGAAAGAACTATTACAAAAATGTGTTGAGAGTGGGGGAGGGGAGGGGAATGTTAGTACTAATTAGTAAGAGTGCAAAAATGATAATGAAACCAACTCACCTCTGCTTTTCCAAAACGACTAAGCAATACCTCCATTCCAGCGTTGTTGGCATGCTGTTCCAATCCAATTTGCCCAGACTCCTCCAACGATGAAGAGCCAGCGGCCTCCAAGTGCACCAACTCTAATGTTGATATCCCGGCAAAGAGAGAACAGAGAAGATTAGACAAAGAAATAACAAAAAAACAAAAACAAAAAGAAAGAACTATTACAAAAAATGTGTTGAGAGTGGGGAAGGGGAGGGAAATGGGAGTACTAATTAGTAAGAGTGCAAAAATGATAATGAAACCAACTCACCTCTGCTTTTCCTGAACAACTAAGCAATACCTCCACTCCAGCGTTGTTGGCATGCTGTTCCAATCCAATATGCCCAGCCTCCTCCAACGATGAAGAGCCAGCAGCCTCCAAGTGCACCAACTCCAACGTTGATATCCCGGCAAAGAGAGAACAGAGAAGATTAGACAAAGTAAAATCAACAGAACAAAAAACAAAAAAAAGAAAGAGCTATTACAAAAAATGTGTTGAGAGTGGGGAAGGGGAGGGAAATGTTAGTACTAATTAGTAAGAGTGCAAAAATGATAATGAAACCAACTCACCTCTGCTTTTCCTTAACGACTAAGCAATACCTCTGTTCCAGCGTTGTTGGCATGCTGTTCCGATCCAATATGCCCAGCCTCCTCCAAGTCCTCCAATGATGAAAAGCCAGCAGCCTCCAAGTGCACGATCTCCAACGATGACATCCCGGCAAAGAGAGAACAGAGAAGATTAGACAAAGAAAAAACAACAGAACAAAAAACAAAAAGAAAGAACTACTATAAAAAATGTGTTGAGAGTGGGGGAGGAGAGGGAAATGTTAGTACTAATTAGTAAGAGTGCACAAATGATAATGAAACCAACTCACCTCTGCTTTTCCTTAACGACTAAGCAATACCTCTGTTCCAGCGTTGTTGGCATGCTGTTCCGATCCAATATGCCCAGCCTCCTCCAAGTCCTCCAATGATGAAAAGCCAGCAGCCTCCAAGTGCACGATCTCCAACGATGACATCCCGGCAAAGAGAGAACAGAGAAGATTAGACAAAGAAAAAACAACAGAACAAAAAACAAAAAGAAAGAACTACTATAAAAAATGTGTTGAGAGTGGGGGAGGAGAGGGAAATGTTAGTACTAATTAGTAAGAGTGCACAAATGATAATGAAACCAACTCACCTCTGCTTTTCCTTAACGACTAAGCAATACCTCTGTTCCAGCGTTGTTGGCATGCTGTTCCGATCCAATATGCCCAGCCTCCTCCAAGTCCTCCAACGATGAAAAGCCAGCAGCCTCCAAGTGCACCATCTCCAACGATGACATCCCGGCAAAGAGAGAACAGAGAAGATTAGACAAAGAAAAAACAACAGAACAAAAAACAAAAAGAAAGAACTACTATAAAAAATGTGTTGAGAGTGGGGGAGGAGAGGGAAATGTTAGTACTAATTAGTAAGAGTGCACAAATGATAATGAAACCAACTCACCTCTGCTTTTCCTTAACGACTAAGCAATACCTCTGTTCCAGCGTTGTTGGCATGCTGTTCCGATCCAATATGCCCAGCCTCCTCCAAGTCCTCCAACGATGAAAAGCCAGCAGCCTCCAAGTGCACCATCTCCAACGATGACATCCCGGCAAAGAGAGAACAGAGAAGATTAGACAAAGAAAAAACAACAGAACAAAAAACAAATTGAAAAAACTATTACCAAAAAATGTGTTGAGAGTGGGGGAGGGGAGGGAAATGTTAGTACTAATTAGTAAGAGTGCAAAAATGATAATGAAACCAACTCACTTCTGCTTTTCCTTATCAACTAAGCAATACCTCCACTCCAGCATTGTTGGCATGCTGTTCCAAGTAAATATGCCCAGCCACCTCCTCCAATGATGAAAAGCCAGCAGCCTCCAAGTGCACCAACTCCAACGATGACATCCCGGCAAAGAGAGAACAGAGAAGATTAGACAAAGAAAAAACAACAGAACAAAAAACAAAAAGAAAGAACTATTACAAAAAATGTGTTGAGAGTGGGGGAGGGGAGGGAAATGTTAGTACTAATTAGTAAGAGTGCAAAAATGATAATGAAACCAACTCACCTCTGCTTTTCCTTAACGACTAAGCAATACCTCCACTCCAGCGTTGTTGGCATGCTGTTCCAATCCAATATGCCCAGCCTCCTCCAATGATGAAGAGCCAGCTACCTCCAAGTGCACTAACTCCATCGTTGATATCCCGGCAAAGAGAGAACAGAGAAGATTAGACAAAGAAAAAACAACAGAACAAAAAACAAAAAGGAAGAACTATAACAAAAATGTGTTGAGAGTGGGGAAGGGGAGGGAAATGTTAGTACTAATTAGTAAGAGTGCAAAAATGATAATGAAACCAACTCACCTCTGCTTTTCCTTAACAACTAAGCAATACCTCCACTCCAGCGTTGTTGGCATGCTGTTCCAATCCAATATGCCCAGCCTCCTCCAATGATGAAGAGCCAGCTACCTCCAAGTGCACTAACTCCATCGTTGATATCCCGGCAAAGAGAGAACAGAGAAGATTAGACAAAGAAAAAACAACAGAACAAAAAACAAAAAGGAAGAACTATAACAAAAATGTGTTGAGAGTGGGGAAGGGGAGGGAAATGTTAGTACTAATTAGTAAGAGTGCAAAAATGATAATGAAACCAACTCACCTCTGCTTTTCCTTAACAACTAAGCAATACCTCCACTCCAGCGTTGTTGGCATGCTGTTCTAATCCAATATGCCCAGCCTCTTCCAAGTCTTTGTAACACCATCTCCAAGGATGAAGTCTCCGCAAAGTGAGAACAAGGAAATCCATTCCAGTGTTGTTGGCATGCTGTTCCAATCCATTTTGCCTTTCCTTCTCCAAGTCCTTATTACCTCAACTTCATAATGAAGTGCTGGGAAATTGAGAAGAAAGAAAAGGTGAAAAAAGGCAAACAAACAAATTAACATAGAAAACACTTTGTTAAAGAATTGGAAAGGAGATGAAAACATACTATTAGGTTATCAGAGATCAAAGTTCACCTCAACGAAAGTTGACTTTAAGTAGGGCAAAGTCCCACAATTAATTTTCTAGAAGTTACAATCAAAAATGCAAAATTTATGCAATTTTGATATGATAGGGCTTGCAGTTGCTTGGAAATAGACATATCCAAAAACTTAAAACTAAGCACCCATCAAGAAAATGTATAATTCAAATCAAGCATCTGAAGCAAGTTTGAGATTGTTCATCCTTTGATGTACCATTTATGCAAATTTGGTTAAAATTATAGGCCTTATAGTTTCTTGGTGTTAAACTTGCACCCATTACTTTTGCCTGGTCCATTACCTGGAAAATGTATGTGGGATCCAGCATCGGAAGCAATTTAAGTCTATCAGTGTGCAACCTTAGTGCAATAAAGTTTGGTCATCATAGGACTCGGAGTTACTTGGAAATGGGACATGAACCACAACATTAACCTGTTCACTCATCCGGAATATGTAAGTCAGATCCAGCATCTAAAATGTGCATCCTTAGATGTATCATACATGCAAGTTTGGTCATCATAGGGCTCATAGTTACTTGGAAATGAGTACTGTACCAAAACATTGACCTGTTCACTCATCTGAAAAATGTAGGTCTGATCCAGCTTCTGAAGCAAGTCCGGTAGTGTACATCCTTAAATATATCATCCATGCAAGGTTTGGTCATCATTGCACACTTGTGGAAATCTGTTGGTCCTGTTGGCAAAGCTGGTAAAATTTCTATGAATCGATATAACATTTAAGAAAATGTCGGTCAAGATGATGGTTTGAAAAAAATTGAGCTTAATTCAAATTTAATAAAGGCCGGGATTGGGATGCACAGTTATTTTTAAGCCCCACTTAAAGGTCACAAATACAAAAAATGGCCGTTTGCGCAGTATGTTGAAGATAGATAATTATATTTGTTATGGCAAAGTCAAAGTTCATTTCTTATGTCTAATGTTAAAGGTGCATGGACAGAGATATGAAGTTAATATTTTCTGTATGATATTACGACTCGTATATTTTAATAGCATTTCACACAAAAATAAATTAAAAATCTTATTTCATTCAAAAGTTATTAAAACTTCAAATCTTTGGTGGGTTTGATTGACACATCTTTGCACTAGCTTTCACAAATTTTTAAATTCATTCTTAATACTTAGGAGAAGTGGCAATCTTGTTGCCAAAATTGAACATAAAGAAGTCTAATATCATATTTTATTTCCCTAGGCACCAAATCACATCAAAATCATGTTAAAACTTGTGAAAATCAAAAATACTTGATTTTCCAGGAGAATATTTGAAAAAAATTTTTTTTATAAATCTCAAAATCTAAATTGTTTATGTACCATTTTTTCTTTAAACCTATAAAGAATTATATCTAAGGTTACCCAAAAAACACATATTTTATTATTGTTCACCATGCAGAAAAAATTAACGAAACAGCTTTTGAACACGCAAACCCCCTATTTCGGAATATCAAATTTTTCAATCATTCTTTGCAAAATTTTAAAAAAGTAAAAGTTCAAAAGGAGATCGAACATGCTTAAAATCAACAAAAATAGATCTCTAGTTTGTTTGTTTAAAAAATTAAAAAGCTTTATGTGGTAATTTCCATAACATCAAATGTATAACAATTGTAAATCAAATGTTTGTATGACACTACAATAAAAAACAAATATATTCTTGCTACATGATTATCAATCATCAAAAAAAGATATTTCGATAGAGAAGTGATAATTAGAATTTTTTTTATTGGTGTAAAATTAAAACCGGATCCATAAAAGTATGTACCTTCCTTAAAAGCAATATGAGCTGCATTTTTGACCATTTTATTTAGCTGTTAAAATGTGTTATTATGATAAATATTTTTATAATTTAAACTTTTACGATCAATTAGACTTGAACAAAGTAATAAACTGTCTTGGTAGGATTTTAGACTTAATTTTGTACAATATAGTATTATAAGATTATTTAAGAAATCAATATTGTACAGGACGACAATAATGTAATATTGCTTCTATCACAGCTTATAAAAAGTGCTTCAGACTGCAAATACGTTGTATGAGTATAACAAGAGTTTATGAATATTCTTTTTCTTTGTCCTTGAAATAGTTAATTACAATTTTGCAACAAAAATTTTAGACATCAGAGTTGCTCATATTGAAATTAATGTTGCCTGATACAATTTTTTTTATATGTACACTAGAGCAAATATATAGCTAAATCAATCTATTTTGGATAAACCAGAGAAAGAAATATAGCTAATTCAATTTACATGTATGTAGCAAAATCTAGTGATTGTAACAGACCTCTGTAATCGATTCTTTTGTGTTATCTTCATGGCCATAGGAAAGCCACCCCCAATAATTCTGCTGATATATATTATACTATAGAAAACATACAGTATACCAGGTCCAGTACAATCTCTTGATTTAGCTATTTAGCTTTAAGTAGCTATATAGCTTTATTAAGCTATTCAGTATAGCTTAATTTAGCTATTTTACTACATTTTTTCTTAAAGGTGTAATTTTCTCAGTATGTACAAAAAAGCGCACCTTGGTGCAGTGATGACATACAACTTTGAACTCTTCTTAAAATAATGCATGTAAATTTCACTCATCAAATTATGTCAAAATTGAGAGACTTTGTACTCAAAGTTCTACAATTTTTGGGGCTATATAAAGCAATTGATAGTTACTTCTGCAATGATATTATAATGGAGACCAATTATGTTCAACAAGATAATTGATTGGTAACAGTTCAGCACAATGAGAAGCAATCATACTTATCCTTGCCTCAAGGCACCAAAGGTAGTGGACAGTTAGTCTAACAATAGAAATTCTCTTTTTGCTTAAAAGTATTCATAAGCTGCAAGGTTAGAACTATCTTTGATTTTGGTTGTTGTTTTGATAGCCCATATTACTAATATGAAGAGTCAAATACATGCGACTTTTTGTTTATTTTCAGCAAAAAACATTTTTGTGAAAAACTGTATATAAATAGCTAAATAAAGCTATTTTAAATAGCTTAATAAAGCTATATAGCTATTTAAAGCTAATATAGCTAAATCAAGAGATTGTACTGGACCTGGTATACTATATATAGAAAACATGTAGTAATACTATTGAAAAGATTGCTACTGTATGTTCTGGCCCCTCAATTAAAATGCTCGATTACCTTTTTTGCATGCTTGTGAAAGATTTTTTGGTGGTTGATAGTGCACCCAACTGAAAATATCAAATATGCCCCCAGGATTCCCGATGAGCCTGATCTTCATAGTCCAAATAACTGCCAAGAACTACTAAAACAGTGTCGATTTTGTTCACTTTGTAACTGTCACGTGATCTTACCTGCCGAGGACTGCAGAGAGACCGCTGCTCAAATGAAGAGATACCGTCCACTGGGTGTTGTCCATTTGGTGAAATATTTTCACAAACCTGTTAAAATGTATCGGGGTCCCCACAAATTTTACCTTTCTTCTTGTATTTATTGTAAAAAAAAAACAGTTATATTGATGCCATTCTGATTCATTTTTATGTTACAGCGTATTTGATAGCTACAATTAATTTTCACTCTATTACCCATTCTTTCCGGATATGCTACAAACCTATAACAAATAAATTCTATTATTCATATTTTGAAATTTTTGTTTCAATTATTTAAGCACGCGCACATGACCACCATTTTTTTCATTGTATTTTGCTAGTGCTCTCGCCAATGTAAAATATCAAGAAAGATTTGCATCATTTAATATGAGAATATTGTTTTATTTTAGGTCGATACGATGATTTACCCACCTCACAACAAAAATCCGTGCTCGATTAACAAACTTCAAGGTTGGTTAAATTTATAAATCATAATATGACCACAAAAACAATTGTAATACATGTATAACACATACGCTTAAGATGCAATATCTGGAGATACCGAACAGTATTCAAGCTCAAAAGTCCATGCGAGCAAACAGGAACCTCCGAAACATCAGAGGTAGGATCAGGTCCCATAGAGGAGTTAACATTCCCTGCTGACCGGTCAGCCGGTGACCCCCTTTTCATGATCGGAAAATAACGGAAAAATCCATCGTCAATTCAGTGTATAATGGCCTAACAATCAGTATGAAAAACGTCAATCATCATTTGCTGACAAGGTCATTGTATGGACTATAGAATTTACATAATGATGACTTTAAACGAGACTGCTGACATTCTTGTTTCATCAATTTGTTGTCCATATATCTTACCTCGTTTTAGAGTTTACATACGTAGATCTTGCTCTTGCGTATGAAATCAACAGAGAGATATAAACTCCGTATGGAGGTGATGAAGGTATATTGCTGCATAAGTAAGGGGAGTTGACAGATACCCAGAGATGTTTATACCTGTATATGACCAAATGTGTCGATTTTAAAACGGTTCAAATGAAAAAGAGAGGGACTGAGAAAAAAAATAAATAATTATATAAGCAGATGGGCAAACAGGGAGAGCAAAATATCTATTATGCCAAATATGAAAGTGAGAAATAGAAGCTCAACTATGACATAATTTTACTTTGATGCTTCATTATATCCCCGCTTGAATAGTAATCGTTGATTCCGTCCGTCCGTCCGTCCGTCCGTCTGTTACGCTTTTTCTCTTATCCGTAACTCCTCTCATACTACTGAGTGAAATTTAATGAGGCATTTCCCATTTCACCACATCATCCAGGACGTACATCTAATAAACAAGGAAAAATCTTTGAACATTTGCCCAATTGTCCTGTGTCCACAGTCCTGATAAATTCAGTTTTACAAGTTTGGAACAAAAAAATCAAACTTGCGCTACAACATGGAACAAAATGCATTCATTTCAAGACAACTCACCCGGTGTAGGAATTTTTAAAAATCCATGTCAACTTTAGAACAAGACAAAGGATTCAACAGAAACATATCACACTCCCCTCCAGTATGGCGACTTGTGAACAAAAGAACAACAGAAAAATCCCACCAAAATTAACACGTGACTAAATATCGAGAGATCGAAGTGCATCCAATGAAACAAGTCTCGTCAACCGATATATTCTATTTATAGCATCAACTGATCCCAACAGTGAATAATGCTCTATCTCGTTCACCAGAGGCCTGTTAAGAGAGAGCGAGCGCTAGTCAAAATTCCTTGTTCATGCAATAGAAATGTTCGTCGGTGCTCGCTCTGTTGAACAAGCCTCGGGGATCATTCGAAAGAAGACGTCTGACCTGTCTTTTTCTCTTATATTCCACTGGTATTGAACTGTCCTGAGAAGATTTTCTGACGGCGTTTCTTAAGGAGATCCCACCCTCCTCTGTATTTCCACTGTTACTGGATACATTAATTTGATGATCATCGTTGGTCACGTTATTTGGATTATCCCGCCCCACACTGTGGGGATGCCTGGTTTCTCTTGTCCCAGTTTCTGTACGAGATCCGCCCCTCTGTTTCAGTCTCCTGGCTGCGGGTGTAGCTAATACCCGGGCAGGCATTCCTGTGTCTACTGATCCTTTTGAGTTTTGTTTTTCTACTGACTTATTAGGCGGTTTTTGTTGTAAACTATGTGATGATGATAATTTAATGTCCATGAACTCGGCGTATAATTTATTTCCCTTTATGTCCTCACTCTCTGAAGAGGTTTTCGAGCTTTTGGTGTCGCGAGACGATACTTTTTCAGAGAGAAGGGAACATTTTCGTTGCGCTTTGAAACTATCATCTCCATTAACATGATTTACGGCAATAATGTTTGAGTTTTCGGATACAGGAATTCTCGATCTTTGATTGTTTTCCTTGGTGTTGACCACGCCCCTTTTTGGACCTGACTTATCTTTCTTGTCCGGTTTAATGTCCTGACCCTTCATTAGAGGCTTATCTTTGGCGCCATTTGAAGTCCTCTGTGAGTTTATATCTTTTATATTTTTTACAGGGTTTTTGTTCGCTTCATCTTGGGAATGATTCTGACCTTTTACAGTATCACCTAGGCGCTTTGCTTCTTCACCCTCCATTGCATTATCTAGAGTATTCTCTGATTATTTTCCGCTAGATGCCGCTTTTGAGTTTCCTCTCTCAGTGTAATATTGAGCAGTCTTTCCTTGCAAAATTCCTGATTTACTCAGCTCTGTTTTTAGTCCAATTCCGATTGAATGACGTTCTTTCTTTTCCTGGATAGGTCCGTTTTTTCTATTTTTTCCGGATCTTTTGAGTCTGACCGACTTCGTTTCTTGATGCTGATTTGTCCCCCTTCAGTTGCTTAGGATTATGAATGTCGTGCTAAGATGATTACGTCTTCAGTGGATTTCCTTCGGTGATGGAACTACATTCACTTTAAAATAGCGTTCCTTTTGACAAAAATACTAGTGATGTCCACATTGATTAATGTAAAAAACAAACTTATCTCAATGTACATGATATTGATATCCTGATATAAGTATGACAGGACTACCCGATTTATAATGTTATCAGTTTATCACATCGACCTTCAAATAGACCTCATTACAAACTATACTATCTACTACATGTATGCTATTTTTATTTAATGTTTTTATATAATGAAAAATCAATATCTTTGTAATATGTAAATAATTAAGTTTATTTCAATCGTTTTTAAAGAAAAAATATTAATTTTGTAGCATCTCTAAACGTGGGAGTTCTTAGTAGAGAAGTCGTGTTTATAATAAAATAGAATTTTTATAGCTAAATGAAGAATACAATTTTACATTGACGTTCAATAAATTAAATACATTTTTTGTAAAAAGCCATGAAATGTCGAAATCTTACCTGGTTATCTCTGCACTATCTTGAAGACTGCAATTGTGACGTCATAAAGGACTACATAATCTATTGTTACGTCACAATGTGACAGTACGCAATCGCGCGTTTTTTGTATCGGGGTCGATGTCAATGCTGTCTTGATTTGAAGATACATCTGTACAGTGTATGTTCTTTGCGAGGGAAAGCTCCCCTGTTTTGCTTCAGATCAAGTTTCTATAAATTGACTTTCCTTCATATTTAAATATGTCGATTTTTCTAGATCTGTCCCTTATCATAGGGCTCATTATTATACCCCCTAATACCCCCCGCTTGAAAAGCGGGAGGGTATATAGTAATCGGGAATTCCGTCCGTCTGTACGTCTAGCCGTCCGTCCGTCTAGCTGTCCGTTCGTCCGTCTGTTACGCTTTGGGGTACCCATCTCTTATCCGCAACTCCTCTCATACCACTGAATGAAATTTGATGAAACTTTCACAGAATCTTTATTACATACTGCCATTGTGCACTTCTTATTTTACTTTTTGATCCGACACATATTTTGGGTTTCCCGGGCACAGCAAAACATGGACTTTGTCATCAGTAATAATCATATATGAGGCGGGGGGTATCATTTAGTGAGCTCATTGCTCACAGTACCTCTAGTTTGAATAGATTTAATTTTTTGTCCTGTGATTCTTAAAATTTTTTTTTTTCAAAATTGATAATTTGAAAGTGTTTTCACTTTTTTGCAAATTGGATTGTTTATACGAATTGATACCTCTTTAGTGTTTATCAAGAATGGGCATGCATAAAGGATGGATAAATGAAGGAAAAATACACAAGTGATTAAAAAATTAAAATAGTCTTTGAAAAGGCGAAATTTAAAACTTGAGAAGTGTGGTATGTGGCAACACGCTTTGAAAAAATTACGCACTTTGAAATTTTTTTTTCAAAATGCGTTAAAATTGGGACAATATCAACGCACTTTGAAAAAATTTTCAAAGTGCGTTAAATTTGGGACCAACTCAACGCACTTTGAAAAAAATTTTCAAAGTGCGTTAAGATTTTACATCAATATATTTTACCATGGAGACACCTAACGCACTTTGAAAAAAAAAATCATTTTAAGTCACGGAAAGATTTTATTTGTTATTATACCCCCCGCTTGAAAAGCGGGAGGGTATATAGTGATCGGGATTTCCGTCCGTCCGTCCGTCCGTCTAGCTGTACGTCCGTCCGTCCGTCCGTATGTTACGCTTTTTCTCTTATCTGCAACTCTTCTTATACTACTGAGTGAAATTTAATGAAACTTTCACAGAATCTTTATTACATATTGCCATTGTGCACCTCCTATCTTACTTTTTTATTCGACACGTATTTTAGGTTTCCCAGAGCAAAACATGGACCTTGCCATTTTTTGTTTACCTATGACGTCACATAATAGAAGCTTCTGGATAACATTTCATAGGACGAGTTATTCCTCTTTACACATTACCGTAAAACAATATAAAGCAACACATCGACATTATGGGAGGCGGGGGGTATCATTTAGTGAGCTCATTGCTCACAGTACCTCTAGTTTTAACATCTACCTTTTTCATAAGCCTAGATAAACTTGCTGATAACCCTTGCTTGGTGCAACCATTTCTTTTGTATCAGTTGTAATTGTGGCTATGCTTATTTGACCTATGCTGAATCAGTAAGCCACAAAGCCATTCATTAAAACAATGAATTTCTTTAGGTAAATTCATGATATACTCCTACAATACATATATTAGGAGCGCCCCCCCTTTGGAAGTCTGACCCCCATCTTTTGCTGCAGTATTGTCAAATAAGAGTAATGTGGTAATGGATGAATGAAATTTAGTCATGAAAACAAGTTAGAACCTATATCCACCAATCCTCAACGTAGTATTATCGATTTTGGACAATTTTCTTCTTTATAGCCTCCCCTTGCGAAAGATGTATCTATAAACTAAGAGATGCTGTGATCAATGAGCTCATGAAATGATACCCCCACCTCCCATATATGAATGTAATGGCAGTGTCCATGTTTTGCTATGGTACACCCAAAACATGTGTAGAATCAAAGAGTAAAATAGGGGGTGCACAATGGCAATATGTAATCAAGATTATGTGAACAACAGAACCTCCTCCCAAGAGACCATGAAAATCACAATTCAGGAAGATATACCCTCGCTATCACAATTATATAACAAGTCCATTCATGTCAGTGCTGGAGCAGACAGGCCGATTTTTAAAGAAATAAGGCATTTTCACAATTAATTCAATACCCGCCTCCCCTTGTGACCACAAGTTTCTAAAATTTAAAAGAGGCACTATTACTCAATAGACATCATAACCATGCCAGTTTTGAAGTACTAGTATTTATGTATTTTAACTACAAGATCATGTGAGCCTCAACATCAGAAAGGAGGTCAAGGTCAACAATGTAAGTCGGACGGGTTTTGGGCAGCTCCTGGAAATCATATATTATTTTTGAGTATTTTGACGGGAGAAAATTTCTTAGCGACCAAAATGATCCAGGATGTTGGTTGCTGATACAATATAGTGAGTAATCTAAAGAAATGTGATTTATCTAGTAAAAATTGAGAAAGAAACTTCATAAGTGGTCAAGTAGGATAGCTTCGATCGTGAGTAGATCTCATCGGCCACTCAGACATTATGGTTGTATGTGCCCTACTCCAGTATGCCTAAGAATAATAATAAGAACAATAAAAACTTTTATTCTAACCAAAAATCCTCTTCAAAACCTGCTTTCAAAAGAACACGCTGTGAAATAGAATCTAGTAGTAGTCAAAGTGATACCTCATTCATGGCTACAGGAGGCGATTCGAACTACCACGAACACAATGAGGAAATTGACAAACTCAGTTCTTTATTGGATAGCATTTCCAAGGACGAATTAGCTACTAAAAGAGCAGTAGAAATAATTCTCAGCAAACAAACATTCAAAAACACAATATCGGAAGCATTAGTTGAAAAAGTCACTCAACTTGAGGCACAAGTCGAAAACCTCACTATACGGATGGATGACATGGAGCAATACTCCAGACGCACATGTCTTAAGTTTACGGGTATTCCCGAAAACAAACAAGAAAACACAGATCAAATGATCTTAAATGTGATAAATAATTATGTCCTTGACGAAGAAGACGAAAAGATGGGTTTATATCACATCAGTAGATCACACAGGGTGGGGAGACCCCCAAACAATGACAATCGTCAGGACCAAGGCAAAGGTCAGCGTCCCCGTGATATTATTGTGAAGTTCGTATCATACAGAGACCGTGCCCTCATATATGCCAAGAAAAGTAACTTAAAGCCATTTAACGAAAATGAACAAAATAAGTACAAAATATTCGTTAATGAGGCGCTCACCAAAAGACGCGCAGAGCTTCTCTTCCAGACTAGACTGCTTGTGAAAAACGGAGCGTTAAAGCAGGCTTGGACTTATGATGGGAACATTCTCGCCAAAACCTTAGCGGATAAGAAAATTACCTTCAGAAGTCTTGATGACTTACTAAAATTTAAACAGCATGGAGGCCAGTGCGAGAAATAGCCGCAGCTTTCACTACCACATCCACTCCACTTCAATAAGTCACAAAAACTGTGGAAGCACAAACACATTCACTCCATTTATATGGTTTAAGTTGTTAAATTTGTGGAAGCATGAACACATGGCTATTTCCATCTTAGTCCCAAAGACGCTTACATTCCTAATGGTATTTTCCCAGTCTCTAAAAATAGCACATAGTTCATCCTCGTTATTTTTACCTGTATTACCATACATTAATATTGGCGCTGCCCTGCACTAGCTGCCAGTTTATCAGTATGTCATTCCTACTGAACTACATCCTGTATATATGTTGGTTGTTTGTATGGAATATACAAGATTACACCAAAGCGATGTACATATGCTTTATTATTGTATATTGGAACATGTTTTTGTTCACGTTTCTCTATTATGTTTATTGTTCATTCAAATATTTGCACCCTGTTAAACATTTCATCTGTTTACCATTTTTTTGCACGCACTTTGTTCATTTATCTTTTTCGTCTATATCTGTATCTGTTGACCTAGCTGACCTTATTTTGTTTGTTTTCATTGAAATTTTAGTTTATTATATTCTATGGGAAATACATTATTTTACTATATGTTAACTGCTCTGTTATGGAATTCTTCCTACTCTGGGTCAACAACAATTGTTCAAACATATGTTCTTGTTTTTTTGTTTTTTTTTGTTTGGTTTGGTCTTTATATTTTTTTTTCTCCTTTTTGTTGATTATACTTGATTTATTATATAATTATTAATTTTCCTATTCATTTGTTAAATTAAAATTTTTTTTCTTCTCATTTCTCTCTCTCTCTCTCTCTCTCTCTCTCTGAATAAATTCCAAATATGTACCATTTTATAATCTTCTCTTCATACATTTTCCAATGTTTTCATGTACTTGTGATTGTACCTTGACCCATGGAGAGAACGATCATAGGCATTTATGCCTGTTGTTCAATCCATTTCATTATTGAATAAATATATTTTAAATTAACATCAGAACCCCTGACTCTGGGGCAATGAATTTCACAATTTTGATAAACTTCAAAGGCTCAATGCTAATTACTACAGTAAAACTCGGTTAGTACGAACACAGATATTGCGAATTCATGGATATAACGAAGTTATCTTGGATCCCCAGTTATATAAATTTAAAAAATCTCTTATACGGATATAACTAATTACGGATATAGGTCCCAGTGACTTCGTTATAACCGAGTTTTACTGTATAACCATTACAACAGTTCAAAAGCTTGATGTAAAGAACATTTTTAAAGATTGATTTATTTTTAAGGGTTTATCCCAATCCTCATACCCCAAAAAAGGCTGAGACATTGAAATTTTTGTTCTCCTTCATTCAAAAATGCCAAAATTGGCTCACTGATTCCAAAGAAGAATGGAAATATTTCCAATGTTAATGCAAAATGGCTGACAACAGACAAAAACAGATTGCATTAGATCACCAAGTTACTCAGGCAACATTAATACATGTAAAAACAAGAGGCCCATGGGCCACATCGCTCACCTGAGCACTGTGGCTAGCATAAAAGCAGAAATTAATTTATTATTGAAAAGTTTAAACCCAAAAGTAGTCAAAACCATTTCTAAAAGGGGAGAGGGCATGATTTGCACAAACTTGAATCTACACTACCTGAGAATGCTTCCATATAAAAACATGTATAACCAATATCATGGCTTTGCTATTTTTGAGAAGATTTTTAAAGAATTTTACTATATATTTCTATGTTAAACTTTGGTCAGCCAGTGTGGCCCCGCCCTACCCCCGGGGGTCATGATTTGAACAAACTTTATATAAACTACCTGAGAAAGCTTCCATTTAAATATGACCGATCATGGCTTTGTTACTAGTTTTCTTGAGAAGAAGGTTTTTAAAGAATTTTCCTCTATATTTCTATGTTAAACTTTGGTCGGCCATTGTGGCCCCGCCCAACCCCCGGGGGTCATGATTTGAATAAACTTGAATTTACAATATCTGAGGATGCTTCCATATAAATATGACCAATCATGGCTTTGTTATTCTTGAGAAGAAGATTTTTAAAGAATTTTCCTATTTATTTATATGTAAAACTTTGGTCGGCCATTGTGGCCCCGCCCAACCCCCGGGGGTCATGACTTGAATAAACTTGAATCTACACTACCTGAGGATGATTCCACATGAGTTTCATCTTTCCTGGCACAGTGGTTCTTGAGAAGAAGATTTGTTTAAATTGCCATTAATTTTTCACAAAATCATAATTATCTCCCCTTGGAAGAGGGCGCGGCCCTTCATTTGAACAAACTTGAATCCCCTTCACATAAGGATACTTTATGGCAAGTTTGGTTGAAATTGGCCCAGTAGTTCTTGAGAAGAAGATGGAAATGTGAAAAGTTTACAGACAGACGGACGCAGGTGTAACGTTGAATTTTGACCCGGGTTGAAAATTGACCCGGGGGTCATTTTTCAAAGTTGAATAGTGAGACCAAAGGTGTTGAATTTAGACCCTATTCCGTTGAAAACTGAGCCGGGTCGTGGAATTTTGATCATGAAACCGGTTCAAATTTCAACAGCATAAAAACACATGTTTATGACTTGGTTTTCACAATTGTGATTTAATCCATAGGCGTCGGGACAGTGGTGGGGTGGCTTAGGGATTTTCCCTTTTTTGAAAAGATAGACATAATATTGGTATTGAACAATGTGAAATTGGTTTAGAGCCAACCGCCCCCCCCCCCTCCCCCTTCAGCTTTCAACGGGCACGTTACATGTTGAAACGGTGAATCACATGGAATAATTATAGTTTTGGATTTTGCAAATATCAATTCTTATACAGCCTGACGCCGTGACGAAAGGCAAAAATGTCCATCTTGAAAACGGGATTTTTTTCAAAATAAAAGGTTTAGTGATCTTTTTCGCATAGTTAATCAAACAGTTCAAGAACGAATCTCACATTTAATACATATTTATTTTGTTACTTAGGGGATGTAAAAGGGGGTGATCTCCCCTTTTTGGGATGATAACCATATATATTTGAAGAATGTGGGGTTTTTTCGGGTTTTTTTTTAAATAATTCGAAATTGCTGCCCAATCCATCAAAAAAGTACAAAAAATCAAAATAAACTTTAGATTAGTTCTTGGAGAACTTTATTCCTGTCCAAAAAAGACAGTCCATTGAAATCAAGATCATTGCGTAGAACGAAATATAATATGATAAAAAGCACTATATAAAATTAACAAAAAATATATATCGAAAGTTGTTTGTAAAAGATCAATGCATTTTCCAACATATCTAAAGCACTTTTTTAAATAAAGTGAACGGATTTACATCCCAAAATTGAAATAGTCAATTTTACCTGTAAACCCGTGTTCGGCAGATTTTTTTTGTAGTTTTTTTTAATCAAAAAATGTTTGCCTTAGATACACAACCCTGACTTTCGGCACATTGAAGCGGCCTTCATGGTTTGGTTTTTAACATTGGCTAGTTTAAAAATTCCCTTTCCACTTTTTGCTTCCTTGCTTGTTTGTTTCGTTTCGTTTGTTTATTTTGTTTATGGTTTTTTGTCACAATATTTCAGAGTTTTGACACCATACTCCCGCCTCCGAAAAAACTTTAGGATACCCTCTCTCTCTCTCTCTCTCTCGTTTCTTTTAAAGGAATGCGCTTTTTAGTTGTTTAGATTAAAAAAAAAGTTGCAGGGACGGCGTCTTTTTAATTGTTGATATCAAAGATGGTGAAAAGTGTAGCTTCTAGTCCATCCCAGACTATAACTCTAGTTCTCATTCTCCAGGTTATGCTCCGAAAACGATCCATTTTTAGGCCGCGGCAGGCTTTTGACAGATAAGTTTGTTACAGGGACTTCACCAACCGTGTTTAAAGTCAGCATTACTTACATTTTATGGTTGCTATATTGATCTTTTCACAAACATAACCTATCATTGGATTCATTTTGACTGGTGTTTCATTCTAACTTTTAGGCTTTTAATTTTGTTATATTTTATACTGAATTTGACTAGATGGGATGTTCTGCCCACCTGATCAATATAATATTATATAGGGCTCACATTCTAGACACTCAGATTTCCAGGAATTTTGTTTTATGCGCTATTCATAATTTTATCCACATTTATGGATGTGAATTTTAGAAAGTATTGTCAAAAATAAAGTTGTCATGCTTGAAGGGAAAAAATGAAACCGAAATGTAAATATACAGATCCTGATAAATCCCGTAAAGCAACTTCCCAGTTAAAAAAATGTTCAAACTCTGAGGTGGGGTCAATATTCAACAGGGTCTATTTTCAACTTGTTGAGGTCATCGAGGATAAGAAGAACAAATATCAAGCTGTTGAAAAATGACCCCGGGTATAAATTCAACGACTTTTGGTCTCAATTTTCAACGGAGAAAAAACACCCCTGGTTCTGACAATATTCAACATTGAAAAATGTCCCCCGGGTCAATTTTCAACTGGGGTCAATATTCAACATTACACCTGACAAAATGTGATCAGAAAAGCAGATTCAAAAGCTCACTTGATCTTTCAGCTCATGTGAGCTAAAAAAACCTATCTTGATGTGACGTTGTTACGCGCCAACGTCACCGTCATGGGTGGTTAATTAGAAACCTTTTAAGTTTTTTACTCTCTGACCACCAAAAAAACTTTTTTGGTTGAAAAGTGTAAATACAAACTGCACAACAACATGTTGTTGCACTTTTATTCGTTTATGCATATCAATTACTAGACCCAAGGTAACTTTCGTCAGCCAGACCTCGATTATAAGAAATTTTTACTGACTGTAAATATGCAAAAAGATTTCTATGACTCTAATGCATTGTTTGGCACTACAAAGTGTGATCACAAAATTATATTATCATCAATATGCACGTGTTTTGGCTTTTTATCTTTTTCCCACGTGACACCATACATTTCAAGGTTGAGTAGTTTTGACCAGCGATTTTAGTGCAAAGTAACCAAAATACACATCTGACCAATTTTCGGCCACATAGTCAAAATATTTTCGCATATTATGTTTTCATGCGTGTCTTTTTCCTTTCAGTATAGTATTAAGCATAGAGGCAGCTATTAACTGAGTGACTATAATACAAAATAGTGTTCTCATAGTCGCAGACCCCGGCGACCCCCACTCCACTCACCATTTAGATAATAAATATCAATTCTAAAACTACATATGTAGTTAGCAGCAGCTTGTGGTGTTTACTTCTCCCAGCTTTACTTATTCGCTACTCAATAGCATGCTCGATCTGAGTCAGATCCTTTTTTAAAGCGAGGCAGGTAAATGCCAGATAAAATTATGTTACAGGGATTTCAACAACCTCGTTCAAAGTCAGCAATGTGGTTGTTATAATGACTTTGTTAGCAAATATATATAACTTATCAGTGGGTACTACGAGTAATATATCCGACTTGTTTCATACAAATTGTAAGGCCTTTGTTTTAAACTGAATTTAGCTACGAAATATTCGGACTTAAAGGGCTCACGGCGGGTGTGACTGTTCAACAGGGTCGGGTGCTTAATAACTGCTTATTGCGCCTGATCCCACCTCTGAAATTTCCAGTTATCCGTATTTTTGTGCCCTATTTTCATTTTTTTGATCGATCAATGTTCTTTATCTTTCCCTTTTTCATTTAGTACAAAACTGATTAGGTCATAGTGGCCAGTTTGTATGTACAATGTATATCAACCACAACATTTCATTGCCTTACTTGAAATAATTCTAGAGTTCTATACATGCTAATAAGATAGTACAATTCTCAGCTGACCTTGGACTTTTAGTAAGGCGTGGCATTCTCGACGTTACACAATTAGCGTCTGAAACTTACACAGCTTTCATTCACTGTTGAAATATACATATGAGATAGAAATTCGGCGAATGTCAACGAGTATAGATACAACTGAGAATTGTACTATTGTAAAGTTCCAGACCAGTATATAGAGGTGTATTTATTTTGACCACAAACTTTTTGTCTTGTTAGAATTAAAGAGTTCTAAATGTTAATTGGAAATTGTACTGCAGGTGCCAATGATTAGGTTTCGATTCATTCGTGTAACGAGTTGACTAGAAACCTCATCCTTCACTGCTTACCGGTGTGTTTGATTTCTAGCACTGGTTCTCTGCCCTTGATTCCAGTCGCTGCCGCTAGGAATTACAAGTTGGTTTTTTAGGGCGCTTGCGCCCGTTAACCAATGTCAGGGCACCAGTCTATTTGATTTCACGACAAATTTTCCAAAGAAAATATACATAAGATTAGCAGGGTTGAACATTTATAATTTATTTCAGAAGATATTTATATCTCCAGTTATAAATAGAGAAACGTTAGCACTAGTCTACAGAAACATCTACTCGCCCAATCTCCCATGCAGAGTTGTCGTTCGTTCCTCTCTCATACACCTCTGCGATGGGCTCACGTCAAGATTTTTGACATAACGTATAAAACGTGATATTTGAAGGATTGTTTCAATTTAAATTAATAGTTTTGTATTGATTTAGTCAATATCTATCTCAAAAATCAGACATAATCATAGAAATTGAATTATTATGAATTATTTAAAACAAACGCACTATTTCTCGTATTTAACACTGTGTATACGCGAGCCAAAGACAGACTGAGGTGAATGTATGAGCAGATGGTAGAGAGTGCGAATGTCAGACTGCTCGGCCCAACGACACCTCGGCCCATTGACACCTCGGCTCAGACGGCTCGGCCCAAATTTGAAGACACCTCGGCTCACATAAAAGACACTTCGGCCCAAACAGAAATATATTATTTAAATCAAATATATTTATTATTTATGCTATTATATATCCATGAAATGAAAAAGAAAATTAATTTGATACATTAATAATCTTCCAAGGCGGCAAATTGAAGGTAATTAAAGAAAGACAACCCATTAGTGACTTGATTATATAGGCTAAGTGTTGATCAATAAACAAACAAGAAGACGCGGTGCATTCTTTAGGGTCTCAAGCGCGTGTCATATGCTTAATTGCTTTATTGTTATTGTAGGCCTAAATATTTTATGTAATATCCTCTCTATACTGGGGCCTGTTTTACAAAGGGACTTACGACTTAAGACCAAATTTAATTCTTCATATAACTTTATAACTTTTTGATAAAGATTTTATCGAATATTATTTTAATCTTATTAAAAGAAATGTGGTAAGATATTTTCAATAAATAATTTTGAAGAAAAAATATTTTGTACAGTTTATGAGAATAAACTCTTGTCTTGTCTTGTATGGGGTGGTGACTATGAGGAGTTGTATAATGTTGCAAATAAGAAGCAACAAAGTCAATAAATAAATACACCTGTTATAAACCTCCGAATCAACGGATTGTAATTCGATGTTGTACTGTGGTTTGTTCGAAAATATTGAAATTATTTGCCCTTGTATTTCGTATATATTTATAGTAAACGTATAGTGATTAATTATACATTTACATTACCATAGAATATACAGAAAATAAAAATTAAACTATTTTTTTTCTTGGGCCGAGCTGTCTTCGGTGTGGGCCGAGGTGTCAATGATTTTGGGCCGACCTGTTAGGGCCGAGGTGTCAACCAGCACGGGCCGAGTTGTCGTTGGGCCGAGATGTCTGTCTACCGAGAGTGCTACTCGCCAACTGAACGCGCCATGATTGTTTACAAAATACGCGTTCGCAACCCATCGGAATTTTCCCCCACGTGAAGGAAAACATCGAGAGAACTCAAAATACAGCTGACCACTTGATGGTCAGGTTGATTAGACAAAACAGGTAAGTAATTTTCTAACAGTATATTTAAGCGCTTATAAATCATCTTTTAATTACATGTATGTATTTATAGCAAATGGAAACAGAAAGATCTTAGTTGCTTTTCATCTGCAGGTACATTAACACCAGGAAGGTAATACAGCCCACCAGTATAAACAAACGGCAATTTCGCAACCGATATTAATTTGAGGAAATACAACTAGTGCTCTAGCCTTTTAATCAGGGAACTATATACTAGGTTAGTATAAAGGTCCCTGTCTTTAAATCAATCTAGTACGTCTTCCCGATTCCCAACGGTCCTGGATTTCGGATTTTCATCGATATATTTTTTTTAATTATTGCTGCATATAGAGATTTTTTCATTTTGTAGGCACATTTTCTCGGTTAATATAAATTCCAAAATGCATAAAAGTTTCAAGAGAATTACGTTTTTTTTTATAGTACTGTGTTTTAAATGCAGAAACCGAGAATGGTCGTCGAAGATTTTCTGAAATTACATGGATTTTATCATGTGACATTTTAACATGCAATTTGATCAGCATGATTTACTTTTTGTGATATATTGGGACGCTGTGAAAAATGTTTTCAGATACCATGCAAGACTACACAGCTTTTGTACGTCAAATTCATAAAAAAAAGGTTAACAAGTGATAAATTTAAATTGGCATTTAGGTTTAGATTTTATAGCTATAATTTACGATCAGTTAATTAACATTTAAAAATTTAAAATTTCGTTTATTATAACCAAAAATTGTCAAATCTTGAAACTTCTCCAGTCAGTTTTACATCTCAGTCCTAAATATAGCTAATTTTACACGTATCTTCATTAATCATATATAGACTTGAGTCACTTCAGTCGTAATCATTATTGTTTAATTATTAATACTCATAAACTGAGTTTATATAACAGACGTAAATTATACCTAATGATCCATGTGCGGATCTAGAGGGGGGTCGGGAGGGTGTTATTAAATGTATATACACACGTACTAAACCAAGTAAAATTGACCTTGGACCCCCCCCCCCCCCCCCCAC
>PRKT01000052.1:505862-517069 GCA_003671525.1 Saccostrea glomerata
CCCCCCCCCCCCCCTGGAAAAAAAATCCTGGATCCGCATCTGTGATCGCAGGGATTTGAGCGATAAATTCTTCAATCATGATAAAACTTTAATTCATACTCTTAAACTATAGTTAATTAACTTAATATTCATATTTACAATTAATTCACACTCTTTAACATGTTTAACTATAATAGTTAGCTGGTATGCATATTTACAAGTTTACGCCGTCTCTCGCGATGTGATTGTTTTAGATTAGGTCAAGGGCCGGTCAATGATGATAATCATGCGTGGTTATATACTAAAAATTCCTAATAATAGCTGCCTCTCACGACTATCAGCGACAAATTTAACTCATAATTATTACCATATATAAATATATATAAGTGTTTCTCCCAAGAGAAAATTTCTGAAACAAAACACATGTACTATAAGAATTGTAGTGCCCTGCTTTCGGTGTCTTAATCGTTAAGTTATGGCATATTTAAATAGTATTGCCTGTCTGTGTGTAAGTCCTGTCCATCATACAAGAAAGTGGCATAGTTTGAAAAATAAAAGTTTTCTGTCTATATAAAAGTTTATTTAAGAGTGTTTCAACTGCAAGATAAAGCTTTTAAAGTAATGGACCAGTAAAGGAAAGATCTTATCACAGGGAAGGTACAGGGCAAATATAAACACACTATCGTCTCACATTCAAAAGTTGCCATCATGTTAAATTTTTGTAAAAGTAAATCAAATCTCAAAAATGTGGTAATATTTGGAAAGTCTTGTCACGTATAATATACTTGTGAAATATGAAAGCCCTATACAGTATTTTCTCATTCAAACGTTATGACCAATGTTAAGGTTTCTGTGACAGATGGATAGACTGACATACGAAGGAGATTTGATGTCCTCTAATTTTTGAGGAGGCGGGGACAAAATATGAAAATATGTGCTAAAGTATAAAACATCACCCAATTAGTATGATTAATATTAAAGTAATTAACCTTTTCAGAGGACATGCCTTCGGAGTCGTTTACAAATGTTCTTCCGGGATTTACAGGGGAGTGTAATCCAGATATTTTCAACCTCAAAGCGAAGCCGAATGTTACTGACAAGAAACCAGGCCAACTTCCGGACCATATGATAAAACAGTACTTTGAAGATGTATGTTTTATTTAAGATATAGTAGTATACACTGTAGGTCATCACAGCTTAGAAATAAGCAAACTAAATGTCTTTGCACCCGTTAGTCTTAAGTGACCTTCAATGTAATTGATAAACAATCATTGTTGTTTAAACAGTCCATAGGAAGTGGTAGTTTCAACAGTTATCTGGGGGAGACTTCTTATTTCGTCCCAATTTTGGATGATAAAGAAACCAAGGACATTTGTTGTCAAATTGTGGAAAAAAATTAACAGAAGATATCAAATAGCTTTTGAAAATGGCGTCTGAACAGTGGCGGGATTTT
This sequence comes from Saccostrea glomerata, assembly GCA_003671525.1. NCBI lineage: Eukaryota > Metazoa > Mollusca > Bivalvia > Ostreida > Ostreidae > Saccostrea > Saccostrea glomerata. The sequence continues at coordinate 507,295 of PRKT01000052.1, forward strand.
GGAAATGTTAAAAATGTTGTTGACGTGTTACTTGGATATACAGGGGAATGCCACCCGGAAATATTCAATTTGTATGCAAAACCGAGTGTTCGAGAAAAGAAATTAGGACAACTTCCGGACGAAATGATCCGGAAATTCTTTGAAGATGTTTTTGCTTTTCTTCTTATCCGGATGAGTATGGGTAGAGTGTGAACTACCACCTTGACGTTATGTATTTGCACCTTGAACAAAAAATCATAATTAATTTCTGAAAAGATGCAAAAGGTCACAAGATTTTCAACTTAAGATATGGTTTATCTTTTCTCTTTTGAATTAAGGGTTATGTGATCGTGAAAGACTTCTTTACTAAGGAAGAATTGGAACCATGCAGAAAGGCTATCGAAAGATTTGTTGATCAGCTGGCTCAAAAATTATATGAATCTGGACGAATTAAATGTAAGGAACTTGTTCATTGTTTCAATGAATGGCGTTGTGGCTTACTGATTCAGCATAGGTAAAATAAGCATAGCCACAATTTTAACCGATACAAAAGAAATGCTTGCACCAAGCAAGGGTTATCAGCAAGTTTATCTAGGCTTATGAAAAAGGTAGATGTTAAGATAAGGCGCTTACAGTAAAAAGGTCATGTATATATAAAATTGCGGAAAAGCAGCATTAGTTGTCGTGAAAAAGAAGAATTAATAAATGTCGCTGTCAATAAATGTCGAATCGCGAAAAAGTGTAACTACAGAACTGTAGCAGTCCTGAAAAACTATATTGACAGACCGGACTGTCAATATATTTTATACGGAGAGCTACTGTTCTGCAGCTAGAAAAGGTGGAATTGTGACGGTAATTTGTTAAAATGAAGTATCAAAGTAAAATTATATAAGTGTCATAGTTGAGCTTCTATTTCTCACTTTCATATTTGGCATAATAGATATTTTGCTCTCCCTGTTTGCCCATCTGCTTATATAATTATTAATTTTTCTCAGTCCCTCTCTTTTTCATTTGAACCGTTTTAAAATCGACACATTTTGGTCACATACATGTATAGACATCGCTGGGTACTTGTCAACTTCCCTTAATTATGCAGCAATATACCTTCATCACCTCCATACGGAGTTTATATCTCTCTGTTGATTCCGTACGCAAGAGCATGCTTTACGTATGTACACTCTAAAACGGGGTAAGATATACGGACAAACAAATTGATGAAACAAGAAAGTCATCATTATGTAAATTCTATAGTCCATACAATGACCTTGTCAGCAAATGATGATTGACGTTTTTCATACTGATTGTTAGGCCATTATGTACCGAATTGACGATGAAAAGGAGGTCACCGGCTGACCGGTCAGCAGGGAATGTTCACTCCTCTATGGGACCTGATCCTACCTCTGATGTTTCGGAGGTTCCTGTTTGCTCGCATGGACTTTTGAGCTTGAATACTGTTCGGTATCTCCAGATATTGCATCTTAAGCGTATGTGTTATACATGTAATACAATTGTTTTTTTTTTGTGGTCATATTATGATTTATAGATTTAACCAACCTTGAAGTTTGTTAATCGAGCACGGATTTTTGTTGTAAGGTGGGTAAATCATCGTATTGACCTAAAATAAAACAATATTCTCATATTAAATGATACAAATCTTTCTTGATATTTTACATTGGCGAAAGCACTAGCAAAATGCAATGAAAAAAAAATGGTGGAAATAAACACTAAATGTATTAATTTGGAATTTCTTAATTTATTTAAATAAATGAAACATTACTCTTATCCTTCGGGATTTTTGTTCGTTTCATAAAGAACAGGATAACAAGTCTAGCATTACAATACTGCACAGATGACAGAGCAGACAAATTGAAACAGAATTTCATTTATTTTAATTACGATAGTTTGTAATAATGCCGATGTAAATTGAATGAATAAAATTAATACTTTAAAAACAATTTATAAAATTTTAACCCCTCTGTGTGGGGAAAATTTCGAATCATATGCGCGTGCTTAAATAATTCAAACAAAAATTTCAAAATATGAATAATATAATTTATTTGTTGTAGGTTTGTAGCATATCCGGAAAGAATGTGTAATAGAGTGAAAATTAATTGTAGCTATCAAATACGCTGTAAAATGAATCAGAATGACATCAATATAACTGTTTATTTTACAATAAATACAAGAAGAAAGGTAAAATTTGTGGGGACCCCGATACATTTCAACAGGTTTGTGAAAGTATTTCACTTTTTGGGAAGGGTGGGGGAGGGGGTGTTGTCGTAATTCGGATGTAGTTTACGCAAGGTTTGTACGTCTTATTTCGAATGATCCCTGAGGCTTGTTCAACAAAGCGAGCACTGAGTAACATTTCTATTGCATGAATAAGGAATTTTGACTAGTAGTGGAGTGACAAGACCATCAAAAAATTGAATTTAACCCCTTCACTTCCGTACCGGTCAATTTGACCGATGGCGCAAAAAATGAGGAATGCGTGTTTTTCACACATCGCTGCTGAGCTTAATATACAAAGAATAATATAATGTTTAGTATCAATGTTTAGGGAATTTTATGTACTTTCTTGCTGTGATATCTAAGAGAAGTTAGGTTTATAGACCAGAGCTTGTCATTTTGAAAAAAAAAAATTAATAACAAATTGTAAACTTTCTATTATATTCAAAATTCTTACCTTTTGCCATTACCCTAATAAATTTGTACATTTTTCAATTACATGAACTTTATATTTATAATGAAAAACGTGAATAATGGAACTTTGCATGGTTAAAAATTATCTATTTTGCGTTTACATTTATATATATATAAATATGGATTTAGTTTTTGTTATCATTATTTGGGGTGGGGGTGTTGTACCAAATGGTCCATATTGACATGTACCTGTAAGCTTGGAAATAAAACCTTAAAGAGAAATCATGCTTATTCAGTCATATACATTCAATTGTACTACATGTACCGGTATATTTCAGGTTCAACAACAATATTTACGTCTAGCACTGGTAAATATAAATCAAAGTTAAAATATATCCATACTGTATTCTTTTTGTTATTTTCCCGCCAACAGAATGTAGAAGACGCAGATTTTGACACCTCTATCCAGGGTCCATGGATGAAGAAATGGGACCTCGTCCATCATAACCAACACACAGCCAAACTGAACGACAGCAAACAGCTCTCCTGGCACGCCCCCACCAAAGCGTAACTTGGCCCACTTATAACATGCTTCACATATTTCATATTTGACTATATCATTTACAATGCGGACATTATAAACATACTAGACTTAAAATTTTAGGTCTCTGATACGAACAATGAAGTGGTTGTCAGAGGGGTATATACACATTTTATACTGGTTTTAAAAATTTTACAAGTCACATTTGTATTTACATTTGGGTATCTTTCTTCAGGCATATATATTTAAAATATATTTTTAATTCTGAATAAATTTATATATCACAAATAGAAAAGGAAATAAAACTGTTTGAAAATTATAAAAATGTATGTTTGTTGAATGACTTGACTATGATTTCAAGTATGGGAAAACAACTGAATGAGATTCAGAACAAGATTTTGACATGGTTACACTGAAGGTCCGTAGGTAGCCATAAGCTCATCAAGGGTAACTAAAGGTGGATGGAGGCACGACTATAGAGTACTTCATGTTTTCTATTACAAACTCCAACTCCTTCCTTTGAATTAATTGATTTGACACAGCTTTCGATTCCATGTTAATCAAGTGAAGTCCTAGTTCTCAGTTTCACGTCAGTCTGTGAGGAAATCCGAAAAATCTGCCTTAGATGTAGAATGTTATAAACTGACATTAGATCGTTATATTGTTTTCGCTTAAATAATAAAATGCTTTCTTTGGTTGTTAGTATGGAAATTAATGTCGCAGCTTTTTCAATTTTTTTTCTGCAATAGCTGCGACGTTAATTCCCGTACTAACAAACAAAGAAAGCATTCTATTGTTTATATATACATCTGTATCAAAAATCATTCAAAGTAAAATAAAATTTGTTACCTAATGTTTTTAGGATGAATATGTCATTGTATGTAAAACTATGATTAACAACCCTTAACTATATATCACGATTGTATAATTATAGTTTACAGACGTGAATCTATGCTTATCAACCAAATCTAATGTTTACGTTTTATTACAGACAGATAAACTTAGATTAGCATTCGTAAACTATAGTTAACAACCGTTAAATGTAAACCTAACTTCTCTTAGATATAATATAGATAGCAGTCATTATTTACTTGTCTAGTAACTGAGATTTTATTGATTTTACCGGAAGTACGTCTTGGAGGTCTTTGACTGATTCCTTCTGTTTAGACCAGCGGTCATCTCCGTCAAAGCCTGTCCAGTCGATCTTATGGTCCGGATCCTTTGACGTCCGGAAAAGAAGGTGGTTCTTCATACCATAAAATCCGCAGGGATGATCCGGTTTTTGCCAACGGAGATCAAGACTCCAACGGATCTTGTCTGACATATTCGGCAAGCTGAATATTGAACAAATGATAAATATTGTAATTTTGACCTGCTTGTCTATTACTATACTTTACATACTTTAACAGCAATGTAAAATAGCAATTATTTGCAATAAGAAAAGAGAAACAATCAGTATGTAAAAAAAACGACAAATTCTATTCTATGGAATCGAAAGGATTTACCTTCTATGAGGTATCATATTGTTTAGCAGTAACATCCCACCATAGGGAACTGGACAGGTAATGATGTCTTTGTCCAGATCTACTTCTGTTGAAATATAACACATATGTTACAAATTTTATTTTATCCATTTATTTAAATTTATCTTGTCTGAGGGGTAGTAGTAACTGATAAGACTTTACCTAATGTTTTGGCCATTTCCTCCTCCTCCAACATAACATACCACGTCTTTCCGTAGCAACACTGATGGTGAGCAACTTTACCGGTCTTGTGACCTCTGTGTGCAACCTTAATTAGTAGGAAGCAAATGCTTTAATATACTAGTAGTTGTCTACATGCAATGCATATAAATGACGCTCTGTGAAGGAAAGTTGCACTATCTCTACCTGCATGCATCCATTGTCAGCATTGGCGTCTAGAAGAGGAATCCATGCTGTAGGCTGGAGGACTTTGTACGATTCTCGATCCAAATAGGCAGAGTCTACGACAAAATAATGAATCATTCTTTAATATTTAAATAATTTTATGTTGGATGAGTTGTGCATATTCCACGATTCGTGCAGACGGTCAAATATTTTTTTTTCTGGAAAATTGGCGTAAATATTAGTTCGTCGTCATGACTGTGCCAATATTCATCATTACCCTGATGCCAAGGAACTGTTGTAGCCTCGTTCTGGGGTGTTTTAGTGCGCAGATTCCAAACTGGATGCCCAGCAATGTCTGGACCAATCAGCTGCTCCGTCTGGGTCTAATTATACGAGTGTCGAATTGCACGGCTACCGCTTTTTTCAGAGCTACACTGAGCACTAGCGACAGTTTTCACTGGTACACCGGTGTGTTTGATTTCACGACATATTTTAACAAGAAATGTAGTAAACTCCAGTATATATAAGACATTAGCAGGGTTGCACATTTATAATTTATTTCAGAAGACATTCTTATCTCCAGTTTTTTTAAAAATAGAGAAACGTTAGCACTGATCTACAGAAACAACACATCAACTCGCCAACTGAACGCGCCATGATTGTTTACCAAATACCAATCTCTCACCAGAGGGCGCTTTTACGCTCCGCTCCAACACCACTGTTATCGTCTAAATTACAAGAATTATAAAAATAAAATAAATTATAGATTCACACCAACTTGGTAATTATTTGAAATGAAACTAGAAATATCAATCTTTAGCATTTCTTTTGTTCTTTTAAAATCTGGATATGTATTAAAAAGGCTTCAATATATAAGGCACTATTTTGTTTCGAATTTTTACACACAGTGTAAGCGGAGCGCGCCCTCTGGTGAGAGATTGTACCAAATACGCGTTCGCAACCCATCGGAATTTTCCCCCACGTGGAGGAAAACATCGAGAGAACGCAACATACAGCTGACCACTTGATGGTCAGTTGATTAGACAAAACAGGTAAGTATTTTTAAGCGCTTATAAATCATCTTTTAATTGCATGTATGTATTTATAGCAAATGGAAACATAAAGAGCTTAGTTGCTATTCATCTGCAAGTACATTAACACCAGGAAGGTAGTACAGCCCACTAGTATAAACAAACGGCAATTTCGCAACCGATATTGATTTGAGGAAATACAACTAGTGCCCTCAGGGAACTATATACTAGGTTAATATAAAGGTCCCTGTCTTTAAATCAAGCTGGCAAGTAATCTAGTACGTCTTCCCGATTACCGACGGTCCCGGATTTCGGATTTTCATCGATATTTTTTTTTATTGCTTCTTTGAATTATTTTCTAGGTTAATATAAATTCCAAATGCATAAAAGTTTCAATAGAATTACGTTTTTTATAGTACCGTGTTTTATAAATGCCGAAAAAGAGAATGGTCATCGAAGATTTTCTGAAATTACTTGGAATTTATCAATATTGTGACATTTTAACATGCAATTTGATCAGCATGATTTACTTTGTGTGATATATTGGGACGCTGTGAAAAATGTTTTCAGATACCATTCAAGACTACACAGCTCTTGTACGCCAAATTCATAAAAATTATGAAAAAAAAAAAGGTTAACAAGTCATAAATTAGGTTTAGATTTTTATAGCTACAATGTATAATTTACGATCAGTTAACATTTGAAAATTTAAAATTTCGATCGTTCATCATAAGTAAAAGTTTTAAAATCCTGAATCTTCTCCGGGCACGTCAGTTTTATAACTCAGTCCTTAATTAATTAGTCTTAGTATTTATCAGATAAACTAGCTAGTTTTACACGTATACATGTATTCATTAATTATATATAGACTTTAGTCACTTCAGTAGTAATCATTATGGTTTAATTATTAATACTCATAAACTGAGATTACATAACAGACGTAAATTATACCTAATGATCCATGTGCGGATCTAGAAGGGGGGGGGGGGATCGGGAGGGTGTTATTAAATGTATATACAAGTAAAATTGACCTTGGATCCCCCCTTAGAAAACCTCAACCCCTCCTCGAAAACGCGGATCTATACGAAATTGGTATGAAACGTAATAGGTATAAAGAAATTTCTGGGTTGGATTTTTTTTACTTAAATGGACCCCCCCCCCCTGGAAAAAAAAATCCTGGATCCGCATCTGTGATCGCAGGGTTTTGAGCGATAAATTCTTCAATCATAATAAAACTTTAATTCATACTCTTAAACTATAGTTAGTTTAACTTTAATATTCATATTTACAATCAATTCACACTCTTTAACTATAATAGTTAGCTAGTATGCATATTTACAAGTTTACGCCGTCTCTCGCGATGTGAGTGTTTTAGATTAGGTCATGGGCCGGTCAATGATGATAATCATGCGTGGTTATATACTAAAAATTCCTAATAATAGCTGCCTCTCACGACTATCAGCGACAAATTTAACTCGTATTTATTACCATATATAAATATATAATTATGTGTTTCTCCCAAGAGAAAATTTCTGAAACAAAACATTTGTACTATAGGAATTGTAGCGCCCTGCTTCCGGTGTCTTAATCGTTAAGATGTAGTTATTTATGGCATATTTAAGTTGTATTGCCTGTCTGTGTGTAAGTCCTGTCCATCATACAAGTAAGTGACAAATTTTTGAAAAATAAAAGTTTCTGTCTATATTAAAGTTTATTTAAGAGTGTTTCAACTGCAAGATAAAGCTTTTAACGTAATGGCCCAGTATTTAATGGAAAGATCTTATCACAAGGAATATACACAGGGCAAATATGAACACACTATCGTCTCACATTCAAAAGTTGTCATCCTGTTCAATTTTTGTAAAAGTAAATCAAATCTCAAAAATGTTCTAATATTTGGAAAGTCTTATCACGGATAATATATACTTGTGAAATATGAATTAGCCTTATACAGTATTTTCTCATTCAATATTAAGGTTTCTGTGACAGACGGATAGACAGACAGACGAAGGAGATTTGATGTCCTCTAATTTTTGCGGAGGCGGGGACAAAATGTGAAAATATGTGCTAAAGTATAAAACATCACTCAATTAGCATGATTAATATCAAAGTAATTAACCTTTTCAGGGGACATTATGCCTTCGGAGTCGTTTACAGATGTTCTTCCGGGATTTACAGGGGAGTGTAATCCAGATATTTTCAACCTCAAAGCGAAGCCGAATGTTACTGACAAGAAACCAGGCCAACTTCCGGACCATATGATAAAACAGTACTTTGAAGATGTACGTTTTATTTAAAATATAGTAGTATAGGTCATCACAGCTTAGAAATAAGCAAACTAAATGTCTTTGCACCTGTTAGTCTTAAGTGACCTTCAATGTAATTGATAAACAATCATTGTTGTTTAAACAGTCCATAGGAGGTGGTAGTTTCAACAGTTATCTGGGGGAGACTTCTTATTTCGTCCCAATTTTGGATGATAAAGAAACCAAGGACATTTGTTGTCAAATTGTGGCAAAAAATTAACAGAAGATATCAAATAGCTTTTGAAAATGGCGTCTGCACAGTGGCGGGATTTTGGAAATGTTCGAAATGTTGTTGACGTGTTACCTGGATATACAGGTGAATGCCACCCGGAAATATTCAATTTGTGCGCAAAACCGAGTGTTCGAAAAAAAAAAAATTAGGACAGCTTCCGGACGAAATGATCCGGAAATTCTTTGAAGATGTTTTTCCTTTTCTTCTTATCCGGATGAGTATGGGTAGAGTGTGAACTACCACCTTGACGTTATGTATTTGCACCTTGAACAAAAAATCATAATTAATTTCTGAAAAGATGCAAAAGGTCACAAGATTTTCAACTTAAGATATGGTTTATCTTTTCTCTTTTGAATTAAGGGTTATGTGATCGTGAAAGACTTCTTTACTAAGGAAGAATTGGAACCATGCAGAAAGGCTATCGAAAGATTTGTTGATCAGCTGGCTCAAAAATTATATGAATCTGGACGAATTAAATGTAAGGAACTTGTACATACACGTATTTATAGTCTCTCACTCTTTTTGTCTCGATCTTTCTCAGAAAATGGGATTGCTGTCCCCATGATTTATTTTTAAACATTTTGTTTCAGCGCTGTACAGTGAGTACGGATTTTTTGAACGTTTGTCGAAGATTGAAAAAGACTTTCCTGGAGCTAATATAGTTCTACACAAATACGGAGTTTTGCCACAGGTATATACAACCTATTCTAATTTACAGGGTACTTTAAACTAATGTGTGATATCACAGTCAAGAATATCTGGTATATGGCCACTAGACTGTGAAAAAAAAGTTGGGAGAGACATACAGAGAACCACGGTTGAATTTTTTAAGAAAAGGTTTACATGTATTTATTGTGCACAAAAAAACAAACAAAAAAACAAAAAACAAAAAATCTTCACACGGTTGGAAAATTGATTTGCTTGGTAATTCCAAACTGCCTAAATCGTAGTGAACATAGTATTTAAACTATTTCAAAAGTTCTTAAAAAATATTTTTATTTTTTTTTTTATGATATTAATATTAGTCATATCATCCTTTGATTTTTTTTTTGGGGGGGGGGGGGGGGGGGGGGGAGAATGAAAATAATTATAGTAAAGTAATTCTTTAATAAAATAAGCTGCCTTTCAAATTTTTTACGTAATTCAATTTCAAAATATTTTTTCTCAGTACAAAT
>PRKT01000052.1:518918-531935 GCA_003671525.1 Saccostrea glomerata
CTTACTGCACATCTACATGACCCCACCAACCATCTTCCAAAAGATGATTAGGCTGCTGAATAAAATGTAAGAGGAGTTCAGGGAAGACGGAGCTTTTTGCTTAAAAAACGTCATTTTTCGACCCCCATTTGACCCCCCGGGGCAAAATCAAAATTCCGAAAGCTTACTGCACATCTACATGACCCCACCAACCATCTCCCAAAAGCTGGTTAGGCTGCTGAGTAAAATGTAGAAGGAGTTCAGGGAAGACGGGGCTTTTTGCATAAAAAACGTCATTTTTCGACCCCCATTTGACCCCCCGGGGCAAAATCAAAATTCCGAAAGCTTACTGCACATCTACATGACCCCACCAACCATCTCCCAAAAGCTGGTTAGGCTGCTGAGTAAAATGTAGAAGGAGTTCAGGGAAGACGGGGCTTTTTGCATAAAAAACGTCATTTTTCGACCCCCATTTGACCCCCCGGGGCAAAATCAAAATTCCGAAAGCTTACTGCACATCTACATGACCCCACCAACCATCTCCCAAAAGCTGGTTAGGCTGCTGAGTAAAATGTAGAAGGAGTTCAGGGAAGACGGGGCTTTTTGCATAAAAAACGTCATTTTTCGACCCCCATTTGACCCCCCGGGGCAAAATCAAAATTCCGAAAGCTTACTGCACATCTACATGACCCCACCAACCATCTCCCAAAAGCTGGTTAGGCTGCTGAGTAAAATGTAGAAGGAGTTCAGGGAAGACGGGGCTTTTTGCATAAAAAACGTCATTTTTCGACCCCCATTTGACCCCCCGGGGCAAAATCAAAATTCCAAAACCTTACTGCACATCTACATGACCCCACCAACCATCTCCCAAAAGATGATTAAGCTACTGTGTAAAATGTAGGAGGAGTTCAGGGAAGAAAAGTGTGACAGACGGACGGACGGACAGACATGAGTAACAACAATATACCCGAACTTTCTTTAGAAAGTGCGGGTATAAAAAATTATATGCTGTGAAATTAAGATATTGATGTTATAAGTAAGGTTGTAATGGACAACCGTCGACTCGAACATGAAAATATGTACATTACTGGACTGATAAGCAACCACTGGCGGATTTAGGTGGGGCGTAGGGGCGCATGCTTTCAGTCTGAAACTTTGCATTCCCAGGGCTATGAATTATCGGGGATTATTTGGGTGGGGTGGGTGGGTATGGGTACTGTGACATTGCTTTTGGATCAACCCTCGTACTGTAGTATATAGGTAATCACAACTTAGAGATTATTTAGTAGATGTCTATGCACCCGTTACATGAGTTTTTTTTTCCCACTCACAATTTGCTAAATTATTGTATAAGTTGTATCTTATTTTACCAGTCTTTTTCACAATAGAATTTTGTAACACGTTTCACAAGTGACCTTAAAGCAATATGAGCTGCATGTTTGATATCGGAAAATTTTATTGCAAATTTGTAATTAACTAATTTAATGATAGAAAAATAAATCATTTATAAACTTCTGTTGTTCATATTTGCGATAGATATTTTTTTATTGGCTTTGATTGAAGCAAAATTGAATTATTGTCGTCCTGTACAATAATGATTTCTTATATAAAACTGAATATTCGGTTGTACAGAAATATTTCTTCTGAAACATTTTAAAACTTTATTTTGGGTTTATTGGTCATAAGGGTTTAAATTACATAAAAATTAATCATAATAGCACATTTTTCTAGCAAAATAAAAATCTCAAAGATACAGCTCATCTTGCTTTAAATGTTATTGATAAACAATTGTCGTTGTTTAAACAGTCCATAGGAAGTTCAACAGTTATCTGGGGGAGACTTCTTATTTTGACCCAATTTTTGATGATAACGATAAAGAAACCAAGGACAATTGATGTCAACTTATTGTTAAATATCAAAAGAAAATATTAAATAGCATTTGAAAATGGCGTCTGAACAGAGGCAGGATTTTGGAAATGTTCAAGATGCTGTTGAAGTGTTACCTGGGTATACAGGAGAATGCCATCCGGAAATATTCAATTTGTGCGCAAAACCGAGTGTTCGACAAAAGAAATTAGGACAACTTCCGGACGAAATGATCCGGATATTCTTTGAAGATGTAATTGCTTTTCATCTTAATCGCAATAGTTTGGCTAGTGCTTGAAATACCAGGTCGACTTTAAGTAACTTTAGATATGGTTTAATCTTTTCTCTTTTGAATAAAGGGTTATGTGATCGTGAAAGACTTCTTTACTAAGGAAGAATTGGAACCATGCAGAAAGGCTATCGAAAGATTTGTTGATCAGCTGGCTCAAAAATTATATGAATCTGGACGAATCAAATGTAAGTCACTTGTACAACATGTACATGTACATGTATTAAAAGTTTCTCACTCACTCTGTCTCTTTCTCAGAAAACGGGACCACTGTCACCATGATTAATTTTTAAACATTTTGTTTTAGCGCTCTACAGTGAGTACGGATTTTTTGAACGGTTGTCGATGATTGAAAAAGACTTTCCTGGAGCTAACATAGTTTTACACAAATACGGAGTTTTACCACAGGTATACAAACTACTAGTATTCTAGTTTACTGATATATGATATCACAGTCAAGAATATAGATAAGGTAGATGGTCACTAAAATGTAAAAAAAAAAAAAAAGGTGGGAGAGACGAACAGAAAACTACAAATAGCTGAAATCGTACTGAACATGGGAGCTGGCTAAAAAGTATTTTTCCGGATGAAATTCGTTCAAGCAAACAAGCAATTTGTTCAAGCAAACATGGAAAAATTCAATTGAAGCTTCTTATGACCAGCAAATAAATTATTCGACTCTTCTCAGATATTTATCAATTTTATCATGACAACCACACGGAGTAAACTTAGGGACACATATTGTATGGATATATATAAATCTGAATTCTTGGCTTTAGACCTACTTTGCATTGTTCCCAGTCCTATTTTTCCGTCTTAAAATTAAAGCAACATTCCCAGTCCTATTTTTCCGTCTTAAAATTAAAGCAACATGGAGTGGATGTGAAACGGTCCTATCTCTCTATATTGTAAAATGCTAAACGCAAAGTGTGATGGAAGGACAGAAAGATGCAAGAAGGACATGACAAACACTATATGCCCCGGCCATATTCATGACGGGGCATAAAAATTAACTTAAAAATTAGACTTATAATCTTTGTTTTATGAGTTTTTTGAGTTTTTCTTTCAGACTAGAGATGAATTGATTGCTTAAATAACTAAATACAGAAAACAAAAAATAATAATATCTGCATATGTTTTGGGACCTGCCTTAATGTATATCCTATGATAAGGTTCAGGGCACAGCTAGTTTTACATTTCCGCCAAAAAAGGTTATCGTTCCTTGTATCAATTTTTTTTAGGCCTTTAAAGATCTTTGGACCAATGAGCGTTTGTTGAACGTTGTGGAGCAACTGATTGGTCCAGACATTGCCGGGCATCCAGTTTGGAATCTGCGCACTAAAACACCCCAGAACGAGGCTACAACAGTTCCTTGGCATCAGGGTAAAGATGGATATAGGCACAGTAGAGACCAAGAACTAATATTTCTGCCAATGCAATTTTCCTGATAAATAAATATTTGACCGTCTGCACGAATCAGGGAAATGCACAACTTATCCAAAATGAAATAAAATTAATTAGTTATTAAAATGATTCATTATTTTGTCGTAGATTCTGCCTATTTGGATCGAGAATCGTACAAAGTCCTCCAGCCTACGGCATGGATTCCTCTTCTAGACACCAATGCTGACAATGGATGCATGCAGGTAGGGATAATGCAACTTTAACTATAAAGTGTCATTTATAAGTATTTTTTGTCGCCAACTACTAGCATATCAAGGCATTTTACTAATTCAGGTTGCACACAGAGGTCACAAGACCGGTAAAGTTGCTCACCATCAGTGTTGTTACGGGAGGACGTGGTATGTCATGTTGGAGGAAGAGGAAATGGCCAAAAGATTAGGTAAGTCTGATCCCATCGGGCAATATTGCTTTTAATGGCCAATGTATAATTAGTAAAATATGTTTTAAATCTGTTCAAATATTGGGATTTTTGTTTCAACAGAAGTAGATTTGGACAAAGACATCATTACCTGCCCAGTTCCCTATGGTGGAATGCTACTGCTAAACAATATGATACCTCACAGAAGGTAAATAGTTTCTATTCCATACTGGTCAGTTCGTTTCTGTTTATTGAAAGTGAATAATTGTTATTTGACATAGAGAATAAAGTTTATTAAGTATATATTAATAGACAAACAGGCCAAATAATATACATAATTTATTATTGGTTCAATATTCAGCTTGCCGAACATGTCAGACAAGATCCGTTGGAGCCTTGATCTCCGTTGGCAAAAACCGGATCATCCGTGCGGATTTTATGGTATAAAGAACCACCTTCTTTTCCGGACGTCCAAGGATCCCGAACATAAGATCGACTGGACAGGTTTTGACGCAGATGACCGCTGGTCTAAACAAAAGGAATCAGTCAAAGCCCTCCAAGACTTACTTCCGGTAAAATCAATAAAATCTCAGTTACTAGACAAGTAAATAATGACTGCTATCTATATTATATCTAAGAGAAGTTAGGTTTATAGAAAGAAAGAGAAATCATGCTTATACATTCAATTATAACTACATGTACATATAGCAAGCCCGTTTTCTGCTTATTCGGAAAATATAATTTATCATAAAACTAGAGGTACTAAGAGCAATGATCTCACTAAATGATACCCCCCGCCTCCTATATGGTTATAACTGATGATAAAGTCCATGTTTTGCTGTGGCAGGGAAACCCAAAATATGTGTCGGATCAAAAAGTAAAATAGGAGGTGCACAATGGCAATATGTAATAAAGATTCTGTAAAAGTTTCATTAAATTTCACTCAGTGGTATAAGAGGAGTTGCGGATAAGAGATGGGTACCCCAAAGCGTAACAGACAGACGGACGGACGAACGGACGTACAGACAGCTAGACGTACAGGCGGACGGACGGACATACCGATTACAGTATACCCTCCCATTTTTCAAGCGGGGGCTATAATTACAGAGATATCTCCCATTTTACAGAGATATCTCTAATAAAAAACGTATCTCCGAACTTTTAGAGATAACTCTCAACTTAAAGAGATATCTTTCACTCAGTGAGATATCTCTTTTTCTAAAAGATATATCTCTTCTACTTAAAAGATATCTCTTTCTCTTTGAGAGTTATCTCTTTGGTAAAAAGAGATATCTTTGAACGATAAAGAGATATCTCTTTCATCTTGAGAGATATCTCTTTCACCTTGAGAGATATCTTTCCAAGTTAAAGGGATATCTCTCAAAGTAAAAGCTATACTTTCTTAGTTTTTCTTAAGAGATATCTCTTAAAGTGAAAGAGATATCTTTCAAAAGTGTCCAAAAGAGATATCTCTCAACCAAAAAAATATCTCTTTATTGTAAAGAGATATCTCTCTTCATTATTTTTATTCAAATTGCGTTTAAAATAAATGACTTCTCCCTTTACCGGAAACAAGCTTATCTATCATTCACGGAAGTACGTTAAAGTATTCTGAAAATTTGACATATTCTACATTATAGCATTGCTAAACATCACATGTAATTCAGTATTGTTTAGATTTCAAATTAGTATTAATAGTTGATTTTTTCCATAAGCTGAGAAAATTTGATCCATTGCATTTCGTTCCGTTTTTCCCGAATATTTGCCATAATAGTTTTGTTTTTTGAAACAAGGGATTTATAGCATTTTTGTCTACATAGTAAATATATTATTCTGGGTATGACATGATAAGTCTTTTTCTCATAACAGCGACATCATTCCAGAGACTTTACTTCCTGTCTCGATTTAGTATAAAAGGGGAGAATAACATATTGACATTGTGCATATCCTATTTTACTTTTTGATCCCATAGATTTTGGGTTTCCCAAAGCAAAACATGGACACTGCCATTATATTTATATGGGAGACAAGGGGGTATCATATAGTGAGCTCATTGCTCACAGTACTTCTAATTTTATTTTAAGAATCACTGGAAAAGATATATCTTTTTCATTAAAAGAGATATCTCTTTAGCTTAGAAAGATATCTTTTTTTGAAAACCTAGAGAGATATCTCTCTGACTAAGAAAGATATATCTTTTAACCTTGTTGAAGAGATATCTCTCTGGCCTAAAAAGATATCTCTCTAGCTTATAAAGATAATATCTCTTACAAAAAGAGATATCTTATTTGTTTGAAGAGATATCTCTTTAAGGTATAAAGATATCTCTATTAGCCAAAGAGAGGGTTGATGGAACAAGAATATCAGCAGTCTCGTTTAAAATCATCATTTCGTAAGTTCTATAGTCGATACAATGACCTTGTCTGCAAATAAAATTTGTCATCGAGTCAAATGCTGACTGACGCTTTTTTAATTACTAATTGTTAGTCAATTATTTATACACTAAATTGCTGACGGATTTTCCCCATTATTTCCTGATTATGTCAAGGAGTACAAGGCGGGTGTGACCGGTCGGCAAGGGATGCTTACTCCTCCATGGCACCTGATCCCACCTCTTATGTTTTGGAGGTCCATGTTTGCTCTGCCCCTATTTTGTATTTTTTTATGGACTTTTGATCTTGAATACTGTTCGTTATTTTCAAATGCTTAATCTCTATAAGCTAAAGAGATGTCTCTCTATGCTAAAGAGATATCTCTATTCTTGTAAGATTTTTTTATTCACGAATAAATAGTAAAAGGGCTTAATTACCCTTGTACAGGTATAGTGTTTATTATCATGCAGGTCATTATTATTTCAAGAATGATATTTACATCTGTTACTGGTACATTGTACATAACCGTATTTAAAATATATCCTTGCTCTATTATTTCTGTTATTTTCCGCAGAATGTAGAAGACGCTTATTTTGACACTACTATCCAGGGTCCGTGGATGAAGAAATGGGACCTCGTCCATCATAACCAACACACGGCCAAAATGGACGACAGCAAACAGCTCTCCTGGCACGCCCCCACCAAAGCTTAACTTGGCCCACTTATATAACATGCTTCACAAACTTTATATTTGACTATACATGTATCATTTACAAGACGGGCATTGTAAACATAGACTTTTAAAAAGCTTTAAGTCTCCATATTAAACAATGAATTGATTGTCTGGGAGATTATATGGGTGTAAAAAAAATGTTCATATCGCATATGTATTTATACGTGGGTACCTTTCTACAGATATAAATATATATTCATATATTTTTTTTTAAATTTTAAATATACATGTATTTAGAACAAATCATAACCAGGAATACTTAATGATTTTTAATGGAATAAAACTGATTGAAAATTGTAAAATGTCTGCTTTTGTTTGTTGAATGACTTGACTACCAAGGGATCTGTTATGAAAGCAAGTGAATATAATTCAGAACTAGAGGCACTGTGAGCAATGAGCCCACTAAATGATACCCCCGCCTCCCATAGCAATAAAATAGTGTCCATGTTTTGCTATGGGGAACCCAAAATATGTGTCTGATCAAAAGGTAAAATAGAAGGGCACAATGGCAATATGTAATAAGGATTCCGTAAAAATTTTATCAAATTCCATTCAGTGGTATGAGAGGAGTTGCGGATAAGAGATGGGTGCCCCAAAGGTAACAAACGGACGGACAGCTGGACGTAGACGAACAGACATACCGATTACAATATACCCTCCCGCTTTTCAAACGGGGGTATGAAAAGACTTCCAGAACTTGCACTGAAGGTCCCTATGTAGCCAAAAGGTCATCAAACGTTATAACTTAGAAATGGTGGATGGGGGGGGGGTGGTTACTTTGTGTTCTGTATAATAGTATATCAACAAAATTTACACCCCTCCAACTTCTCCCTATTGATTTGACGAACCTTTCCAGCCAAAGATGATGAAGTGAAGTCATAGTTCTAAGTCTGTGAGGAAATCACCCAGAAGGAATTCCGAAGAATCTGCCGTGGAGGTAGAATGTTATAAACTGACAATAGATCCTTATATTGTTTTTATTCATTCATTAAAAAGCCTTTTCATAGTACTTGTATAACCTGTATCTTTGTCATAAATAATAAAATGTAAACGTGCGTATTAACTGCAAGGCAAGAAACGTCCTATCATAGATTAGATAAATAATTTATAAAAATTCAATCTAGAGTAGCATAAATTTTCAACCTGTATATGCAAAGTTTAAAGGAGCTGATAACCAAAGGCTGACTGAACTTAACACCGGATTTGGGCCTTTTTTCAGACGTTTATTTTGCTTTTAAATCTTCACTTTGTCACTTTAAGGAATTCTATTATTTATTAATAAAAATTAAATTTTAGATAAAAAAAACTATATTATAATAGTTGATAAAATACTGCTTGAAAGATATTAAAGCGTCAGAGAATATACAGTAAACTAGAGTTATTGTGAGCAATGAGCTCACTAAATGATATACCCTCCGCCTCCCATATGGTTATAAGCAAAATCCATGTTTTGCCGTGGCCGGAAAACCCAAAATATGTGTCGGATCAAAAAGTAAAATAGGAGATGCACAATGGCAATATGTAATAAAGATTCTGTGAAAATTTGATTTAATTTCACTCAGTAGTATAAGAGGAGTTGCGGATAAGTGATGGGTATCCCAAAACGTAACAGACAGACGGACGGACGGACATACCGATTACTATATACCCTCCCGCTTTTCAAGCGGGGGGGGGAAGGTTTATAATAATAAATAAATGTAAAACATAAAGTAGTTTAACTCGAGGGTTTCGGACTTCTTCAAGGGCCACAGAAAACATTTTTTAAACTATTATAACCCCCGCTTGAAAAGCGGGAGGATATATTGTAATCGGTATGTCTGTCCGTCCGTCTGTCTGTTACGCTTTGGGGTTCCCATCCCTTATCCGCAACGCGTCCTATACCACTGAGTGAAATTTAATTTGTTATATGGGTCTTATTTTCTGTAGTCTGTAGGACTCTGGGGTGTCTTTTATAATACCCCCCGCTTGAAAAGCGGAAGGGTATATAGTAATCGTTATGTCCCTCCGTCCGTCTGTACGTTCGACTGTCCGTCCGTCCTTCCGTCCGTCTGTTACGCTTTGAGGTACCCATCTCTTATCCGCAACTCCTCTCATACCACTGAATGAAATTTGAAACTTTCACAGAATCTTTATTACATATTGCCATTGTGACCTCCTATTTTACTTTTTGATCTGAAACATATTTTGGGTTTCCCACAACAAAACATTGACACTCCTATTATATATATATAGTGAGTTTATTGCTCACAGTACATGTACCTCTAGTATACAATTATTTAATGCCTGAGCAGTCAATAGACCAGAATATTTTTCCCAAGGTGCAGGGAACAGCTCAGTGTGTTCTATTGCCCGAGGCCAGCGGCCGAGGGCAATAGAACACACCGAGCTGTTCCCTGTACCGAGGGAAAAATTTTCTGGTCTATTGACTGCTCATAAAACCCTGATAAAACTACTCCCTGGAAAGTCAGAGTTGCTCCCTTGGACTACTCTGTCATGAATATTTATTAGTAATTTTAACCAATCAAAGTGTTCAGTGGGTGGAGCGTTGAAGGAATCTCAAGTCTGTGACGTCATGTTATTAGCAATGTAGCTATGACGTCAAAACATTTCGACGTGCGATGTCAAAATCATACTTGAATTCTACCAAAATGAAGACAACGATAATTTTTCGAAATGTCAGTGAAAATACTTTTTAAAAAATGATTTAATTGTTTAAGGACACAATGCTTCACTTATCATACAATGTGTTAAACTGCATGCATTTGTAATTATGCCTCTACATTTTTTTTTTAATGTCAGAATATCTGGTTAAGAAAATTTAAATCGCCTATCATTGTTTCGGTATAATATAAAAGTTATGGAAGGGAACTCAGGAAATAGCAAATTTATAGTTCCCCTCGGCAGAAAACTATTTCCTCCGGGAAATAGTTTCCTCCCTCGGGGAATAATAAATTTGCTATTTCCCTCATACCCATTTCATAACTGTATACTATAGTACATGGATAGGAATTGCCTTGTCTGTCTGTCGATTTGCCACATGCATTTTTCCCTATTCTGTTACTTTACTTCAAGGATATATGAAGCTCATGTTTTCTTCAAAGATAGCCAGAAGAATTTGTGAAGAATCTTACCCATGCAAGTCATTTGATGACATTTTCTTCAATTGATAAATCTAAATGTAGCATTATCATAAACATGACATTTATTTTAAAAATCTTAGAATATGTCTAGTATGGTTTATTTCAATTTAATTTGAAAACTGTGTTTTTTCACAGGTACCTGCTTTGAGTACTACTTTTGTGCATTTGGAGACAGTCCAGTTGTTCTTTAAACCAGAAGTGGAAATTTCAGTGCTTGTTAAATTTTATCCAGAAGTTATAAGATGATACATAGGAAGAAAATGGGGTCATACTGAACAGAATAGTTTGGATACACCTTATAGATTTTGAAAGCTTGAGACCTCAAGATCAACCCAAATGATATTTAATATGTATCAGGTTTCACTTGCAGGAATACACAGAAATTCAGAGTAAATTTTAAGTGTTTGTTATCTTAGAAAAGATCAAAGTTCAAGGTCAACAGTGCTTTAGTTTTACCAAATATAACACTATTATAAAGAATAATTTTTTGTATACAGGTATAGCAAATAATTCAGAATATGATTTGGGGAAACTGTGATTTTTTCTTTTAAATCTTACCTTAATTTAGAACCATGATGTATACTTAAGCAAGTAGATTTTTTTTCAAGCATACAAAATTTCAAGGTCATTTTAATTTTGGAAGTGAATATAAAATATCAGGAAGCAGTCAAGCATTGTAATTTTTTTGTTGTTGAATGTACTTAGTTATTGAATGATATTCAAATTTTAATATGCAATGAAATTAAAAATTATAAAATAATTAATGTTCTAATTTGTTGATTTTTAAAACTTTGTGTTCATTAATTTTGAAGTTGTTGCCATGACAATATGTCTGTCAAGAAAATGGCTCTGATATTCCTTTTTGTTCAGTTTGACCCTTGACCTTTGAC
Organism: Saccostrea glomerata; assembly: GCA_003671525.1. Lineage (NCBI taxonomy): Eukaryota > Metazoa > Mollusca > Bivalvia > Ostreida > Ostreidae > Saccostrea > Saccostrea glomerata. The sequence continues at coordinate 530,010 of PRKT01000052.1, forward strand.
ATTGTGACCTCAAAATCTAAATGATTAATATGAATACGGTCTTCGATAGGAGAAAATGTAAAATGAATGATTCATGAAGATTTTTAACCAAACATAATTTTTTATCAATTTACTTTACGTTGTCAAGACTTTTGAAAATAGTACATGTATTAATTGCATTACCCCAGCTCTTGCAAAAGCGAGAGGACATTAATTAAATGTCATTCCTCTCTCAGTCTGTCCGTCACAAAAACGAGCGGAAGGGTATATAGTAATCGTTATGTCCGTCCGTCTGTACGTCCGTCTGTCCGTCCGTCCGTCTGTTACGCTTTGGGGTACCCATCTCTTATCTGCAACTCCTCTCTTACAACAGGATGAAATTTGATGAAACTTTCACAGAATCTTTATTACATATTGCCACTGTGCACCTACTATTTTACTTTTTGATCCGACACATATTTTGGGTCTCCCATAGCAAAACATGGACACTGCCATTATATTCATATGGGAGGCGGGGGTATCATTTAGTGAGCTCATTGCTCACAAAACATCTTGTTTATATTTACATCTGTATGAAAAAAACATTCAACCTAAAAGTAAATAGATGAAGTATTTTATTATAGACGTATATTTGTCATTGTATACATAACTGATGGAACTGCCATTTAAAAAAATGCTGAAAAAAACTAGAGGTACTGTGAGCAATGAGCTTACTAAATGATCCCCCCCCCCCCGCCTCCGAAATGAATCCAAATGAATATAACGGCAGTGCCCATGTCTTGCTGTGAGAAACCCCAAATATATGTCAAAGAGTAAAATACGAATAAAGTGCACACTGGCAATATGTAATAAAGATTCTGTGAAAGTTTCATCAAATTTTATTCAGTGGCATGAGAGGAGTTGCGAATAAGAGATGGGTACCCCAAAGCGTAACAAACGGAAGGACAGACGGACGGACGGACGGACGGACGGACAGCTAGACGGACATATCGATTACTATATACCCTCCCGATTTTCAAATGGGGGTATTTATTCATTCCTATTATGCTTCTCTATTACTATAGAAACATCAACGATTGTTTTTATGACATAAGGCTTTTGAAATATATCCGTTTTTTATTCCAAATTAAAGAATTTGTAGCTCTGATTACGGCAGTGTCTTATGATCGGGAAAGTATTTTCCAAGACTGTTATCCTTTACAAAATATACCCCCCCCCCTCCGATACTTATGGAAATTGCTCATACACAATCAAACGTGGTAACAAATGTATTGTACGAGTATATCATGGATTTACCTAAAGAAAGGTCAATGTTTTAAGGAATGGCGTTGTAGCTTACTGATGAAGCATAGATAAAATGGGAGAATATGAGTTCCAACCACAGAGAATTCAAAACGATATTTTAAAGTTCTCATCCTAATATCTGTGACTTTTTTTCAATGTAAGCAATTTTACTGTTTCAAATATTTAATATTGATACTTAGTTTGTGATTTCTTGTACGAGATGTATATAGCATCCTATATATATTTGAGGTGCATGTGAATGTGGAATTTTGTATTTAGATGTATTCTTAAAAAAGGGTAGCAAATGGCATTCACAGCTTAACCGATTGTACAAAGACTGTTTGAAGACTATGGGTTTTATCTATGAACGGCGCTTGATATATAGAAAATTTTTAAATTACTTCCGCTGCGCTCACTGGTATTTGCAGAACGGACTTATTGCATGTTTCTAAATTATTTAAAATTAAAAGCAAGTTCATCATGACCACTGTTTATTGGTCGTACTAAGCAAGGGCAACAGCTTTTACTTGGCTAATGAAAGAGGCATATTCTGTTAAAATGTAAGTCCTAAAAAGAAAAACAATACATATAATCGCGGAAAAGCAGTATTATTTGTTGCGAAAAAGCAGATTTTTTAAGGGGGGGGGGGGGGGGGGGGGGGGG
>PRKT01000052.1:534780-583076 GCA_003671525.1 Saccostrea glomerata
CCTGGAAGGGGGGGGGGGGTAAATTCAAGATCGATGTGCTCAGGTGAGCGCTGTGGCCCCTGGGCCTCTTGTTATTTTTTTTTTGTTTGCGCTTGTCAAATTTTACAGGTAAGTATCTAAAGAATTTTCTCTGGTTGACCCCCCAATTTCAAAAGCGATGCTACATGAATGTATTATAAGTTTTCGATAAGTTTTCGATAACATACATTTAATTCATGAATGTTGGAAGCTACTTGAAAATGGGGGTGGGGGGCTAATCAAAAGTGGGGGGGGGGCTAAACCAACAAAAAAGTAAATCTCTAGTTTCAGTGCCTATATAAAGTCTATTTTTGCAAAAAAATGGTTAAGCCCCCTAGCCCCCAGGTTCCAACGCCTAATGTAATATTGGAATAAAGTTGCAAGGATATACAAATATTTAAAGTCAGAGGTTTTTAAAAAGCCAATCCAAAGCCAAATCAAAAATATTCATTGCTCATCTTTGAACTCTTCTAACAGTTTTTAAGCAACAATTTCTAAGAAATAAAATATCATTTTTAGAGTTTCATTGGGGTATGGTATGAAGTCGGCCATGTGATCAAATGCTATCAGGTTATATTGCCCGAAGGGTGTTATAGTAAATTTGATCACGTACTGACTTCATGTCACACCCAATACCCATATGCTAATAGATATTGATGAGAGCTATGCAACTGCATCAACGTTTTTTGACCTTGACCTTTCCTATGACCTTGACTTTACTTAAAGTAGTGTTTAGCTCAATTTCAAACATACCGTTCAAGATGGTGTAATCAAACTTCACATGTTGATACATACTGAAGAGAGCTATTCAACTGCATCTACATTTTTGACCTTGACCACACTTTTCTTAAACTAGTGTTTTACTCAGTTTTTAGGAAACCATCCAAGATATTTTTATCAAACTTAATCAGCTGATATATACTGATAAAAGCTTTCCAACTGCATCAACTTTTGACCTTGACCTTTGACCTTGACATCACTTTTCCTAAATTAGTGTCAAACTTCATATGCTCATACAGTGGACCTTCAGATATCCGGATGCTTTTCATCGGAACGGAATTTTCAAACGTAATTTTGTCTTGTTTAAATGGTAATTCAGGTGTCTGGATGTTTCACATATCTGGAAAAATTAACTAGGAACCAAAACATCCGAATAAATGAGGCTCCACTGTACATATTGATGTAGGCAATTCAAATGCATCAACATTTTTTTTACCTTGACCATCATTTCACCTTGACCTCACTTTTAACAAATTGTGTTTAAGTCAGTTTTGAATAAACCATTCATAATATTTTTTCAACTTTATATGCTGATACATATTGATGAGAGCTTTTCAACTGCATCAACATTTTTTTGACCTTGGCATTTCTTTTGACCTTTGACCTCACTTTAAAGAAATTGTGTCAAACTTCATATGCTGATATATATACTGATGCAAGCAATTCAACTGCATCACTATTCAAAATATTCTGTTCAAATTTCATACAATAATACAAATTTTCATGTTGCATTACTAATATACCCTAGGCGGGGCTTTCATGTCCTATGGACATATTTCTAGTTTAAAAGAATTTTGACTAAAATGAAATGAAAACCTGCTTTTTCGCTCTTCTGTCATGGTCCAAGAATTTAACAACCTGATGATAACGTTGTCAATAGCAGTTATAGTCTCTCAGTTTATCGTCAATTTCAGGTTTATTTTTCAGTCATAACCAAATATTAAAGGTACAACTATCATATTTCATTTATATCTTTGTGCACTTATACCAACTTGAAGTATGATTTTTAGTTCACCTCAACAAAGTTGGGGGAACTAGCTTATGTGATACCCTCAGCATTGGGGTCCCAGCTTAAGGTTAAGTTTTTTTTAGAGCAGTTTTCTTTTTAAGTACTTCTATGCCCTATATTGATTAGACATGCATGGAAGATGCTTCTAGTGTGTTTCATTGTACCAGTCAAGGTTTCAGATGTTGCAGTTTCAGCAAAGGAATGACCAGGTTGATGTTTTTGGAGCAGGTTAACATTTTTGATGTAGGTTTTATTTCCAAGTAACTATAAGCCTTATGATAACCAAACTTGTATGGATGATTCATGTATATCTAAGGATACAAACTACCAGGTTTGCTTTGGATGCTGAATCTGACCTACATTTTCCGGATGAGTGAAAAGGTTAATGTTTTTGGTGCAGGTCTCATTTCCAAATTACTATGAGCCCAGTGTTGACCAAACTTGCGTGGATGATACATCTAAGGATGCATACAACCAGGTTTGCTTTGGATGCTGAATCTGCATGACCAACATTTTCTGGATGAGCGAATAAGTTAAAATTTTTGGTACAGGTTTCATTTCCAATTAAAGATGAGCCCTATGTTGAGCAAACTTGCCTGGATAATACATTTAAGGATGCATACTACCAGACTTCCCTTTGGACGCTGAATATGACCAAAATTTTCCAGATGAGTGAATAGGTTCAAGTTATTGGTGCAGGTTTCATTTCCAAGTAATAAGAGCCCTTTAATTATCAAAAATGCATGGATAATACATCTAAGGATTCATACTACCAGGCTTGCTTTGGATACTGAATCTGACCTACATTTTCTGGATGAATGAAAAGATAGTTTTTATGCAAGTTTCATTTCCAAGTAACTATGAGCCTTATGTTGAGCAAACTTGCATGGATGATATATCTAAGGTTGCACACTAATGGACTTGCTACAGATGCTGAATTTGAAATACATTTTCCAAATAATGGACCAGGTAAAAGTATGGGGTGCAGGTCTATCATTAAGAAACTATAAGGCCTATATTAACCAATCTTGCACAAATGATGAATCAAGGGATGAAAACTAAAAAAACTTGCTTCAGATGCTGGATTTGAATGACATTTTCTTGATGGGCGACTAGTTTGAAGCTTTAGATAGGTCTATTCCAAAGTAACCGCAAGCCCTATCAAATCAAAATTGCATAAATTTTGCAGTTTTTGATGTACACTTAATTGTGTGACTTTGTCTTACTTAAAGACTACATTCGCTGAGGTGAGCTCTGTAATCTCTGATTACCTATGTTTTTTTCATCTCCATCCCCATCCTAAACAAAGTGTTTTCTTTGTTCATTTGTTTGTTTGCTTTTTTCACCTTATTCCTCTTAATTTACCTGGACTTCATTGTTGGAGATGAAGTAATAAGGACTTGGAGGAGGCAAGGCATATTAGGTGAGATGAACATACCAACAACGTTGGAATGGAGTTCTCCGGTCTCTCTTTTCCGGGACTTCATTGTTGGAGATGGTGGACTTGCACATGGCTGGCACTTCATCTTTGGAGAGGGTGAAATAAGGATTTGGAGATGGCTGACTCTTCAGCGTTGGAGAATTTAGAGGAGGCTAGGCATATTGGATTGGAACAGCATGTCAACAACGCTGGAATGGAGGTAGTTCAAATTCTTTAGGAAAAAGCTCAGGTGAGATGGTTTCATTATCATTTTGGCACTTCTACTAAGTACTAACATTTCCCTCCCCTCCCCCCACTCTCAACACATGTTTTAGTAGTTTATCAATTTGTTTTGTTTGTTTGTTTTTTCTTTGTCTAATCTTCTGTGCTCTCTCTTTGCCGGGACTTCATCGTTGGAGATGGTGGACTTGGATGTGGTTGACACTTCGTCGTTGGAGGACTTAGAGGAGGCTGGGCATATTGGATTGGAACAGCATGCCAACAACGCTGGAGTGGAGATATTTCGAAGTCTTTAAGGAAAAGCTCAGGTGAGATGGTTTCATTATCATTTTGGCACTTCTAATATGTACTAACATTCCCTCCCCTCCCCTACTCTCAACACATGTTTTGTAATAGTTTATCAATTTGTTTTTTTTGTTTGTTTTTTCTTTGTCTAATCTTCTGTGCTCTCTCTTTGCCGGGACTTCATCATTGGAGATGGTGGAATAAGGATTTGAAGATGGTTGGCTCTTCATCGTTGGAGGACTTAGAGGAGGCTGGCAATATTGGATTGGAACAGCATGCCAACAACGCTGGAGTGGAGATATTTCGAAGTCTTTAAGGAAAAGCTCAGGTGAGATGGTTTCATTATCATTTTGGCACTTCTACTATGTACTAACATTCCCTCCCCTCCCCTACTCTCAACACATGTTTTGTAATAGTTTATCAATTTGTTTTTTTTGTTTGTTTTTTCTTTGTCTAATCTTCTGTGCTCTCTCTTTGCCGGGACTTCATCATTGGAGATGGTGGAATAAGGATTTGAAGATGGTTGGCTCTTCATCGTTGGAGGACTTAGAGGAGGCTGGCAATATTGGATTGGAACAGCATGCCAACAACGCTGGAGTGGAGATATTTCGAAGTCTTTAAGGAAAAGCTCAGGTGAGATGGTTTCATTATCATTTTGGCACTTCTACTATGTACTAACATTCCCTCCCCTCCCCTACTCTCAACACATGTTTTGTAATAGTTTATCAATTTGTTTTTTTTGTTTGTTTGTTTTTTCTTTGTCTAATCTTCTGTGCTCTCTCTTTGCCGGGACTTCATCATTGGAGATGGTGGAATAAGGATTTGGAGATGGTTGGCTCTTCATCGTTGGAGGACTTAGAGGAGGCTGGCAATATTGGATTGGAACAGCATGCCAACAACGCTGGAGTGGAGGCATTTCGAAGTCTTTAAGGAAAAGCTCAGGTGAGATGATTCATTATCATTTTGGCATTCCTACTAAGAACTAGCATTTCCCTCCCCTCCCCCACTCTCAACACTTGTTTTGTAGTAGTTTTTTTTTTATTTGTTTTTTGTGGTTGTTTTTTCTTTGTCTAATCTTCTGTGCTCTCTCTTTGCCGGGACTTCATCGTTGGAGATGGTGGACTTGGACGTGGATGGCACTTCATCGTTTGAGATGGTGGAATAAGGATTTGGAGATGGCTGGCTCTTCATCGTTGAAGGATTTAGAGGAGGCTGGGCATATTGGATTGGAACAGCATGCCAACAACGATGGTGGACTTGGACGTGGCTGGCACTTCGTCGTTGGAGATGGAAGAATAAGGATTTGGAGGCAGCTGGTTCTTCATCGTTGGAGGATTTAGAGGAGGCTGGCAATATTGGATTGGCACAGCATGCCAACAACGCTGGAGTGGAGGTATTTCGAAGTCTTTAAGGAAAAGCTCAAGTGAGATGGTTTCATTATCATTTTGGCACTTCAACTAAGTACTAACATTTCCTCCCCTCCCCCACTCTCAATTTGTTTTTTTGTTTGTTTGTTTTTTCTTTGTCTTATCTTTTGTGCTCTCTCTTTGCTGGGACTTCATCATTGGAGATGGTAGACATGGATGTGGTTGGCACTTTGTCGTTGGAGGATTTAGAGGAGGCTGGGCATATTAGATTGGAACAGCATGCCAACAACGCTGGAGTGGAGGTAGTTCAAAGCCTTTAATGAAAAGCTCAGGTGAGATGGTTTCATTATCATTTTGGCACTTTATTAAGTACTTCTATTAAGTACTAACATTTCCCTCCCCTCCCCCACTCTCAACACATGTTTTGTAGTAGTTTATCGATTTGTTTTTTTGTTGTTGTTTTTTCATTGTCTAATCTTCTCTGCACTCTCTTTGCCGGGACTTCATCGTTGGAGATGGTGGACTTGGATGTGGCAGGCACTTCATCATTGGAGATGGTGAAATAGGGATTTGTAGATGGCTGGTTCTTCATCGTTGGAGGATTTAGAGGAGGCTGGGCATATTGGATTGGAACAGCATGCCAACAACGCTGGAGTGGAGGTATTTCAAAGTTTCTAAGGAAAAGCAGAGGTGAGATGGTTTCATTATCATTTTGGCACTCCTACTAAGTACTAACATTTCCCTCCTCTCCCCCACTCTCAACACATGTTTTATAGTAGTTTTTTTTCGATGTGTTTTCTGTTGTTGTTTTTTTTTGTCTAATATTCTGTGCTCTCTCTTTGCCGGGACTTCATCATTGGAGATGTAGACATGGTTGTGGTTGGCACTTCGTCGTTGGAGGATTTAGAGGAGGCTAGGCATATTGGATTGGAACAGCATGCCAACAACGCTGGAGTGGAGGTATTTCGAAGTCTTTAAAGAAAAGCTCAGGTCAGATGGCTTCATTATCATTTTGGCACTCCTTCTAAGTACTAACATTTCCCTCCCCTCCCCCACTCTCAACACATGTTTTGTAGTAGTTTATCGATTTTTCGTTTTTTTTTTCTTTGTCTAATCTTCTGTGCTCTCTATTTGCCGGGAATTCATCGTTGGAGATGGTGGACTTGGATGTGGCTGGCACTTCGTCGTTGGAGATGGTGGAATAAGGATTTGGAGGCAGCTGGCTCTTCATCGTTGGGGGACTTAGAAGAGGCTGGGCATATTGGATTGGAACAGCATGCCAACAACGCTGGAATGGAGGTTTCTCTTTGTATTTCTTTGATGTTAGGTCTCTTTGTTAATTACGTTCTTCTTTTTTGTTTTTTATTTGGTTTCATTTGTTAGTTTTTGTTGTGATTTGTTTATTTGGTTGTTATTATGGTTTTTGCATACAAGGTTGTTATTATAGTTTTTTTGTTTATGAGGGTTGTAAGAGTTGTTCATTTTCATGCTTTATTTGTTATTGATTTTTTATTTTGTTTATTTATGTATTACATTTTCTTGTTAGAGATCCACTTATGATCAAGTCATTTATTAATTTAAGTTTAAGTATTTGTTATGTTAGTTTGGTAAGATTTAAATTGTTATTGTTACGTTTAAGATTTTATTAGTGTTGTTAAATGTACGTTACTAGCATTTGTTATTGTTAGAAATGAGTCATAATTTTATTGTTATGATTGATAGATATTTTTTATCCATTAGTATATACAGGTAAGTTATTGGCTATTGTTTTGAATATGTTAGTTTTTTGTTTTTGGTATGAGGATCAGTCATTTGTTATATTTACATGTAGGATATTGGGAGGATATTAGTTATTTATAATGTTATAGTTATGAGTTTTAGTTATTTTTATAAGTTTTTATTAGTTGAAATTGTTATGAATCAGTTATTTGTTATTGTGGCAGTTATAAGTTTTAGTTGTTATGAGTTTTATTTATTTGCTTTTGTTGTGATTTTTAGTTATTTGATATTGTTATGAGTGTTGGATATTTGTTATTGTTATGAGTTTTAGTTATTTGTTGTTGTTACAGTTGTTATTAGTTTTAGTTAGCTGTTATGAGTTTTAGTTATTTGCTTTGGTTGAAATTTTTATTTATTTGTTATTTTGTTAATTGTTATTGTCATGAGGTTTATTTGTCATTGTTATTCTTATGAATTTGTCTAATGTTCATTGTGCATTAGCATCATCAACATTAGACGTGTTGGATAATGAGGAAACAGTGTGTTTCACCCAAAACATCTGGTCTGATTGGGGGCCTTATTACAGTAAAGCTCGATTATAACAAAGTCACTGAGACCTTTGAAATTACTTGGCTATATCCATAATTCGTTATATCCGTATATAAAAATTTGTTAAATATATATAGTTTGGGATTCAAGATAACTTCGCTATATCCTTGAATTTGCAATTTCCTTGTTTGTACTAAAGGAGTTTTACTGTATCTATTATTTCTTTATATTTAAAATTTTTATTAGTATTTTGTAGTTGGACAATTCACTATAAAATGAAGAGGAATATAAGCCAAATTCTAAACCATCATCAATAAGGAAAGATAGAAAATTTGAATTACAAGAATTGAAAAATATATAGAAAACTGAAATGAAGAATTTTTGTTAGATTATAGATTTAGTATGTTTCATTTCAAATCAATAATAGACAGCCAAACTTCATACAGTAAAACTCATTTTGTACGAACACGGATATAGCGAATTCAGGGATATAGCGGAGTTTTTCTGGGTCCTCAGCAAAATTCTTAACAAATCTTTGTAAAATTTTACGGTTATAATAAACTCTGATATAACGAATTGACAGATATAGTGAACTGATTTTGAGTCCCGTTGAGGTTAAATATAATGAAATTTACATCTTTTATAAATAACCTTCAAAGATATCAAAATTTGATAAATTGCACTGACTTTATTTTCTTTTGAAATTGTATATAAAATTCAATTGCTAATAAAATAGTTATTGAAGGTATGTTTTGTAAAATTTGTTTCCCTAACATATTTGGTAGTAAAACTTGAAGAAAAAATATACATATTGAGAATTTGCTATATATGGTTATACAAAGTCGTTATACGGATATAACGAATTACAGATATAGCAAATTAAATTCACAGGTCCCCAGGACTTCGCTATAACCGTGTTTTACTGTAGTAATCACCTTTATACAGCAGAGATCTTTCTTAGGTAGTCATTTTATTTTTTCCCAATGAAATATTTAATAAAACTTTACTAAGTGGTCACTTTTATTATGCCATCATTTAAAACAAATTAAAGACCAAAAATTAAGAAGCAGAATAAAAGTTACGAATCTGAGAAATTAAGGAAATGGAATCTTAGATGTCAGAAAGGGACTGACTAGGGTATTTTAGTATTAAATGCATGCAATGAAATAAAGCTCTTAATATTTTCAGCAGATGCACCCCACTGGCCTTGGTGGAAACAGCAGATGCACCCCACTGGCCTAAAAATGGTGGAAACAGCAGATGCACCCAACAGGACTTGGTGGAAACAGTAGATGCAATCCATTAGACTTGGTGGACACAGCAGATGGACCCAACAGAACATGGTGGAAATAGCAGATGCACTCCACTGGACTTGGTGGAAACAGCAGTTGCACCCAATAGGACATGGTGGAAACAGCAGATGTACCCTACTGGACTTGCTGGATACAGCAGATGCACCCAACAGGACACGGTGGATACAACTGGAGGAGACTTGCCTGACGATGTTGACCTTCTAAACAAGACGTATCAAAGGAGATAACTGACACTGATCAGGTACATTTAATTGACATAATAATGATTAAAGATCATCTTATTAACCATGTCATATTTGCTAGCTGACTTTTTATTTTTAGCTTGGATTATTTTTAGTTTTACTGGTCAGAGGCAAGAAAGCTTGTGATGGTAAACAATGACATGACATGGTTTAAACAGCTGGAGGAGGCAGGACCAATGGATGCTAATCTTCCAAGATGTGGAAATATTAGATTTCTTCAACACGACATGTGTAACAGCTATATCAGATGCACCCAACTGGACACTGATAAAAACAACTGGATGATGCATAGCCAGTACATACTGATCTTCCAAGATGTGGAAACAGCAAATGCATCCAACAGGACTTGGTGAAAACAGAAGAGGCACCCAAAAGGACCTGATAGAAACAACTGAAGGATGAATAGATTATGGATGCTGATCTGACATTTATCAGGTAATTGTGACATTATCATAATAAAGATCATTTTATTAACAAAGTCAAGTTAACTAACTGGCTAAAATTTAAGCTTGTCTTATTTCTTATATAAATCAGCAATGGCTGACTTTTGTTATGGTTTCAACCAGATAAACCACCTCTCTACACTGATATGTAATTTTTTGCATAGAAATGTAAAGCATACGTTGAGACAACATGAACACTCGTTAAAAAAAGTTCAATGTAGATTTTCCTAAACAAACTTAAATGATATATTTTCTAAACTGTTCTTCTTTTGACTCTTAATACGGCTGCAGCCAACAGAACCTTGTGGAAACAGCTGGAATAGACAATCTTGATGAACATCTTCCAAGATGGGAAAACATGAATGCACCAAAAAGAACTTGGTGAAAAATTCTTATTCATTTTTCTCATTAAAACATAACTCAAGTTGTAATTTTCAAATTTTTTGACAAAAATTTGTATCATCTGTCCTTAATAGAATTTTTGTCATGTAAAAAAATGAAATTTAACTTATTGAATGGACCTTTGTTGAATCCCCTTCACCCAAGGATACTTTATGGCAAGTTTGGTTGAAATTGGCCCAGTGGTTCTTGAGAAGAAGATGAAAATGTGAAAAATTTATGACAATGACAACAGCAATGATGACAGACAACAGATGTGATTAGAAAAGTTCACTTGAGCCTTAGGCTCAGGTGAGCTAAAAATTATAAGCCCTGGATGATGCATCAAAGGATAGACATTCTCAAACTTGCTCCTGCAATCTCTGTGGACCTATCATTTAGTTGCTCGAGAAGGTGAGCACTTGTGAAGCAGCCTGGTTTTCATCTAGTATGCAATGAAGCAAAATAAATACCTGCAGGTATAAAGCAAACCACTGTTATTAACATACAAGTAGTCATAAACAATATTTTCACTGGCCACCAAAACGGCATTTCCTAATTAATTCTTGACTTCGCTTTTCAATGACTGCCACTCTTCTGCATTAAATAAGATGCCAGAGTGTGCATTTGTCAGTTGTGGCATTTTCAACCTCAGCTACTGAATAACTCAAAATCAAATGTAATTTACTATTCCAAACTTCTGGATGGACTGGGCTACTTCAATGAGAATACAGACTGGAGAAGCAAAATTTGTAAAACAAGAGAGTAAAACTAATAACAACAACATAAGTTCACATTCAATACTGGCTTTATTTAACTTCTAAGAAAATACATCTTTTTTCTGAAGAACAGTAACAAGGTATATCTCCGATATAACATCAAAAACAGAACAATTCCATTGCTGAAGGCAAATATTCATTAGTAAGGTCCCATAACTCTTTAGGCATCAATACCTAAAAATATTCTAATGTTGTTTAAAAACTTTTCCTTTATAAATGTTGGAAACTTGGGAAGAATCTGAGTGTGAACTAATTTTGAAGATGATTTGAATATTATGGTAGGAGTGATAGGACCTTGCTGATGGATAATCTGCCTTGATCAAATTCTGGAAATAAGTAAATTTAATATTTCAGGGAGAGCCAAGACAGCACTATCAAATGTTAATTCATAATACAGAAAATTCAGAAATCTGCTAATCAGTGATTGCTGTTCTTGTTAAGTTTTTATAATTATTTGTGTCATAGAATTTTTAACCCTCTGTTGCTAAATGGCTAACTTTAAGCCAGTTTACCTACTTAAAACCAAGCAATACAATTCTGGTTCCAAAACTGTATTAAAGGGAACATGCTTCCTAACTAAACAAAGTAAAAATACAAAGGGAAAGAGCAAGGATTTCATTTTTGAACAGGGTATTTGGATATCAATAGCTGTGATATGAAGTCTGTATAAAATATGAAAACGTATGATATATCTGTATTAACAAGCACCTTGCATTATATACTCCCCGTCAATGAAAACGCAACACTGACACACACACACACACACACAAAAAAAATTGAGAAAGTAGGAAAAAGAAACAAAACTGAAAAAAGGCACAAAACTGGCTGCTTCACTAACATATTTACATCAAGCAGAAGGTTCCAAGCCCTTAAAAGCAGAGGAGAAGTTTTGGTGTTAATTAATACAGTGAAAACTGTCTAATCTGTGCAATCCTGTGAATTACAACGTTAAATTTCTTTCACATTTTACTATTTTCCTTTTTTTACACTGTGCAATTCAACACCCTGTCTATTCTGACACAAAATTCATCTCCCAGTGCATGTCGGATTAGACAGGTTTCACTGTATGTACATTACTAAATGTTTGGAGTGCCAATAGACTCAGCTGATCAAACTTTTCAATTCAATCATTATAAAGTATCAATTCATCTGATACGTACGATGCATCGATTATTCTATCTGATAATTTCTAGCAATGGTATATCTTCAATATTATCTTGCAGTGTTTTGCTGAATGAAATTATCATTTCAATATGCAACCTTGTTGCTGTCTTCAAATGATTACCGGTATTAACAATTTTGAGTTGATGCTTAACAAGTAGAAAAACAAAAAACTTTTATTCTCATATTTAAACTAGTTTTAACTGTTCTTTTCCACAGTAATTTTAAAAAGGGGACATAGATTTGGAGTTCACATTTTCTGTACATAAAATTGTATCATAACTTATATGTTTCTATACATGTGCATTTATTGAAAGAGTTTGATGGCAACATGCGTTTTGTCAGACCCAAGAACCAAACTGTTTAATGGCCTCAGGGAGACAGTTTGGTTGAAGGGTCAACAAAATGCATGTTTCACGAGAACCTAGTCAATAAATATTTTGTTATACCTTTCATTTCATTTTATTTGGACAAACATGTATTTTGTACTGTCTTCTGTGATTTACCTTAGGTCCATCACTGTTGAACACCAACGAATGAAAATGTGATTAAGCTCTGCCCATTCTGTGACGTAAGTGGTCCAACATCTCAGCTGTCAAACATCAATTTTTATATGCCCGCTCAGCAAATTAAAACATAAGAAATACAACTTAATAAAACTTTTTTGTCATAAAGATTTGTATATATAGAAATATATTTTTAAAGTGCATGAATAGCAATATACAATTTCCCATAAAATATAAATTACCACATTTTGGGACTCATTTGATTGACACATCCTTGCACTTTCAGAAAGCACTGCAAACATCCCTAATGCTGAAGAAAAGTACAATTTTTATGTTAACGACTTTTAAATATATCATTATACCCTCCGCAAACGAAGTTTGGGGGGGGGGGTATATAGGAATCACCTTGTCCGTCGATGATCAATTATTTGTGGCAAACAATTTGTAGTGCATTGATGCAAGATATGTAGATTTAATCAAATGTATAATAGAAATCACAGGTTTTGGTTTATGTGAATTCCCCCCACTGACATATCCTAATTTGGACAAAAAGAACTGGTTTGTACGGTATGCATTAATGAGTTTATTTTGTAAAAGTCAGGCAATTGATTTTTAGAATTTACAAGTATAATTGATACATCATACCACATACAAATTAGCTTTCCAAAACGTCTTTTGCAGAAACTGCCCTAAGTCATAAATTTTGTTTTATTCTGGTGAAACTGCCAATACTGCCAAAGAGCATGCAGTGAATGAACTTTGAAAGGGTTCAAAATGGAATGAAATCAATGTTCAGAAAATCTAATCAATCTGTCTATTTGAGGCAAAGGTGGGAAAAATGCCAGAAGAAAGAGAAATATTTATTTACATTCATTGGGAAGACGAAAAGTAAAAAAAAGTATAATGCTAGCAGAGAAAGCCTTGTTTTATTCTATGGAAAAGTATTAGGTTGTAAACACACAGATAAAAGTTGACTTAGAGATTCCCAATTGCTATTGGTCTGGGTTATTGTTGTTCAAACCAAACACGTACCCCATATAATTACTAAACAGAACAAAAGGAACAAGTTACCCAAAAATTACAATTCAATCTGGATAAACAGCTCCCAGTGATTTTAAAAAACTAACAACAATAAGTTACAGTGTACCTTTAGAATCTGTTTTTTTTTTAAAAATGTAAGTTTATGTAAAAAATAAACAGCATTAAAAATGCAAGATTGGTGTGAGGCAGTGTCGGCTTTATACAAAAAATATCAAAAAGACAGATGGCAATGTTTACCAAGATAATCAATGGTGAAAACCCTGTGTCATCATAATTTAAGCAAAATTTAATAAGTAGCGCTTGAAAAAAAAATTAATCATGTAATTTTCATAAATATTTTGTAGGGGTTCGTCTAGATCGAGTCCGTGGAGGAAGACAGAAGTACAAGCGCACCATCGACTCTGGTCCTATTGTGCAGCAGATTTTTCCCATGATCAAGAAAGCCTGTGTAGAAACCGCTAAGTCAGGTACCAGCTGACACAATTAAATATATAACAATAATAATAAAGTTATACATCCTGAAATCTTATAGTAAATTTTCCATTTTTAGAATTACTGTAATATATCCCCCTTTTTTTGAAATTTTGAACATATACCTGTATTTACAACTGTTTTTGCACTGTAGATTTTTCTTCAGATAACAAAATTCTGTCACAACTCATAAGCATCGAGCATCAGCTAGACAAACTGTACGTCAATACTGAGTCAGAAATCCTGGAGGGGGGAGAGGAGGTGCGCTTTCTTGCCACTGTATCTGATCTGGCTGACAGAGAACTGGTGATCACCATCAGCTGGGCTAAACAGGTCCCAGGTAAGTGACCATCCAACTGATTGAAAGGTCAAGTTCATCAATCTTATGACAGTTTTCATAATTTGTTAAGCTAATATGTTGTGTTTTTGAATAAAAGAGGAGAAAAAATCATGTTGGAAAATATTTCAATAGTGTCCATTGAGAGAATTTTAGCATAAAATTGTATGACAAAACTACGCACCCTGTAGAAGACTTATGTTTTCTGATTTTATGTAAATTTTTCACAGGATTCTGCACCCTATCCCTCAGTGACCAGATGAACCTATTGCAGCATTCATGGTTGGAAATCCTATGTTTAAATCTTGTATTCCGTTCTTGTCCTTACAATGGCTACCTCAAATTTGCTGAGGATCTTCAACTCTCTGTCGATGAGTGTAAACTCTGTCACTGCTCTCCAGAACTTGACGGGCTGTCACGGAAACTTGCCAAAAAATTCACTGACATGGAGGTCACAAAGGAAGAATATCTCCTGCTGAAAGCCATGACTTTATGCAATATAGGTATATTGGATCATTTAACTAAAAAAAAATTTATTTGTAACTCTATCATAGAATTCACACCAACAGCTATGTATTGATTGAGATAACATTAGGTTTCTGTACATATAAAAACAGATACCAATATCAGTGAATCAAGTTTAAAGAATAATTATAGAACCATGATGCTGTGGCAAACATATTATAGATGAAAAAAAATCATTTTAGATGTGGCAATCGAGAATAGCGAAGCAGTGAGACAGCTCCAAGACAAATTACAAGATTCCCTGATTGAATATGTCAAATACCGCTACGTGGGTAATCTCCGCCGATTAGGACATCTATACATGCTTCTCCCAGCTCTAAATCACATGAAATTGCTTGCCAAGCAGTACTGGTTTGATGTGAAGAAAGATGGAAGGATCATGATGCACAAGCTTTTCCTTGAAATGTTGGAGGCCGACTCTTGACGATGAAAATGGAAGGGAAATAACTCTTAAATAGTGTTAAGGTTTTTTTTTTCTTTACAAGCATGTGATATATTTTGTAATTAAAGAAGCTTTCACAGATTAAGATTAGAGAGCAGATGCAGTTCATGGTATATTTTTAGTATAATTATGCAAAGTAAGATTTGTGTAAAATTTTTGTTGTTTGATTTTTTAATTCTTTCTTGTTTAAAGTTTTTTTTATGTATATCATGACATATGTGTGATGTGCATAGAACACATAGACATTGTAACCTGTGTGCTATAACTGTGTGTATAAGGTGGAAAGAATTGTCGTAATCTTATCCAGATCTCAAAGCTATCGTAGTTAGACATTTTATTTTTTGTTTTCCAATTTTTTTCCAAAGGTATGCACATGCAGAGAATTGTTACAAGTTCTTTAAGATTTCAGTTGTAAAGAATACCCTTTTACAACAAAGGGTGAGAAATTGTTACATACTTAATCATATTCAAATTATATGCAAATAGATGTGGAATTACCTGCATCATACCAAACCATATTGGAACTTGTTAACAAATTTTCTGTATTTACCCCCAATTGTTAGCATCAGTAGTGCTAAACATTGTGCCAAATCTGCAACTTTGTTTCATTGATGATAGACCAGGCTACATAATTTCCCCCCACAATCCTTTCATTCCAATATTTTGCCATTTCCCATAGTAGTTATTGGCCCTAGTCTGAAGGCAGCAAAAATATTTAGGGGGATTTCCCTGAACAAATCCTTTGACTTCTATATGATAGATTCCCCCTTCATAGTTTTTTTTAACCATATAACTGTTGGTCCTTCACTGCTGCTTGTTGGTGTTGACCATTTGGATCCCCTCCAATGATTTCTCACATGAGGGTCAAACAGTTGTCCATTCATTCCCACCTCTTTGTTATTTATCCAAACCATTATGATTTTTCCCCCCAGTTTATTTGATAGAAAGTTTGAACTCAGTGAATATGACAGCTTGGTGAAAAACAGAATTTGTTAGAAATTTCAGATGAACGACTTTTTGTGTATTCTGTGATTGGATGAATATGGACCAATTATCATGATGCAAATTTACTAGTCATATTTAAACTCTATCTGCTCATGCAGATTTCTGCACTGATGTCCGTCCACGGCAGATGATATGTCTCCTTCTCTACAAATGACCCTGGCTGATACAACTGATGAGTTGGATACTCTGTGTAAACTTTACATCTTCTATTTTAAACAGAAATACTTTTTTAGGGGCAAAAAAAACAAAAATGTGGAATTTTATATCTTACATGTGATATACATGTATTTTTGTCATGAGGCCTATGGTAATTCAATAGTATTTGACTCAAATGCAATAAATGCTGTAGTTCAAGACCTTATTTATAATGAATGCTTTACACTTAGTTATTGCAACCATGCAACTTTGAATACAATAAAAAGATAACCAGATTTGAATGGCAATTCTTTAAGACCAGTGAGCCAGTATCTTTTTCTCATCAGGGTACAAACTGCTACCAAGCAGGTATTCCCTAAAGACAGATACTGGTATTTTTCCCCTGAGATGTTGACATGTCTTAGCTCCTCTTGTTATGACATTTGAGACCCACAATAAATCTAGGAGGTTACAGTAAGGGCAATGACACAGGAGAATCCCTGTGTGAACCTGCATTCCCAATCAATAGACTACACTCTGTTAATTAATGTGCTAATAGCATTGAACTGCTCAGATCCGAACACTGGCACCATTCCAATGGGCCACCGGCCACAAACTTGTGTAATCAGCGAAATTGCCAATGTAAATTCCAAAACTGTTTAATTCTCCATCAATCCATGTGAAAAGACAAGTACCTTCCACTCATTGGGTACAAGTTTGGGAGTACATCCATATAGTTATTGTAACCAGAGAACACTAGCCCCTTTTTGTTCAGCACTATAGAATACTACATGTACAATACCCTTTATAATTAATCAATGTTAAGTATAATGAAGATTTACATGTAAAACTGAAAAATTTTCATCACATTTCAAAAGTGCACCCTCATCATGATTGTGTACATAAAAAATAAATGCAACCTCTACAGCAAATTTTTTTTTTATGTACAAAATAACTGAGAAAAAACATGCAATCAATAATTTCAAAAAATTTCATTTTACATCATGCAGAGTTCATTTTTACTTTGAACTCCCCAAGGAGATGGAGAGAAAATGAGAAATTGATAAGGTATGGAATCTTCTGCCAAATAGTATCATACAATCTTAGACAAAGTCTCTTGGTAAAGTTCTACACAGTCAACACCAGATACCTAAGGCCCCTACTGTGAACGGTGATTTATGGAAAAAAATTAGATATAACACCAAACCAGATGCTGGAGCAAAGATATGTTGCACATATTTTTTAAGCCTATATGTAAAACAGGTAAACTGATTTTCAAAGTACCAGTAATTGAAATGCCTAAATTAAAAAAAAAAAATCTTAGATATTCGCTTAAACTATGATTCAGAAAATCCAAAAATTACAAATATTGTTGGTCAAATATTATTTGTAAATAATTAACTCAAAAATTTAACATAAATTTAAATAAAATAAAAATATATCAAGACATTATCATCAAATGTCAAACTTGATATTCATCAGATAAACAGAATCGATTCTCTTTTTATGCACATCAGAAATTATCTTTCATTTCAATTGTTTTTATTTGTTAAAAAGTAGCAGAAAATGCCAGACAATATGCCAACTGTTTCATTGAAAAGTTTGTATGCACTTCTCATTTATGACAAAGCTGGGCTAGAACAATAAAGCACTTCACCTGCACTTTACACCTAAGAAGACTACAATGCATATACTCTACCACAACCTATAGGCTTCAAGTGAGTTAATGTATATCATATTGTTTTCTACCAGTATACAGGTAAATTTCTTTCTTTCTTTTTTTTTTTTGCATTTAGATTAAATTCATTTATATAAGGAAAACTCTACAAACAACACAGAATAATTTCACATATGAATAACAGTCAAGATTCTGTTTCATTCATTAAGAGTCCTTTTAAAGAGGTAATGTAAGATAATTGAAGATTTTCTATAAAA
Organism: Saccostrea glomerata; assembly: GCA_003671525.1. Lineage (NCBI taxonomy): Eukaryota > Metazoa > Mollusca > Bivalvia > Ostreida > Ostreidae > Saccostrea > Saccostrea glomerata. Next base: position 552,881 of record PRKT01000052.1, read on the forward strand.
AGAAGCTACAGGATGAAGAAATTTGTCTGAAAACATGCAGTAGCACATTTTCACTTATCTTTGTTCTGATATTGTACTGTCAATTAAAGGCTCATAGAGTAACATTTTTTTTTAAACAAAACTGACATGTACAAGATTTCCTGAAAAGATTTCATGCTTTTTCAGATATGTCCAGGACACAGTTTCATTAGCATACATAGCAAGCCATAGATTCTCTAACAGGGTCAACATTACCTATTTTTCATTTGCAACACATCTAGATTAATAGTAGTATCCAAGATGTATCAAATGAGAAGGCCTAATGTTCCAGTTGGCCATACTGTGTGTAAGATGACCGGGACACAATAAATCTAACAAACAGATGAACAGGAGAGATGGATAGAAAAAAGCTATACCAAAATACAGCCCTTCAAAGACAAGTTTTAGAAATATGCCTCTCTGTATGGCAATGTTGAAAAACATCTACTTAAAATTTAGAATATTTGTAATGGTATTGAAAATGTGGGTTATCAAGTCATCAATACCAATACCAATTAAGTCTGGATTCTGTCAAAGTTTTCAATCAATAGAGGTTATATACTCCTAGGAGGGTACATATACCCTCTCTGTCTGGTGTCTGTCAGGCAAAGGGAGCTGAAGATAGTCCTTTTAATGTGCAGAGTAGTTTGAACTTTGACCTTTAGATCTTTCTAAGAGTGTACCAATTTTGTTTGATTTAAATCTGTCAAGCCAAAGGTTTTCAAAACACTGAGCAGAGAACTCTTTCTTTGCCCAAGGAGATTCGATGGCATTTTGATCTTTGACCTTGTGATACAGGGGTCATATTAAATATTCTGAATGGAAACTTAACACAAGGAGAATACCTTCACACAAAGATCATGCAGAATTTTAAAAATCAGCAATTCCTGTATTTTTCTTTGGACTCAATGTAACATCTAATAGTATATATATACATATATATATAGTTATACTGTATCAATACAAGGGTGTTGGAAGCTGACATGACAACAGAAAATCATTATGCCACATGAAGAAGCTCTTTTGTTGGTTAAATGATCAATCTTGATGTGGCATTTGTCAATGAAATTTGGTAAAAAATTGCACTATAGCATGTTGTTGTCCCTTTCAGACTTCATCCTCCTCATATCTCATCATTGGATTTGAGCCCTTTTTTTTTCAGTGTGTATAAATAAAGCAGACCAGTAAACAGGTGATATGTTTTCATTAGTGGGATGGGATTATTGAAAAACATTTTGGTTTTTGTAGAAGATTTTTTAGAGGAAAGTCGACTTTTTATCAACATTCTGGCTTGTGTAGCAAAGTGTGGGAGAGAAGAGGGAAAAAAAATAAATGAATTAAGCAGACAGAATCCAATTAACACCAGCCAACACAAATAACAGATTCCTGTAGATGTAGCATTAGATTGGTTTTCCATTAGTTTCTGCAGCAGTGTCAAACTATAAACATCCTAAGGTACATGTTATAGATGGTTCTTGCTGGTGCATTATGGGGGTCAGTTGAAGTGATCCCAATCAAAATTGATGCTGATCTAGTAATTCCAATCAAAGATGTCTCACCCTTTTGTTATTGCATCACAGAACTGCTGAATAGGGCTAAATGTTCTGCAGAAAAGAGATCTATATTTCCACTTTCTTCTATGATTTATTGATTTCTGAATTAAGCCAATTTTCCCCCCAATGCTTACCGTGCTTACAGCTGTTATTCTATGCCTCACACCTCAATTTTCTTTTGAGCATTATGGTCAACACATGAACCCATAACATGCATGAAGTGAAGTTAAAATGCTGTAAATTACAAGTAAATTCATCTGTTGTACATTATTAAATGTATCTAAAATATTTTGAAGGGAAAGTTCTGTTGCTTTGGCAGCATTGTTTGATAATGGATTCATTGTCTGGTAAAGCAGGTGGAAGATGTTCAATCAAGAGATGGAAATATTGTCAGAAGTTTCCAAACACAACTCGGAGATAGGGCTCACTCTGTTTATTGTATGGAGTCTCTGTTCTGAGGAAATTACTATTTTATTCCGGAGTCGCAACATGGAAATACAATTTCTCCATTTCACAGCACTTGCTATGCTCTCAGTCAACCCTGTTAATTTCTACCAACTTCGTAACTTAAATGTTGACAAGATATCAATTAACTCCCAGTGATTATGATCCAGAACATGAGGAATTTTCTCCAAAGTTAATTAAATCTGATGGTGTGTCTGAATTTTCCTGGCTCCCATTGCTGATGAACAACTTTCTGTAGTCATTGTGTAAATTGGATCATCAGTAACATGGGGGTATGTGTTATTGAATGAACGAGTTCCTTCTCATGCTACAAATAAGTACAGAAAGTGCAATTTCACTGAAATAATGGGAAGTCGTGATATTGAAGATCATTTTTATGATGTATGGCTGATAAATAAAGGAGAATTTATAAACAAGTTAGTCACTATAACTGGATACAAAATAGAACTTTAACAGACTATCAAAAAAAATCTGATTGACTGAAATCACTCATCTGGGTAAAAAAGTGATTATATTAAAGTCTAGCACATACTTGTATTGGCAGGTAATTTAGTAGTAACTCAACTCAAAACACACTACTTCATCATAGTGATGTCATCTTTCCAAGTTTCATCATTTTTCTCCTTGATGCTAGCTTTTAGTGTATCTGCAGGACTTGAATGTGCTCTAATCATAAAGGTAAAATCGTAGGAAAATTACCTCAAATAAACCAAAAGTCAAATAATATTAAATGATTACATATAGTGCATTGAATTTTGAGATTCAAATTTGATGTGTTATCTTTCTTTCACTTCAGAAAAAATTCCAGCTAGGTATTAGATTGTTTTTATCTACTTATACATATATTTGTACATAAAAAGAATGAGCATATGAATCTAAAAAGAATTTCAGTACATATCTTGCATCAATGCACTACAAATTGTTTGCCACAAATAATTGATCATCAAATTCTGCAGTATATTATGTTTCTCTCTCCTGCTTTGATATTTCCTTTTGTCATTATCTAATACTTAAATATTACTGAATTATCTGGTCACCAAACATCAAGTTCCCGACTCCGCTGATTGTATTTGACTTTGATAAAGAGAGAGACTGATGCACTCCCCAGCACTTTTCCAATAAACATCAGTACCAACACTTTATTCTTGTCAGGCCCCTCTCGGGGTTCATGTGCACCATTTGTACAAAGTACAGGTGGCATGATTACCTCATAGTAGGACATATAAGGTTTACATTGTCTTCCCGTCCCCAGTCATCAGATCAGACCGTGTTACTAATGTCATCAGCCGATGCTACTACACGCCTCTACCTGATCTCCTCGACAGATGTCCGTACCTTACTTCTGATCTTACAACGTAACATCTAATTTGAATGAACAAAAAAATGCCCTAAACTTTTAATTTTATCTTGATCTGTTCAACCTTGACTCCCAATGTGATACAATTTTTTTTTGTTTTACTTTTTCATTTCCTTGCTAATTTGGTTTAGTTCAGTCTGGGGGGTTGACAAGAAATGATCAGCTATGAATTGAATCCTAGTCTGGTCTGGTATCTATTTGGGCCTTTCTATTTCTGTCAAGACCCCCCATACTCCAAATATTGACTCTGTCACCAGTCAAAGCCCCCACATAATTAACCAATCCATCTCCGGTCTCTGCCTTCATTCCTGTCTAACCCAATAGCATCACTGTGATTGTACACTCAGGTTGTCATCCTACCTATTCTATGAGGTTAAGATCTAAACAAACACCATTCCACAAAAATAAACAATAAAAAATGGATATCTGAACAATGTCCCATTAATGATCAGGTATTCAAAATTCTGAGAATTAATATTCTACATCTTGAACTGAAGAGCAATTCTGATAAAGAAAAGTTTACAAAAGGATTTGAGGACATTCTACAAAGTACTGGCTCAGCTAGTGCTCCATGTTGATAATATTTAATGCAACAAGCTCTTTTCATGTAATAAATTAAACATTATGTCCAATAGCTGTGAGATAATTCCCCCTGGGATGAAGAGTTTGCTTGCAGTGACAACCATTCATCAATTAACACAAGCACCTAAATGTTAGCTCTAGGGGGATACATATATACATATAAAATTAATAGGATTGTTTCCGAGATCTGTTGTTTCTGTATCTTCATCCCAAATTCATGTCAAGGCTTGCCTTTAAGGCAAATATACCACTGCATCCATGGACATTAGTTCATCCATCCCATATGAGAGGCTTAGAAGCTACATAATACATTAAGATATTGAAAAATGATAGAAATAACCAAGAGAATGGCCAGAGAGAGAGGTAAGACCCCTCAGTCACTACTCTAGGACAGTCAGATGACCTGATATGGTTGACGTGTTCACCAAATTGGCTGAGGCTGATGGTTCTCCCTGACCAGACAAGGTTGTGGTGACAGTCCCATACATTATACTTAATCTGTCAGTAGCAGCCTTGAAAAGCATGACCTGTATAATTCAGTACCTTTAGTTCACTCTGCTGACCAGTCCAGAAAATGGACCCTCCAACTACACGTGCAGACAAATGACTTCAAAATCTCACTTCAGATTTCATCATATATAAATCATACCAAATTCTTTGATTGTTTATATAATTTTCAAGTCTCTAAATAAATTATTAACATAATTAACCCCTTTGCCCCTCATGCTTTACTGGCCAAGGCCTTATTTAAGATTCACAAAGATTTGACAATATGGGAATTGAATTCAGCACGATTCTTGCTTTGTCCATTCTTCTGTAGTATATATGAATTATAGTTTCTTGGCATGTACAACAATGTGCACCGTAGGATTCAGGTATCTGCTAAGTGTGTCATGGCCACACAGTTTCTCAAAATTCTGCAATTTTTGTCCGCTGCAATGAAATTTTATCGGAAAGGACATAAAACTTTTATGCAGTGTTTTTTTTAGGTATGAATGCATCTTTTGAATAATTTTTTTTCTCTTCTATTGTGTTGAAATTCTTTTTAGATTCATATGCTCATTCTTTTTATGTACAAATATATGTATAAGTAGATAAAAACAATCTAATACCTAGCTGGAATTTTTTCTGAATTGAAAGAAAGATAACACATCAAATTTGAATCTGCAGAGTTTTACATTGGAATACATAGAGAAAATCTTTTTTTTTAATCTCAAAATAGCAAGGGCCTGATTAGTCTTATTTGTAAGGAAGCCCCCTAAAGTAGTGTGGAATCAAGTTTGTCATTTGAAGCATGATTGCTGGGGATAGAATAATAGGGCCACAGATTGGGGTATCAAAGATTATCAAAGGAATATTTAGTTATGCATCTAAATTTTCAAATCATACAACTGGGATTACTTTTATGTTTTATCTTTTAAAACTGCACTGATTTCTGCTTTTTCCTTGCCAAAGTGTTCAAGTAAGTGATGTGGCCCATGGGTCCTTTTTTGCCAATGATTAGAATACATGTATTTAAAAAATATTTTATTGTTTGTAATACATTTATTAAGATTATTCTAATTCAGGTTAAGCTAATGCATGGGCAATTATGGTCATGTCCCTTTTTCTGCACTAAACATTTGAAGTACTGCATCTAAAGATTCTTTTTTTTTCCCTCTATTTAAAATTGTGTCCCTAAAATTCTTTTTCAGATTTCTAAATTTTGATAACTTTTGAATACTTGAAAATTTTGATTACATGTTCTTGTAAAAAGTTGTACACTCTTTGCATATTTTTCAAGTAAGTTTATAAAGAAATGCTAGCTATAATCATCCATTAAATATATTTTATTAAATCTAAAACATATTTTTTTACGAGAAAATAATTGTATATTCTAAAAGTATTAATTGATATTTAGTTTGATTTTAGTGACTTATTATTATGTGTGAATTAATTGTTACAAATTGACCCTTTTGGAATTTTAAAACTGATCGTTAATTGTTATATTTTTTCTGTAGGTTTCTGATTTGATCTGTAATTTTGTTGCAATTTAACCTTTGATAGATATCAGAACTTTTTGTCATCTAAGAGGAATTTTTTAAACTATCGCAAGCATAAAAAGTGTCAATACAGAATGAAATCTTCAATCTTTGCACTCTGCTCTAGAGATAAGAAAATGATCGTTTTTTTTGTAACAACATCCACCCTCTTTTTGTATGAAATTATCACCAGTATTAAATGCCTGAATAAAACACAAGGGAAGCAAGTCAATCGGGGTGTATATTACTGGAATCTGTGAACAATAAAAATCCTCTTAACTGAATAACAACTGATTAATGAATAAGACTATAGGAGAGCCTTTGCCTCAGAATTGCTGAACTGAAAAAATCGGAATTTGCAGACTAGCACACACGTCACTCTAGCCGTTATATAGTTGGTTTAAAAACCTCAAAGCTTGCAGAGTGAAGAGTCGTAGTGCCAGTGTGTTTATACAAGTACCAGCACGCGTAACACTAGCTCACCTGAGAAAGCTGATACCAACTCTCCACCTGATAGCCCTATACCTGGGAGTTTTTAAAACATTTTGGGATTTTATCTGAAACTCTTCAAATTCAAATTCTGGACGATCAAGAAATTTCTTGCAAAAATTCAGGTAAGGATTGTAACAATTTAATTTGTTGCAAAATTTAATTCTTGCCTCAGGATATATAAAATGTGTTTGTGAACATATATTAAATAAATGTAGGATGTTTATACCTTTATTGGTTCATTATATGGCTCTCGAAGAGTACACTTGAAGCCTATAGGTTGTGGTAGAGTATATGCATTGTAGTCTTCTTAGGTGTAAAGTGCAGGTGAAGTGCTTTATTGTTCTAGCCCAGCTTTGTCATAAATGAGAAGTGCATACAAACTTTTCAATGAAACAGTTGGCATATTGTCTGGCATTGTCTGCTACTTTTTAACAAATAAAAACAATTGAAATGAAAGATAATTTCTGATGTGCATAAAAAGAGAATCGATTCTGTTTATCTGATGAATATCAAGTTGCCCATTTAAATTGTCTCAGAGAGCACATTACCATTTTTATTATAGAGACCAATAAAGACCAAATAATATGGGGCTATCTCACTGACTTTGGCTTGTTGTAAAATTTATGTATAGAAATTTAATCTTTAGCAAATGAATTTAGCATAAAAAACATTCAATCAGTAGGCTCACATGGGGCCCGTTAGTCTTAGGCCAACTGTTAATCCTGTATTGGTAATCACTCAGGTACAAAACGAAAGAGATCATTGATAAGCCGATGAATTTACCGCCCAATTATGCATTTATTTCATTTCCATTCAGTTGGCAATATTTCTCATCGAAGAAGACAATATATATCTTATTTTAAGAAATATACTTGAACTTAATATTCAAGAACATCAATTATTTTTTTAACATCGAAAAGGGTTTTCAGATTATGGTAATTTATGTTAAAAAAAATTAATAAAAGTGACAATTAAACATTGCAGTTAGTTCAATGAATGCAATCATTTTAAAGCATAAAGTATATAAATTGATTTCAAGGATATATATTCCCCCATTAAAAAGTATTTAATAAAATAGTAAAATTGGTCATATATGGAAGGCAATAGTCAGAAACTTATAATTTAATACATGTATACAGTTTAGGGTTGTATGATATTTCCAATAAACATGTATAATATCAATATTTTTTTTCTTAACCAGTATTAATGATATGCAAGCCATCCATGTAAATGTTCTTCTTAGAAAAATAGATAAAAGAGAAGCCCATGGGCTGCAATGTTCACCTGATCAGTATAACTTTAGCCTTTTTGTTTTTCATCAGGAGATTATATTTTCCATGTTTATTCTAATGTAAAATTTATTTCACACATTGAAAATGCTTCCATATAAATCTGACTCAATATCAATTTGTTGTTTTGGGGAAAAATAATTTCTCAGATTTTTCCCATCATCGCCCAATCTTACTGCAGGGATCATTATTTAAATGACTCCAACTAATTTTCATTATTTCTTTATTATCTCCCCTTAAAAAGACACAAATCTCCATGTAAAAAAAAAATAAAATCTCTTTTTACCCCAAATTAGTCTAGGCCAAGTTTAGTTGAAATTCGCCCAGTGGTTCTTGAGAAGAGGATGAAAACAACAAAAACACTGATAGACAAAAGATAAATTTTGATTAGAAAAGTTCACTGCAAGTCTTCCATTTAAGCAAGCTAAAAAGGATAGAAAGCCCCCCCCCCTCCCCCAATTGAATTGAACATAAAGGCATGATGGCTATTTCAGCATGGACAAATTGCTCAGGAAAAGTGTAATTCCTTAACTCAAACCTAAGCTTTTCAATACATCAATCTCCTTAGGCATTGACATCACTCTACCAAACATTTGGCAAGAGGACCAAGGACAAATAGTTATACATGTTTGTAAGTTACTGACACCAATAAGGCACCTAATTACACACAGTTAGGGGTGATCAACGCTGCCAACCCTGCCTTCATGCTGTTATTATACTGTATACTCTTGTGCATGTAGGATCTAACGAGACAAAGATCTTGTGGTTTTATTGCCTTACTAACTTGTTTTCAACATGATTCAAAAAGTTTTGCCCTATGGTATACTGGACTGTTAACAAGAATGCAAAGAAAAGATGGACCAATCCTCACTGTTTTGATAGGGTTTGCTTATATTTAGATCCTTTTTTTTTTAACTTTCCCAAATCTTGAAGGTTTTAACATATTTAAGTGGTTTGGGGATACAAGTGTATGTACACTTGGAGGATACCAAGTACAAACAGATTAAAGAGATCGGAAATTAAAAATAAATCAAGATTTGTGTATTAAGTACAAGGAAACTCAATTGTAAAATAAGTAGATTATAAAATATAAAGATTATGGGAGTGCAGAGTGGGCAATCTGTTGATAAGATCTTGTTCATTCCCTATTGTCTCAAGTTTACACATTGTGTAAAATCTTCAACATCTTGCCAGTTGTATCCTGTTACATCCATCCTCAGCAAAACAATGATATATCAGAATGTTTAAAATTATAAATGACTAATAATATTTTGTTCTTTATACATTGCTGAGCATTTTCATTTTCTTATATTTTTCTTCAGCAGGATCTGGAGCATGTTTACACCTTGAATAAACTTGTAGTTCAGATTTAATTGTGATTTAAAGGTTTATGTCTTATTAATATTTACTAAATCTTATAAATTTGACCTTAAATCAAAATTTAACTCCAGTCTACTCAATTATGGCTATATAAGCAGTCTTAATGTTCAGATTTGCATGAATCTAATCTTTTTATTGACAGTTTATTAATAGATCTCTTCACTTATAGCTACCCAGACAAGGACATTTGACTTTATACATGTTGAATTCTGCTTATCACAACAAGCCATCTTGCTGGGAGAGATCAATAATAAATCATCGATTTGGATCTTAATCAATCAACACTTCACTGACTCAGTTTCAAATTAAAAAATTTTATTATCTCATTCTTTAAATTTATTGAAATCTCAATGCCATAAACTAAATTAGATTTGAGAAAAACGAGAGCTGCTCTCAGATTCTCTCAAATTGTTGAACTTTTGAAAAATGTTTTTAAAAAAGACGAACTTATGAAATGATTTGATTCCTTGCCAGGGAACAGGTATAAATACTTCGTTGAACTTTAGCCATCCTAAACTAGCTAATTTGTTCAGACTTGTGAATATTTTACCTAGAATTGCAAATTTGTTGAAAATTCCCATTTTTCACTTTAAGTGAATTTACAGGAAAGCCATTAATTTAATTCATACATTACGCATTTCATTAACAGTTTTTTTTTCAGATAAAGAAATGTGTATGCAAATATTTACTGAAATAATTTATGAATTTTGGCACTTTCTGAAACTTTAACATGATTGTGTAAAAAAAAAAGTTCACTCCCCAAAATAAATTGTGGTGCAAAACTGATGGCTGTGACTTTATATTTGCAGGGGAAATTATCTTCATCTTACCTTCCCTGAGCATGCCCACTCCGAGACATTTTTGAAATCTGCATGCTTGGCAGGCCTTTCGCCTTCTTTTGGTAATTTCACAGTCACCATTGGCAGGGCAAGAATATTCAATATTTCCTAAAAAGAGATAAAATAGCATAGAATAAGTAAAATAGATGTTTATCGATAGAACAGCCAACTTGTTTTCGTTAAAATTGAAACAGTATTGAACATTTTCATAGACATTTGGAAAATTCAGTTTTTGGATGAAATTAAAATAATATAAAATTTCTTGTTTTGAACTGTACACATTGTATAATATTGCATTTCTGGCTCTGATAGCAAGAAATTTGTCTACAGCACTCAGTTAACTAATATCAGTGTCTGACTTCAAGTTCACACAGTTTACAAGAAAAATGATAGTGGTTAGTGTGACAGCAAAATAATTCTTAGGTTGCCAACAGTTAACTATCTGTCATCACGTGAATTTTAATCATGTAATAAAATAGGCAATTTAACTAGACACAATACAAAGCATTGAAATCGGCAGGGATTCATTGTCCTGTTACTCAGGATTTGTAAGTGTTTTATACATCAAATGTGTATACATCGTCTCCAGAGTCTGTCTTGGTTTGCCATAGAAATGTGATCTTTATACATTCAGTGTCGGTCAGAAATCATATCTTTATGTACCTTAAACAATGTGTAAATACATAGTCACCATTTTTTAATCTAAACTCTTCATTTTCTAAGGTATTGCTTTATTTGCAAACACACTTATTCAAACTTGATTTTAATGATTTAGTACTACCAGTAACTGTTACTTTTTAAAATATGTACAGAGAGCCAAAGAGCAGGTCTTTCTATGCATACACTTTACAGAAAAGTGCATATAAAATACCACAGATGAATGCAAATAAGTGCACATTGAATTGTACTAATCAGAGATGCCAAATTTCAGATTTCTGAGATGCTTCAAAATATGGCTTATTTGTGTTGCATTGAGTGATTTGAATCTATATATTGTACTTATGCAAATTGAAACATCAATTAAGATTGTCTCCTGTCTTTAGAACTGAACTTGTCTGACAATATAATGAAAGTGAAGTTCGGTGGTGTGATACAATCAATATGTGACCTGATTCATCATTTGTCAGTCTGTCTAGCAATATGACGAGGTGCCATCAGATCCCATAAATATTCTCTATACCCATAATACCACAAGGACAACTTATTCATAAATAGTTTAGAGTGGGTTGCTCTAATTTTATACAGTTATTTTAGGCTATATATAGTAACAATTCAATAAATATAAAGTTTTGACAGTTTTAATACGATGGAGCATAAATCTGCCATTTTTGGGTCTATTATGATAAGATTAGTCCTTAGTACTCAAAAGCTTAATATCTTTGATATCTAACCCAATTTTTATACACTTTTCATAATTTTTCATGATCAATTAAGAGTTTTACTGGATCATCAAATTTGAATTACTTTAAATGTAAACTTCTTGTACGCTGTTCAATCCCTAAAGGATTATTGCCCTCCAATCAAGAGCAAATGATTTCAGGATTACCGGTACCTTGGGATTCCGAATAGATCTTCAAGATATTAATTGTAACTATATTGGGATGTCTCAATTCTAGAGATGAGACTGATTTCCAATTAAGGGTATATTGGGATATATGTATATATATTGCAATTCTTTTAATTACAGATCAAAAAATAAGAGTGATGCAGAGTCTACGCCATAGACATGTTTTTTAATATCCAGCATACGTACAGATCATACGGTTTGTGCGTACAAGAGTTATTTTTAGAAAAGAAGTTTTCTGTTTTACGTCATCCCATTCAGGCTGTGAAGCAGAGGTTTCCTTGTCAGAAACAATTAAAACAAAACAGGCTGGGATAACTCTCCTGATTAGTCTGATTTGCCAAAAATACACACAACCAATTTGTATCAAAATGTCAAAAGAATCACCCCCCTAAAGATAACGAGTATGCAGCACTGTCTTTTTTATTATTATTACTCTGCTGCATTAAGCCTCTGAGTATCTGCTACATTTCACAGAGGGAGGCATACCCAATCTCCAAAAACAAACCGTGGAATGTAAATTGACTTCCTACAACAGAAGACCTGTGCCAAAGTCATCAATATTTAATCCTTACATCTGGTAGTGACATTCCAGGTACAAATGTTCTATTTTTTTCTTTATACCTAACAAATCAATCACCTACAATTAAGACATATCATTTTTCTCCCAAAGAGATGTCATTTTATTGGCCACATTGACACTAACAATTTGTTTTTAACAGCGAGTTTGCCTAAGATTTTGTTCATATTAATTGCTCTTATAAATGCCCATGCACCACCAATCAATTCGTCCCTATTGGCAGAGCTTCTAACAATATATATAGCATGATCTGATCTTAATATATACCTGGCTCATCTGTTCACTCTACTGAGTTGCAAAACAGATAAGTATTGATTACTTCAATCCTGTTGGATTTTTCTGATGGAAAAGTCAGCAGACTAAACAACAACCACAAAAGTGTAATTAATTGAGTACTTGTCCTAAGTGTACTCAGTTTTCAAATCAAGTTTTTTTTCTCTTGTTTTTGTTTTTTTGTGCTACAAGCATACCATGATTTTTTGGAATCAAAATTATGGGAAAGCTTCAGGAACTGAATAATGAATTAGGCATAAAAGATCAATAAATAAGTTCTCCCCCTCAATCCATTGGCAGGCAATGACTATGGTGAGGTCTTGGGTGGGTCAAACTGAGTTCACTAGCCTTTTACATAAGGATGAGAAGCCAAATGCAAATTGATGGTGGCACCAGAAAAGATTTATGTAAAAGTGCTCTTTTAATTTGTATCCATGATAGATGAATTCCAAGAATTCTGTTTGTACAAAAAATATAGGTACTGTATATCATTTAGAATTGAAATTTAATACTAAATTTTAATGTACATGGCCAAAAATATTTTGAAAATGATCTATCAATGTTATGCAATCTGATTTAACAATTTGTATCTCTATATATCTGTACAACCAAGCTAAGAATTTTCCTGCAAGTCAAACCTTTTTCAAGATCCTTTGGGCTATTTTTTCCCCATTTTTTTCTGAAATTTATTTTCAAAACCAAATACATGTAATCCAAAACCTTAAAAGGATATAAAGTACAGATTCAGCTGAAAGAATTTTAAAATATAAGTGACATGTTCTTGAGGAGTATTTCTATCTAGCTTCAAAATGTTTTTTCAAGTAATGTATTTAAACTGCTTAATATCAAAAGCAAGCCCATTATCATTGAAATTTCATGGATGAGTAATGCACCTAAGGTCTTGATATTTCCAAAGGTTGAGCACCTTTTTTCTCTTTGATAAACAACTTGCCTGGAAAGTATTGTACAAGAATTACAGAGAGGTGAGGGTTATACAAGCTTCATTAAACAGTGGGGAATGTAATAAAGCCTGCCTAGCATTCACATCTTATCCTAGGAACACGACAGCAGCACTACCAAATGAGTGAAATTGTTTACACTTACTGTGAAGATGGGCAATTTAAAGAAACAGAAGCCTAAATTGCATGCACATCTACTTAGTTTTAATGAGGAATGAACAATGGCAATTACTGCAAATAAATTCAAAATAACCGATTTCAAGTGCCCAAGATAACATTGGCACCATCTCAAGAAACCTCTGTAAGGATTGGGATGCTTCTGTTTTCCAGATGAAGAAACGCTGCAACAGTACTGCAACCTTTCCAATCACTAGTCCAAATAGTGCTGAGCAATGAAACCTTACTGTTGGCTTTAAATTTGCACCTAAAACTACCTGGTGCATATCTATCAACTGATAAACTGTTCCCTCTTTGTGATTTTCAGATTGATTTATACCTTACCTTGGCTTTCCCCACATAATAGTTCTCGTTTACACACACATAAATACTTTGGACGACTTATCTATTAACCTTAACAATCACATGTAACCCAGAAATTCATACCATTCCATTTACTCTTAAAATTGTCCCTTCTTTGAAAAACGGGTATTACTATGAAGTCAGTGATAAATGATTTGGGCAATTGCCTTGACCTCACCTTTGTAATCAATACATCAATGTCAATTCCAGTCTCTAATCAGATGACAGGGCTAAGTTCAGACCTTTTTTCACTGGCTATTTACTCACTACTATAACAAATATTGAGCAGAATGTCTTTTTGAGAAGTTTCCTACCTGTAGAGGTAAAAGAAACAGTGTATAGGGAAGGTTTATTGGTACTTTTGTATTGATTTTGAAGTCTGCAGATAGGACTATTTATTCTGGACCCAATTAATGGGTAGTTCTGATCAAATGAAGATTTCATGTATGTGCAGGAAATTGCTGCTGTTAGTATAACTACTATTCTAGTGAATTGTGACTTCTATCCTGTTTGACAACTGCCAAATGATGCTTTAATGAATATCCAAGATTGCTATCATTTACTGCCCATATAACAAGAATAGATATGGGTTACCCCATATCCAAAGATATTCGACTTTTAGATTTAATATGCTTATCAGTGTTTATAATGACGTTAATAAAAAAACTGTCATGTCTAGTTACGGAACTGGTGTAAATTTCGTGAGGTCACCCAGTCTCCTAACAAACGGTATGTGTACACATAGGCCTACATGAACCTGTGTCCGCAAGACCAACATTAGCTCGATCTAAACACGTGCGATGGAGCTGTTAAACGCATCCGGCGAGCTCGGAGAAACACGTTTTTTTTTGCCGAGAAGTTACGATAGCAGACAAAACTTTTCTTTTCTTAATTAGATCATATGAATATGAATTCTGATTAATAAAAATTATACAATCCCTGTTGAACTATATATAGTTTGTTCTAACATTTGCATCTGCAACAACTTGTGTTTAAAATGGCCGTGTTAGGAAAATCAAGACCAGATCGGAAAATTCTAAACTGAAAACCGTTTTTGTTTTGAAAATTACTGAAATATACTAATTAATGTATTTGTCGCAGAAATTACTTACATTATTCAAGTTCTATATAAAATGGTAGGCCTATGCTGAACTTCAACACGAACTCGAATGTCCGACCCAGTTCTCGTTTTGCTACACATTGTTTACAAAGTGTACACACGTGAGCAGAATCCAGCCAGGGATTGAAAATTCCGTCATTTCATAATATACACACACAGACTGATTAATTTTTTCTTAAAAGGAAATTGTATGATAATTAACAGACTATAAACATGTACTTAATACAATTGTTGATATAGTATTATCAATTCATCGGTGATAAAAATGTGAATCGAAGAATGACCTAAATATTCTCTATTATCAAACATGTAAAAAAAAAAAAAAAAAAGGCTGAGGAGGGAGCGAGCGTAGGAATATTGATATTTTTTATTTGCATTTCGGGGGTGAAGTGATTTTCTAATAATATTTTGACGTTATTTTTGATTTCTTTAACGTATGAAATAAACAAATTCACTCTTATCATGAACAATAATGTTGTATCTACTTAATCATGATGGAACTATTTTGGTCGGACCAATTTGTGTGAGCTGCCGCTGAAAACAATAATATATCTTGCAAAGATAGTATGAATTGATCGAATATATTAAAAACCATTTCAGAACATTACAATTGCAGAACAATTATGTCAAATTAAGTACATGAGACTAAGTTGCTTTTAATTACAGTAATGATAGAACCTGCACTTGCATAAGAATACAAACTGAAGTAGAAAACAAACTAATGCTTAGAAAATGGTGAAGAAAACCAAATCACCCACGGCATATATAAATATTGTTGCTTGACCCCAAGAACCTTATTTGGTACAATGTTTACTGAAAAAGAATTAAATGTATAAAAGTCCAGTCTAAAGACTCCAAGAATCCATTCAAATCTTTGACCCCCAGTGTAAGCTCTTAGAAAAACATGTTGTTTACATAACCTGAAATAGGACAACATTTTAGTACAACTTAGAATGCTGAAAGATATCGGCAAATATGACAAAGATACTCTAAGAAAATGTTTTTTAACATTATCTTCCTCAAGTATTAACATTATGTTACATGAAAATTTAGAAAGACACTAAGCTTGAACAATCATTGTATAATATGTAGTGGAATGTCTACTGTTTTTCTTTTAAACAATGAAGTAGGAGTATTCCTATATACCATATGCAGGAACTACAATTTAAACATTTCCACCCCACCTGTTTGTGAACCCCCCCCCCCTGAAAAATGCTTTTTTCTGAGCAAGGGTGTACTTTGTTATTTTACATTACTTTGCTTGTCATATGTCAAATTTTATTCATTTTAGGTGATTTTTATACCAGAATTTTATTTCCGACACCACCATTTTGACATTTGAGCAGAATAATGTGAAGCAATAGATTACATTGTGTCATAAATAAAACAATAAAATTCAAAACTCATTCATATTTATATCACCTATTTGAATTTCAAGTAGCCTTGTTGCAATTTAATTTATGACAAACATTTATTACCTAGACAAACGACCATACGCCTAGAATGCCCTAACTACCCCTGTCAAGATCTGGTTCTACACTAGATGGAACCATATTTGTATCCAGACTTATTCTCTGAAATTTTCTTCACTATTAAAAGATGCAGGAAGATAAAGCTGCTCTTTATCTTTTTCCAAAAATGAAAGATGCAATGATGAAAATTGTCTAATGCTCCACAAATTCTAAACATATTTGAGTTATGAATTGCTTTAAAAAAATGTTTCCTGCATGCACTATGTCTACCAGTAGGTTGTATATCCCTTGATCTATATATTTAAACAATTAAGTTACGAAAAACTTGTGTTTTGAAATTTACTGACCAGCTTAGAACATAAAAGGTACGATTATTGAGTGATCTATTACATTGATTGAATGAAATGAGGCACAAATAATGACCTAGATTTATGAAAACCTTTTTACGCAAGTATTTAGAGCTGTTGTAAGAACAACTGATCATTTCCAGAGACTTTTTGGCAAAGAAACAATGTCTCTACGTTAATCGGTCACGGTTGACGCAATACTTCCCGCTGTATTGGTCTGCTAAAAAACAGTTAACCACGTCACTTTACTGATTTTTTAAATTTACACTGAGAAGTCCAGCGTAATTACCTATCATAATTTTAATGCATTGCAATGTCCCTATGTGGTCTATACATATATTACAAGAGACGGTGACGTAGGTTATTTTCTTCCATTTTAATCTGGGTGGCAATCTCCTTTAAGGCTATCAGAATTCTTTAGAGCCTTTGAGTCAAAGTACGGCTGTGTGAATAATAAATTCTTAAAAAAAATAACATTTGATAAGGTGTGCTAATCTAGACCCAACATGCCCAAACCATGCAACGATTTAATTTCCATATACCCAATTTTATAGACAGCCTTGAGGATTTGAAATGCATATTCCATCCATACTACAGTATATCTACTGCTAGAAAACAAATCTAAATTCATTTTCTTTAAGAACAGTCATGTACAGGGGTGAAAGGATAGTCAATGACTGATGATGTTATTTTTGAATTGATCATTTGAACTATGTAGTTAACAATGAACAATTTAGTCTTCCTCTAGATCAGTAATTCACTGTCTATAGTTATGTTCTAATACTCTATATGTACATCCTGTTTGTCATAATACGAGTTAATAAATGGTACGTCTATGAAATTCACTTCCTTCTAGCTGTTAAAATTGCCCAGTTGAGATTGCTTTATCTCTAAGACTTCATCAATTGTAACATTAGCTTTTATGAACTCCTCTGTTTATCATAGGTGTATTATTGTTCAATCAAATATTCTTGTAGTGCAGTTCAATAAATCTAAATCTAAGTATCCATATACCTCTTATCTTAGGTACACTACTGACTTTTTTTATATCTGATAGTTGGGCATTTACTTGGCGAGTAGGAAACAGGGTTCAAATCCCAGTTGGATCAAATGATTCAAATCAGATTTTTTTTATGCAAGGCACTATCAATTTTGCAGTTGCCAAAAAGGGTTTAATTAAAGTGATGACCTTTTAGAGAAGAGTTTCAGGACTGGGGTCCTCACCCAGTCAGAGTATGTGTTGGTTTGATAAAGAACCCCTCTGTCATACTGGCACAGGTCCACAGTCAAGTTCTGCCTTTGGCACTGTATCTATAGCTGGTGTTGATAGGAGCAAACCCTTCTACTAAGGACTGGAAACTCCATAAAGTCAAATAAACCAAAATAGAATACTTGTCCAATCTCCCTCAGTGTCAGTAATTCACTAGTATTAAACAGACACTGTCTATGTCCAATGCTAAGAAGTTACAGACACTGTCTAAAGACCACCACTAGGAGCTATAATTCTAAATCTTCTACCTTTCAATTACCCTCTTCTGATATGTATAACATGTAGGTCGGTGAGTGTCTAAAGTTTGCTCCTATTTTATCAGGTGGTAGTTCAAATACCTGTATGTAGGTCAGTGTGTCAGAAACTTTCAGTACAATTTGGCCCCTCAATTCTTTACTTGAGAACATAAGAGGTGATGACCTCAGATTTCACTTTTCTGACAAAAATAGCATATCATTTAGCTTTTTCAGGTATTTGGCCTCCATTGTAAGATATCCATGTTATCTTGAAATTGGACACAAGGTATATATTTCTATTATTGATGTACCTCTCAACAGGTACTACGCATTTTAAATGACACATCAGAAACTAGCTGACATGCTACACTATTCAATATATATAATAACCCATATCATTAGAATGGATCAGATGATGATTTCAGGGTCCTTGGTTTCTTGGTAAACTCTTATTGTTGTGTTCAAGGAGCACAAAAAACCTCGAACTCCAAAAAACAACTAGTTTCTGTTTACAGTGGTACTGTTAGTGTTAATCACATGTATGTATAATGACTTACCTTGGATAGTTCTTTTGAAGAATGCTTTACATGCTTCACAAGAGGACACCCCATAGTGGTAGCCTGATGCCACATCACCACACACCAAGCAAAGTCTCTTTGGTAACTCAATGTTGTCCTGATCACAATTAATGGAATTTGTGATGGAAGTAGCTATATTGTTAATGAAGTCTAATTTGCTTGTGTCAATGGGAGATGGACTTTCATCAATGCTGCAAGGGGATATGTTACCACTATTGTCTGCACTGTTTCCTTGGTAAGAACCATCTGAGCCGTAGTCGTCATTGTGATAGTCGGCAAAGACGTCGCGGCCGAAGCTTTCTTCCAAGGACAGGGAATGGCCACATCGACTGAGACCTAATGGGCTCCCTGGCTCCATCTTTATAATATCCACATCCATCATGAAGCCTGTTTAGTTTGGGAACAGTTCAATATCAATATATTTTTTCTCTCGAGTTTCTCACCACAGGAATATTTTTCTTCAATAGTTCCAAAAAATACTGGGCCAGCAATTGTCACTTTCTACACTTTTTTCTGTCTTTTATCACTGAAAAGATATCAATAAAACACATTTTCAATGCCACATTGCAATGATAGTAAAATGGATTTTTAAATACTTCGTATTTGCGTCAGCAGTTATTGTCAGGACCATATAATCGTGGGGGGAGTTCAATAGACACATTTTGTAGATCAACATCTGATCAATGAATTAATGTAGTAGTAGTATGTGTAGATCTGTCTGACAACGTCAACTTCTCGTTCAGCAGAAAAGAAAGATTCTATAACCTATCTGACAAAGCAAACTGACTTGAATCGCCTACGTCTCTTACACAAATTTTGAATGGGCCTTTCATTTACTCAAACTTGAGAAAACTCTGGTCTTATAATAAAATACCTTATTATGCATATTTGAATATGTTGAAGGTTTTTCATGTTTTCTCAGAAGATATAATGATGTTAAACAATCAAAAGGTATTATTACATAGTCAGTCTTATTCAAACATTTCCAGCAGGAAACACAAAAAAGTCTGAAATTCAGCAAAGAATTAGACAATATATGTCAGATAGCGATCACTCTGCATGCTCCCCCCATCCTCCCGGCATATGCTCTTCATACATTCCAGATAACCCTCTGTGTACGTAACATTGCTTGTTTTCAGACAATGACGCAAGAAACCACTGTTCATATAGATATCTCTCATTTTTAAACAAATATCTTAGTGAAAATATTTTTTTATAATCTCCCTATGCCCTAACTTTTGTTAACCTAACTGTATTTGAGTAAAAATGCATAAGAGCTGGTTAACCACTAGTCCACTGCTGTATTTAGATAGCATGTCAATGAACTTTAATGGGCATAAGATTATTAAATGACACTATTTTTAAGGACATTTTTACAGTGCACCCATTTCTGACAGCAAAATCTCCCTTCTTCACAATTTCATAAAGTTTGACTATACATTTTGAAACCTATTCTATGAAAGTCAACTGTTGTCACAAAAAAATTCTACCAATAGACAACCAGCAAACTCTGAAGCCTGAATTCATTGATCTCAGCAAATAGCTAAAGTACACCTGTTATCAATTGCAGACATTAGTAAAACCTGACCAAAATATTAGTTCAAGTGGCCCTACCTCACTGAGGAACAGGTATCCTACTTCTAATATATCGATCCATTTACACCATGCGAGTCTTGCGCAATATCTCTTGTACATTTCTAGCATGGTGCAAACGTGACCCGGTTTTTCAGAAGAATTTCATCATTCATCATAAGTGTAAATACTAACAGGATGTTTGTGCGTAGATAGTGCAGCTTGAATTATGGCATTATGTCATAGTAATTTTACTTTTTTTTAGTGTAATGTCAGTTCAAGCAGCTAACACTACAATCACATTACCCGGCCAAGGAAACAAAGAGTTCTCCCAGTGTAAAGCAGTTTTTCAAAATCAACAGGATCGACGCTCATTTAAAATTTCCACTGATTTTTCCGTTTCAGAAATGATATTTTCCCATGCACTTAAGGAATTATATTTGTTGCATTTTCTGTGCACTTCTGTGAAATCATTTTCCAAATTAAAATTAAGATATATTTGTTAGAATATTAAATTAAAATAATATTGGCAATTAACAAAGTTGAAATCATTCTCTAAAATATAAACAGTAGCTGCAAAACTATAGCCAAAGAAGTTGACCCATATACAGTCAGCTGTGCCTCAAAATCAGCTGATCATACAATTCACTTGTGACATTTTTACCTATCTATTATCAACCAAAACACCCTCAAAAACTTCCTACTGACCTTCAGTAATTAAGTGTTAGATAGCTCCTGTGCATCAAATATATCCCAATTTGTTGTACTTATCTCGAAATTTAGTAGAAAATCACACAAAAGCCTGGGCACACAATGCCGGCTACTACACCATGTGGTCTAGCAATGCTCCTATTTCCTGCTTGCTCTACCTTCACACTCGCGTGGAGGATTACTAAGTACACAGCTGAGTGATTGCCTATCTCTCGCTAACAGCTACATATTTTATTCTGTGTCACATGAATTTAAATGTGCTGATTTTTCAGGTAATGGTTGGTAAAGAGCAGAAAAAAAACATCCAGATCTACTTACAATAGGTATTTATCAGAGAGATTTGTTTTTTCACCTCTGTAAACACTTTTGTACCTGTGAGATTATCTTAATTAAGATTTTTATCCAAAACAGGTATATTTTTCAGACTTTTTTTTGGCAATTAAAAAAGGGTTAAGAATGGATACTGTTTATACATTAACTTGATATTGAAAACCATGTTTTTAGAGTCCTGACAAAAAGACAACAACAGGAGTTAACAAATAAACAGGTAAACAAGGTGTAATTGATTAGGTGTATATTTTTCTTTGACAGGTGGTCTTACCTTGGTGAAAATTTATGTGCTGCTCTATCAACTGAGGTTTTTACTGTACAATTTCTACACAAAAAGTGAAGATTTAACATGGACTTCAAAATTACAAAATCTCATCAAAACTACCAGAGCAAATAAAGTATCAAAACTGAAAGAGAAGTTAAAACGAAGGGTTACAATCATCAGAGAAATCAGTGTACATCTCTTTACAAAAGCAATTATTTTCTTCATGTCTCCTATCAATATTTCATTGAGAATCTACTTTAGGGATTGCTGTTTTTGTATGAATTTGAACTCACACAAATAAAAATCCTCCTCCAGTACGTAACAGATGGTGAGGATCATATCCTCCTCATAATGAAACAAAGACCAAGTTAACCCAGTCCAACAAGCATGTGTAAACTCATCAGCTCTTATACACTGCAGGGGCTCTTTCTTCATTGAGATCTTTTTTTAATGAAGGTAGAATCATGCAATTTGAAATCTGCACTATCAAAAATTTAATATGACAACACCCTAATTGTGTGGCATGTTAGCTGTTCATCGGTTTTATGAAAGTTTTATTAATATGCAGTAGATTTTAAGGACACAGTAATTTGTCATGCTGTATTAATTAACAGGTTGAGACTAGTCTCGTCTTAAAAGGAAATTTCCATTTAAATTTAGTTATTCAGCAAATTAATAAATGCTTTTAAGTAGCGACTTGAATCCCAAATCTCTCTGTAGGCCTAATACAGTGTAAGTTAGTTTATGACATGATTTTATGTCTTTGAAAGAACTGCATGTGCCTAAATGAATACTATCATGATATTATAACTACATGTTTACAAAAAAAGGAGAGGTTTCTATTCATATTAAGTCACTATATTATAAGAACAAAGTGAAATAAAGTACTGAAATCCAAATCTTAGAATTCATCCTGTGGTGACCAGAATAAAGAGCTGAAAGATGTGAATACTTATAGAGCTAGCAGTCAAGTAGTCCAGTAACCCCTCAGAATGGAAGCTGAACAATAATCTTGAAAGAACATTTGGCTGTCAATGGTCAGAAAGGTCCAATAGGTTGCGATGCTCACTTAGTTAACAGATTGAAGGTTAGCCCTTTAATGAAGCATCTAAAATGCAAGACTTTTGTTACTTAAAGAAAGGAGTGAATTTAACATTTTAAATAGAATGGAATCTAATTTAGCATCATTTCCTGATCACAAAATCCACCAATATTAATACAAGACAGATTAAAAAAAAAAATTAGCAAACTGATCTAGCAATTGCTATTTGTTAATTGGGACCAATTATAACTTGGACTGCAAAGTTCTTTGGGCTGCTTCTGCAATTAGTCTATTTGGAGCTTACTGGTAGTGACATACAACATGTTCTGATTTCCCTTTCAGTTACCTCCTTGGGGTTTGGAAGTGGAATGCTGCAAAATCAATAGGAAACAGTCCAGATTTGATGGACAACCTTAGCAGAATTGGGAAAGCCTCCATTAATCAAAATCTAATCCAATCAGTTATATTATCTCAAGTAAATTCAGATTAATGAAATGCCTTACACACAATTAAGGAACCTTAAATAGTAAATGGTAAATTATAGCTCTAAATGTTTTATTTAAATCAAATGTTGGTAATCTGCTGTAACACATCATTTCTGTGCTGCAGAAAAATTCCAATATCTCTTGAATTCTGTAAACTCCCTCACAAATCTATTAACCTTGAAGAGAACTTCCAAAGGATAAAAAAAATCCCTACATATATCAGTAACCCTAAATTCTTGATAGCAATGGGGAAACCCTATAAATTGGCATATCTTTGCAATTTCTATTGAACTATTGGGCTCTATTGTACATAAATATCTGCAGTGTGCATGTCACGGTTATCATTCAAATTAATCCTTAGGGAAACATCAAACCCTGCTCTAAAGATCCAATAAAAGAAAAACTTCCTTGATCCTTGTATATTATGTTTTAGCTTGTCTAAAGAGATGACATCAGTTTATTATTTGTGAAGTACCTCATTCCTTCATCATCAAGTTATTGATGAATTCCTCTTCTGAAGCCCTAGGTATGCTTGTAATTTGTATAAAATCAGTTCGTTTACATTAACCAATCAGGAATTCATCAACTCTTGATTAAATAAACTCTAATCTCACACACACTGCTATTTTGGGGTTGTACTAGCTTTTGCTTCTCTCCATATCTAGACTTTGGACCTCAGTTAAAAACTTGAGAAAAAAAAAACCAATGAATAAATGATTTTTCAAAGTTCTGGTCTATACATTATATAACGACTTTTGAAGGAAGTGTATACCAAGTGACATCTTGCTCTGATGTATGTAAATTTATTTAAATCTTGCCAAAAAAGGATAAAAAAGTTTCAGATGACAATATAAATGTTGTCAGGTACAGTACTGTCGATGACCCCTCCTCCCAACTTAGATCACCCTGACCTACATAAGCAGTGAAGTGCAACATCAGCCTTACATAATGACAGCAAATGATTGTCACATTCCATTTTAGTTTAAAAATTAGTCTACATGCATAGCCATTATCACTTTAATCTCTTCTAAATTTGATAACAATTCATCAAGATAATTATATTTTTTTCTTATCTGGTAGAAATTATGAAATGTTTGTCTGCAAAGGAAAAAAAATAAAATAATTAAATATATTAGCTAGCTAGGCTACGTATTTACTTACACACTGTATTTACTTTGCATTACTCGATGAATGTTTACATCAACCAAGTTAACAGATCCAAATTTTCTTCAGATTTAGAATTTGACTTACATCTTTTTTTTCCTTTGAATGTGATGTGCTATATTATATTCAATAACACTCTATTGTTGTAATTCCAACTGTACAATTAACTCTGTGCCTACACAAAACACTGTGCCAAACCAAGAGTTCATGCATGTAAAAATCTGGCACCCCATGGTATTATGCCAAAAACCACTCGATCAATGACACTTATTTTTGCTGTACATTTTATAAGCCATCCTTTGGCACCATCTTCTTAGATGAACATATTCATGAAGGAAGCTTATTAACCCTGCCAAGATAAAACACAGGCCACTTCTAATTGTATCTCTAATGAAGCAGAGGCAAAGATAAAATGGCCCTCAAACAACCCAAGTTCTGTGGAAAAATCAATTTGCACCATTGGTCCATCACATCATCTAATGTGTCTTCTACACTCAGGAATAGCCATCTTTGGCTTAAAAGCCAGACATGTAATTACGGTACCTCAATAAATGATAAAAAAGATAACAATTTCAAGAACTCAGAAGTATCCCAATATGATTGAATAACACTTTGAACACTTTCAATCAAGAAAGGAATGGTCACAAGTATGCTTAATCTTTAAAAATGTCAATTAACCTTCTCAGAATAATGTAAACTACCTGTAGTGTGGTGTTCTAAATATTTTACACTTAAAAGATTTTGGCAATTTTAAAACTTTGAGATGAAATTAAATACATAGCATAAAATTTAGAGTATTTGGTATATGGTCATAACAACTTGAAGGATCAACATGTACATATACGTAGTAGAAGCAGAGAGCATACAGATATGGAAGATAGCCTGCAGTGAATTAACAGCTTTCTCTAGTTTTCTGAAAATCTTCATTCTGACCACAACACTGACAAATAATTGATTACGGTAACCGTTTTGCACTAACACAATGGACTTGTAGGTCCTCAAATTTGGCAACCAATTTACAATGCATCCCTCTGGTTTTATAAAATACAATTTTTGACAAACAGCAACAAAAAATGTGAAGAAGCATCTCCTTGTCTGATTCCTCTGAACCATACAGAACAGTGGACTCAGAGCAATAATAACTGTCACTTGCTCATGGTGTTTAAACTTGAAAGATGTAGACACTAAAGTTCAGAGGTCATACATTCTGGTCCCAGTTTCATCTAATTTTCATCCAAATTAACATATCTTAAGTTCATAGACATTTAAAATTTAAATTAAAAATATAAAATAAAAGTTCTTATCCTCTAGTTTTCTCTTTAGGAACATTCTTGGTCATAAACATTATGTCAGGACAAGAAATTAATGACTTCTCACTTCCCACTCTGACATCTTAATGAATGCTTCAGTACTTTTATAGTGAACATTAATTTTCTACCTTTGTTACAAATTTGGGGGAAAAAAGTAAAATCATAAAAGAAGAAAGTTAAAAAAATAATGAATGAATGTGAGAATTCATACAAAATAAACAAATTCAGAATTCTATTCGTTCAATCAAGAAAGTACTGATAGTCAATGTATCCTGAGACTTGATGAATTGAAAAATTCTGTACCACAAGTCCCAAATTTTGTATTCACACAGTTAAGTGCAACTCTTTTATGAAGCACAAGTACTAAAACAGCATAAAGCATAAACCTATAGTCTAGCTGATGAATACTCTTCCAGAGTTACTAAGCTGATGCAGAGCAATGAACAGTCTAGCTCTTTGATGTGAATATACCATGAAAAATGTGTAAAAACCACTGCCATACCTTAACAACTTTGTCACCACTATGCTGTCACAAAATTATTAATAACATGCTCAAAATAGCTTATAATACTTTTACAGAAAAGTTATTTTAAGACCACTGTCAAAAATATGACAATTCGGTGCAAGTTTACATATTTTTAACTTTATTATTTAATGTCAGTCGCCTTATGATCTAATACTTCATCATTTTTATATATAATTATTCTCTGAACACTGCACATTTGGTGCACCGTCCTGAATAATATTCTTTGGCTAAGATTAGAAGGCCAAATTAATTAGCAGCACAAGTCAGTGCTCTCCTGGGGATGACTGGTGAGTTAGTGAAAGACGTTATTAGATGAATGAATAATTGTATGTCAGGTGACAAGGTTCTGTGTCTACATGCACTGATTGCCATGGTTTTTGGAAATACCTACCTGAAGCCTTTGATAACTGATGTTGCCCAGTGTTTCAGTGGTGTGATATATAATAAATAGCACCTACTTCAGATGAATCTCAGTTTTACGTCACTGCTTTGCTGTGAAGTACTCTGCATTCACAAAACTCCCGTCATAGATTCCACCTCTCTACAAATAACTTCCAATTGCCACCCTAATTGACGCAACAATACATGAAAGCCTGCCCAAAATAACACATCCAAGAACACTAACTTTCTTGTAATTTACTTAGAAATGCATCCTCCATAATTAAACTAATTGTTCATACAAATATACCAAATCCAATACACAACCAATAATGGTTCTTGCTGAGCTACCAAATGACCACTGGGTAAAATTCAGGATTAAGAAATACCGCAGTGGGAATCAATGGCCATCTCACAACATCAATATTGCTAGATTGAGCACACCAGTGGAAATGAGTTCTGCTGTATCCAATTAATAAACATCAGATTTCTGCCATTACAATGAGGACAAGGGGGCTACCAAGAAAAAGAGTGGATCTGATTGTCTACAGAAACGGATGTGCCAAGTTATCACCAGAAACTGGGTAAAAAAGTCACAAACAGGCTTTTATTTCAACCAGAAAACTGACTTCTTGTAATGCCTTTAGATCCTACACAATTCATCTACATTTTATAGACATGATCATGAATTGCAAAACTAAATATATAGGGATCTCTTAAGGTTTGTACTTGGATATATGGTTTTCTATCCAACAAGTATCCTTTACAAGTCAGGTTAAAAAAACACATGTTGGGGAAAAAAAAATCGTATCTTACCACAAACCATAGGAGATTCTTTTTGTCACATTTTTTACACAGATTGAGCTACTGGTATCACATGTTTAACACAGTACTGTAACAGTTAATTTTCAAAATATTTGACTTGATCAAAATCATATAAAATCATCTTGACGGCGTGGATATAAAAACATGCAATTAATTTCCTGTGAGCTATATATTCACTGTATTTAGAAGTAAACATAATAAATATAAGTAGGAGACAGCAACTCTGAGACATTCATAAAGCAGAGTCAGACGTCATAAGTGTCAAAATTTGATAAACATTTTACTAGTGTGGTCACTCTCAAAAGATATTTATGTGCTGAGAGAATTTCGAGCTGGACCCCATGCTGGTCTGCATTTCTGCACTTCAATGACCTGAGGGGGCCACATGATATCAGAGGTGAAGTCAATAAGACATGTCAAGGCCAAGACATGAATTGTTTACCACTCATACAGAGATTCTCTTGACAGAATGCTGTTAGATTACGAAATGTCCAGAAAAACAGATAAACAGCCGGTCAGCTTGTTTAAATAAATATCAAGATAAGTCAGGGTCAGAAATAAGGTTGGAAACAACACTGCTGGTCACTCTGAAGATTTCTTGAACTGACCATAACTTATTGTGCAACAAAAAATGTCTATTAAAGAATAAGTCCTCATCAAAAGTACCTTCAAATTGTGATGCAACATTCCTTTTCACTCCCCTGAAAAAATCAAATAAGTTCTGTACTGACCTGTTATAAGAATACCCAGTCCAAGTGAGTTTAAAACAATCACGATACTGACCAATATATATTCTCATAGTTAATATTGAAGTTTGGGCAATCTGACAACTTTCATAACCTTCATTAAAAATAAAATAATTTGGAACAATTGCCAAAGGTTACAAAACCACACCAATCCAAAAATAAACTTTTTTATTTTTGAACTACAAGATTAGGATATAGAATTTATACTGCAGGGTATAATCCTCATACTAGGAATACTCCTTTATGCATGTAATTGTTTACTCAACATTTAATCAATCCTGCAAGATTGCAAGAATTATAGGTATGCACTGAATTGTATGCACACCTGCATGTACAGTTGGACTTGGTTATCTTGAACACCAATATCTTAGAACCATGGATATGACAAAGTAACTTCTTAAGTCCCAACCACCTTTTATTTATAAGTAAATTCTTTTGTACCCAAGCTTGTATCTCCAATCCTCACTCCCCAGATGCTTTGAATTTTTATTGGTCCTATTGAGTTCAAGATAATAAGGTTTTACTGTACTGATTCTATGATATACATGTTATACTTCATAAAACTTATACAGACCATTAGTAGTCTGGAAGTACATCATCAATGGCCCTTTGAGACCCCAGCACTTACTGAAAGGCTGCTGTTTTGATTATCAAAGTCTGGTTTCATTAAGGATAATGAATACTGTCAGTTGACTGACTTGCAGCTAGGAACTTTCACAAATACAAATAATTAAATTCTTTTCATCAATATCTCTAGTGTTGCTCCAATAGATTTTGTCTACTCAGCTCACATGGGAATAACAAGTAGTGATTGAATTTTGGGTTAATACCTGCTGAAAATATTGGCTCTATTCAAAAGGAACTCCAAAGCAATCAGTCTTTTTAATGCAGTGGTTACTGTCAAGGCTAAATGATAACTTAAGGTTTTAATGTAAATGTAGCTATTCAAGTCAGTGTGTGTAAACCATAAAACCCTATTCAATTTCCTGAATTGATTTTAACTGACAAATTTTTAAAGGCGATTTTGCAATGGAAGATAAAATTTCAGATACAATACAGATTTTGCTTAATGACTTTTAAACAGCAAATCCAGCATTACTCTGCATTCTTTGTCCCGTTACATACTTCACAAGGTACAACAATAACCCTTGGACTCAGTCAGTAGGATGAGTCAATACCTTTAGCAAAAACCCTTAAACTTCCTGGAATTTCTAAATCAATATATACCCCCACTGCAAAATACAAGTCCCTCTGCTAAAACACTTGACTTATCTAAACTAATTTGTTCAAGACTACAAATAAACTAAGTCTGGATAGCTACATTCTTCTATATAATATACCTAAGTAAACATTTCAAATCAGTAATTCAATAGTATTTGACTCAAATGCAATAAATGCTGTAGTTCAAGACCTTATTTATAATGAATGCTTTACACTTAGTTATTGCAACCATGCAACTTTGAATACAATAAAAAGATAACCAGATTTGAATGGCAATTCTTTAAGACCAGTGAGCCAGTATCTTTTTCTCATCAGGGTACAAACTGCTACCAAGCAGGTATTCCCTAAAGACAGATACTGGTATTTTTCCCCTGAGATGTTGACATGTCTTAGCTCCTCTTGTTATGACATTTGAGACCCACAATAAATCTAGGAGGTTACAGTAAGGGCAATGACACAGGAGAATCCCTGTGTGAACCTGCATTCCCAATCAATAGACTACACTCTGTTAATTAATGTGCTAATAGCATTGAACTGCTCAGATCCGAACACTGGCACCATTCCAATGGGCCACCGGCCACAAACTTGTGTAATCAGCGAAATTGCCAATGTAAATTCCAAAACTGTTTAATTCTCCATCAATCCATGTGAAAAGACAAGTACCTTCCACTCATTGGGTACAAGTTTGGGAGTACATCCATATAGTT